>CM062862.1:13441189-14041824 GCA_031772225.1 Eubasilissa splendida | reverse complement strand
CCATGAAATAAAATATTACATATTTGTTATTTAAATTTGAAATGTTATTATTTACGTATAAATAATTATTATTTGTTTTACGCGGCGTGCCGCGGGATTGGGAACACAATAAACCTTTGCCCACCCGCCGGTACGCCGCCACTGTTGTTTGAATTTAGTGTATTTAGTGCCGCGGACAACAGTAGAAATAAACAAATGTCGTAGTCCGCGGCACCCATACAAAATTATCCCGCCAGTGTTACATTTCCTATCAAAAGGCCCTTAGCGGGGCCCGCCACTGGCAAGAAACCCGCTTAACGAACATTCCGAGATAACGAAGTCACAAAAAACGAAATAACTCGAAAGAAAACACTGGCCGGATAATTCTTGTTACGGGATATCACGGGTCGCGATATTTACTACAGAATTCACTACCCGTGATATCCCTAATTGTTAATTTTAAGTATAAAATTTAATTATTTGTCTCCGGAAAACGGCTTCTGCCGCCTGTCAGCTCGCGACCGAAAAATGGCGCAATGTTGCGCTATCCGGCCGACAGGCGGCGCCGAACGCCGTGTCGCTTGGGGCGCGGTTAGGCCTGTAAACGCGCCCTGATTGGCACGGTGGGTGGTTTTGGGGTGGCGTGCGCTGGTAACGGCGCACGTCCACTCATCTTGAATAAATAGAAGCGCACCGCAGTATGGAGGTCACAGTTCCGACTTGACCTCGCTCCGGCTTGGTCGCGCTCTACACTACGCTCCGCTACGAGCATCGCTTCTCTTCGAAAGTTATATTTAAAAGTGAAAATTATTGTGCAATCTCAAAATCAAATCAAACGGTTCCTCCAACGGACCTCGTCCACAGTGACTACTGATTCATCACCAGGGATCTTCGCCCTCCAACTCTGCATCACCAGTTTTCACCCGCGCCCCGCGCTAATACAGAAAAAAAAAGCCTACCTACCGCTTCACGCCGGCCATACAAAGGCCTGTTTTTTTGAAAACTACCGACCCGAACAAAAATTTTTTTTTTTAATTTGTTGTTCTCACGCACAACCGGCAGCCCTGCATAGGATCATCACACCACATACCAGCGGCCCTGAAAAGGGCCTTTACATCCGGTTACATCCTCGCAATCCTGCATAGGACGCACTGAGCTCCACCATGCCGACTGAAAGGACAACCCCATCCACCACCACCACCACCGCAGCCAAAAAAAGGACTACCACCATCAACACCGCCAAGCCTTCAACAACATTACCATCATCATCATCATCTTCAGCATCAACAAACGGCTCCGCATCCAAATCACTGACTCCAGCTTCAACACTGACACCACTACCATTGCCGTTAAGCGCCAAGGATATCCAGAACCTCTCGCCTGAGGATTTGTTTGAGATGGCTACCGCATTCAGCAAAAAACTGGCACCCAGGGCAGCTAAAATAGCATCAAAGCTAGCTTCAGCCACCCGATCCACCACTCCACCACCATCTACATCCGGCGTGCTCACTCAAGCCCAAACCGCCACACCAAGACCTTCACTCACCACTGACTACCCGGAGCTTCCACCTTCATCCAACCCGGACTGGCACCAGCCTAAACCTGCCCGCAAACGTAAAGCATCATCAACACCGTCACCTCCCTACACATCGACCACCACCACCAACAGATTCGAGGTACTATCGGACTCCGACTCAGACTCGGACTCGGACACAGACAACGAAGACACCGACTCCAGCAACATGGCCACAGAAGAGGCCCCACTCACCCCCGCACCCACACCTCCAGCCAAAACCAACATGCCACCGATAATGCTGAGAGACTCAAACAACTGGCGGACCACCAGAGCCAACCTTCTTGCAGCCGGTGTGAAAATCGCCTCAGCCACCATCATAAAGACTGGGGTGAAAATCATCACCGCCGACATAACCAGCTTCAGGACCGCCACCCGCCTCCTCGAGGACAACGCCACCCAGTTCCATTCGTTCACACCACAGCAGGACAAGACTATCAAGGCAGTGCTCCGTGGCATTCCCCTTGACATAACTGATCAGGAGATCCTCGAGGAGCTGGAATCCTCCTTCCCCATTGTCGCAGTCAACAGGATGAAGACCGGGCCAGAAAGGCGCCCCATACCCCTCGTGCTAGTGCAAACAGAAAATAACACGGCCGGAAAGGAGATTTACAATTTAACGTCGCTCTTCGACTTGAGAATTCAAGTCGAGAAGCTGCGTAAAAAGGACACACCTGCTCAATGTCACAGATGTCAATTATTCGGTCACTCCGCAGCCATGTGCAGAGCCAACCCCCGATGCGTCAAGTGCGGATCCAACCACCTGACGTCCACCTGCTTCAAGCAGAGGGAGGACGGCCCCGCCACGTGTGCCAACTGCGGAGGACCCCACCCCGCCAACTTCAAGGGCTGCCAGCACTTCCCGCCACCACGCTCCAACCTCACCAGACCCCGCCCAAGAGAGCCAGCGCACCCAGTCTTCAATTCGAGGTTAGCCACCCCCCTTACCTCCTATGCCTCAGCCCTCGCCCCATCATCCACCTCCACCCCCCCCCCACCACACACTCACCAACCCCCCCCCCCTTTCTCAACCCAACCCCGGCCTCTCTGCACTTTTCAGCTCATTTCTAAACCCCAACATCTCCGAAATCTTAAAATTCATACTAGATATCATCCCCCGATTATTCTCAGCCGGCTCGATCGGCGAAGCCATCACCATGATCATATCCGAAATCCCAAAAATTACATCACTCTTCAGTTCCTCCCGTTGAATAAATGGCGAACTCTATCTTCCCTTCCTCCCTGAACATCGCCGCATGGAATGCTAACGGACTAGAGGGCGATCAGGCCGAAGTGGCGGACTTCACAGTCCGCCACTCCCTTGATCTCCTTCTGGTCAGCGAAACTCATCTCATCCCATCTCGCACCTTCAACATCCCAAATTTCACTTGTTACCGCGACGACCGACTAACGGGTAGGGGTGGAGGAACAGCTATTTTCGTGAAACGAAACATAGCCCACTCCTCCAACCCTACCCCAGCCTCCCCCAGTCATCTCGAATCAACATCAATCACCATTCATACCCGCCACTCTGGCCCTTTACGAATCACCAGCATCTATAACCCCCCCAACGCTCTAATCACTTCTGATTTCGACTCCCTACTCACCGGCGACACTCCCACCATACTCGCCGGTGATTTCAATGCAAAGGATTCCTCCTGGAATTCCAGAACTCCGAACCAAAACGGGAAAAAACTCCTAGCATACACGAACAAAAACAACCTATCAGTCGTAGCCCCCTCCAAACCCACCTTCTTCTCTAGTATCGGGTACCGACCCGATATTCTAGACTTCGCCATCCTTAAAAACTTCCCATGGTCACATTCCATCACCACTTCGAATGACCTTAACTCCGACCATAACCCAATTTTTATTAAAATATTCGACTTCCATAACGTCACCCCCCCTTCGCCAGCAAACAACATTGTTAACTGGCCCCACTTCGAACAGGTCATTCGAACTAAATTCACCATCCCCTCTTCAATTACCGACACAGCAGATTTAGATAGGCATATCGACTCTTTTACCTCCACGATCAATTTAGCTATCGACGAATCCTCCAAACCCCCCCCCCCCGCCACACCTCGTCGCCTTGCACTACCTCTCCACATTCAAACCCTCATACGGGAAAAAAATCACGCCAGACGCCAATGGCAAAAATACCGCATCTTCGCCGACAGAACTCGAGCCAACCAACTCCAAACCAAACTCAGAAGCGCACTTTCGGCCCACCGCTCTGAGTCTTGGCAATTCAAACTCTCCGCCCTTCAGCCCCAAGATGGTACGCTCTGGAAATTGGCCAAATCACTCAGAGCACCAAAAACCACCATCACCCCGATTCACGCCCCCTCCGGACTACTGTACGAAGAAGAGGACAAGGCCGAAGCTTTTGCGGACAGCCTTGAACTCCAATTCGACACCAACCCCGACATCTCCACAGCCTCCCACACAGCGTACATCAACAGCCACGTCGAAAACAATTCCAACCCCCCCTCACTTCAGAATAAATTTTTCACCTCACCAGAGGAAATCAAAAAAATAATCAGAAATCGCAAACCCAAAAAAGCTCCGGGTCCCGATGGGATCCCAACTAAAGCCTTAAAACTTCTCCCCTCCAAGGGGATTCTCTTTCTCACCCTTCTCTTCAACACCGCCTTTCGATTACAATACTTTCCCACGGCCTGGAAAACTTCTAATATCATCCTCTTCAAGAAACCCGGCAAAGATCCGCTTTTCTGTGACAACTACCGTCCAATCAGTCTTCTCTCTAACATCGGCAAAATCTTCGAGAAAATATTTCTCACCAGACTCCAAGCAGAACCAGGCCTCAAAAATGCCATTCCAGATAACCAACACGGCTTTAGACCCCTTCACTCCACCAATCACCAGCTTCTGAGAGTCGTCGAGTTCATAACCGACGGCTTTCGAAAACATCGATTCACCGGCGCAATCTTCCTCGACGTGGCTAAAGCCTTCGACAAGGTGTGGCACAACGGCCTCCTTTACAAACTTTCTGAATTCTACAACATCCACCCCCAACTCTACGGACTCCTCAAGTCGTTTCTCTCCAACCGCCCATTCAGAGTCAAACTCTCAAAGACAATCTTCTCCTCCCTCCGCTTCATGAAAGCCGGCGTCCCGCAAGGCTCAATTCTCTCTCCATTTCTTTATAATGTTTTCACGAGCGATATGCCGCAGCCGACTGATAGGTACTCCATATCAGCACTCTACGCAGACGACACCACAATTCTCACAAACTCTACAGACCCACTCACAATCACCATCCGTCTTCAGGCCCACTTAGACGCCCTCCAATGTTGGTTCGAGGCTTGGCGCATTGCCATTAACCCCGCCAAAAGCGCCGCAATCCTGTTTAACCGCACACGTCTTCGCGGAACCAGACCAATAGGCAACGTCACCCTCGATCAGGTAGACATTAAATGGCACAATGCGGTTAAATACCTCGGACTAACATTGGACCGCAGGCTAACGTGGAGAACTCACATCTTATCCACCCTCCGGACAGCCAATAAAGCTAGAGGTATCATTCACTGTCTCATCAACAAACACAGCCCCCTCCATACGAACACCAAAATCCTTCTTTACAAATCCCTCCTCCGCCCTATCCTCACCTACGCCTGCCCCATCTGGGCCACAGCAAAAAATCTCAATAAAATCACCACTTTCCAGAACAAAATACTCCGCTTCATTCTCCAAGCCCCGTGGTTTGTGAGAAACACAATCATACATCGGGACACCAACACACCACACCTTAATACGCACATTCTAGAACTTTCAACTAGATTTTTTAAAAAGCTTCAAACCATCCCAAACCCCTCCATCTCCTCCCTCGGCAGAAACTCCCCCGATGCAGATCCTGACAGATTCCTCCCCATCTCCCTGTTATATCCCCCTGCTCCCGTCCCTTGAAGAATGGCGAAAAAAAAAAATATATAAAAAAAACAAACTTAACTAAAAAAAAAAAAAAAAAAAAAAAAAAAAAAAAAAAAAAAAAAAAAAAAAAAACTTAACTAATATTTAAAAAAAAAAAAAAAAAAATTATATACACATTTTACAACTTTTTACAAACTTTTTACAACTTTTTACAAACTATTTACAACCAATATTTACAAAAAAATAGAACATATTAAAAAAAGCCATAGTGCCTAGCAAGCACCCCATTCTTCAGGGACAAAAAAACCTCCTAACCGCCATACCCCAGATTGCGAAGACAAGGGGGCGCTGCCCCTATCACTTCTAAATTTCATCGATAGTCATGTCATGTATGGAGGTCACTTCTCGTCAAACGTCTCGTCTCTACACAACAAGCTACATACTGCGGTGCACTGAATACACCTTTAGCAAGTGTTTCATTTTGCATCCCGCCTCATCCCTCGGAACCTCGCCGTCCAGCAGTCTTCTGCCCCGACCCCTCGGTCCGGTACCGGCTTTCGTATCCGTGTCCACCGACGGTTTGGAGCGAGTGTGAGGATCTCGACTTCGGTCGGGTAAATCCGCTCGTGCCCTAGCGAAGTGACTTGAGGCGACCACTTTTTGTTTGGTTGGCAACAATAATAATTATTTAATAAGGGGAATCAATTTTTAAATACTCGGAAATTTTAAAAACTCTCTCCTTTCAAGGTGGGCACGTCTTCCAAACCTCCCTATTAATTTTTGTAAGATATAAATATTACTATACTAAAATAGAAATACCAAATATGGCAGTGTAATATTTTGCTGATTAAAAACTGGTTAATATTTTGGAGAAATTAAAAATGTATAATTTATAAAAAAATTGTATCCTTTTAAGGTTTAGAATATATATATACATTTCTTTCATTTAACCACCGTCCTAACCCCATATATATATATATATATATACGGACGGTGGTTAAATGAAAAAAATGTCGTTGCGTGTTGAGGTGTTTATTGTGAAGGATATAACAATGAAGATAGATATAATGAAAGGAATGAATGAAGATGTAGAAGGTGCGCGTATATTATGAACCGAAATGAAGAGAGTTGGCGATCTTGCTCGGCGCGCGAGGGTCAGCAAGACCGCCGTTGTGAAACGATGAAACTGGAGAGACTGCTTGGCGGTGAATGATTGAACCAGAATTGTAGCAGTAGCCGGCAGCGCTATCGCTAGCGTCGATGCCGACTGAGATGGCGGTGAATATGAATTCTGATCGCTACATATATACATTGAATCCTCAAGTGTCCCATTATTTCAGTATATTCAATAGCTATATTTACCTTTTATGCAGAAGAAATTTGCACATCAGATTTAGTACTTTCTCATGAATCATTGGGTATGTAGATATAATATTATCCTCCAAAACTTGCTTATGGACGCTTTGGCAGAGAGTTGTGCATCTGTAAGAAAATATATATCAGAAAAAAATCAATGAGTAATGTAGCGTTGGTGTCGCGTCAAAAATATATATCTATGGACATTCCATTTTTAATTTTAATTCATTCCACATGCTCAAAAATAACTTTATTCTGTAAAAAGGTAAGTATGTACCTACTGATTATTTATTAAATGTTATATCTATAATAATATAAACAAATAAATTTAAGAATTTAGTTTTTAAAAAAAGAGAAAAACAGAAAATAATTATTATCAAGAAAAACATTAAATTCTTATCAATTTGAATAATGTATGTGTGAACCCTACGTAAACTTTATATCGGGTAAAACTTGTGTCACAAACGCCATCTGCCGGGTCGTATTTTTAAAAATCACCAAATAAATTTAATAATTCAAAGAAAAAATGGTGCGTCAACAAACATTTTGATATAATTTGTTGCCATTTTATTCCGCATACACGGAATAGGATTAAGGAAAATATGAACTCGTCCACCATTCGAAAACGTACCTGATAGTTTGTATGGGAAACTTTATAGGAAAAAGTTCACTTTTATTGTTTAATTCATCATAAATTTGCGCCGTTTGATCACAAGAAGGTTTTTCAATCGAAAGACACGCCTCGAGCAGTTCTTTAACATTTTCCATTTTTTACTTAGTACCACTTGAAATTTAAAAAAATAATAATTAAACGTCAATCTCCAAAAGTAGGGCTGACCCGCTAGAAGTGAGAAAGACGGAAAATGGTTTTTTTTCTAATCCGTTCTGTAAGTCTCGTGTTAAAATTAATAATATTCACTGTAATTATTATTCATTCTTTTTTTGTTATATATATTTCGCAATATTTATTGTCACGTATCGTCACATTCAATGTGCGTCACTTCACAATATCTTCGCAAAATAAAAGTCAACCGAGCGACCAAACAAAATAAAGACACTTCTCAAACTGCTACACTTATATACTGGCTAGCTGTCACAGAGCACCAGAACTGACGTGGAATATTGCACCATCGTCATTTATTTACACTCATACCGTACCGTAAAATAATAATTCTTGGTATAAGTTTTCCTCAATTTTAACAAGTTAGTCCTGGCTAGATGAGCTGTGCATATATATTTTATCTATGACGATTACGTCGACCGTATATATATATATAGCATATAGTATATATAGCGTACGGTAAGTTTCGCGAATTGAACCACGATTTTAAGAAGCGCAAGTGACAGTATGACAGCTGTCAAAGTTGCTCTGTAGTATTGCCTTTATTTTTCATAGTTTAGTGTTCCATTACTGTTGTTTTTCTCGTTGGTTAATGTATTATAGCGAATTTGTTTTATTGACTTCTACTACCTACATGAAGCGGCATACCATCGTAGTAACAACCGGCTAATTTACGTACTTACTTCGTATGCGAGTTCGTTGTGTGTGATAGGGAGGGTTAGGATGATTATGATCTTTTTGATAAGATGCTCTTAATTCATTTTATTAGAGCGGCCCCGCACACTGGTCATATTTCGCTCCGCTTTTATTTCCAGGATAGCACATAGATTAATTGTTTATTTTTCATAACAAATAATACACAAACGGACAGGCAGAATATCTTATAATTAACTTAATCTAATTACGACTACCTTATATTACTGATGCATTGTGTTGCCGGAGTCGGCCTCACGTCCAGTTCTTGGCTAGACGGAGAGTGGTGTCGTCGTCCGCGTTCTCTCTCATCCCAATGTCTGCTGGGTTGAACACCCGTGTCACTCTGCCGTCCTAGCATCCGCTTGGCTGGGCATCCACACTGCTCCCCGTATCCTATGTTGTTGCGTAGGCTGCCTCTGCTCGCCAGCCTTTTGCTTCTCGGCGGGTCACCGCTTGTCGGTCCATTCGATTTGGCATTGCTCGTTTCTACGTTTTCGTCTCTCTGTTCGGCGATCACAGGTGCGGTTGATTGCACTTGATTTCATTTGGTTCTTCGTGTCTTCAGTTTTTTTCGTATGGTTGGAGAGTGCTGTACGAGACTAACTGACATACCCTCCTCTGAGGATCATCCTTCACTGTCCGTGTCGCGGCTGTCTCCAGCGAACTCTATTACATTCTCGTTGTGCCGGTTCCAGCGAGAACTGAACTCAAATTGTTGTCGGGCTGCTGTCGGACTATCGAGATTAACTGCCGTGAATAAGTTCTGTTCATAACTGCTTTTGACAACTGCTGTTGTTAACTCCCTTTGATAACTTAAAAAATGGCGTTCCCCCTGCTTTTATTGCTTGCCGTGGCTTTCTTGATGTGTCTCCGCCTGTCGGCTGGATCCACCCTCGTAAGATTGGTGCCATTCTATGGGTCCCTCCTTGACAGCGGCGTCACGCCTTTATTTTAGGCCTAACTTTAGACCCTGCTTTCGTCTTCTAATCAAATTATAATTATTCACATAATTTTTTTGTGTCCACATAGTCACTTAAACTTATCTGTATATAAGCACTTAACATTGCCTTATTAATTAAAACTTGTAGTCCAGTGACCTCATTGCCGTTATTCATTATTCTTACATTAAATTATGACTAAACTTATCCCTATAGTAATTCTACATAGTAATTACATCGTTCGTCGGGATCTCTTATTTTTATTTGCCTATCATCAATCCTTTTGTACAATTTTAAATACAATTATAATTGATACACCTTAATTCATCTATATAAAATTGTACCCTGATTTTGCTATATTTACTTATATTTCTTACATATATATTATCCTAACCTTGTTGCATTCACGTATACGTATTTGTGCGCGCGAGTTCGCGATACCACGAGCCTATTTTAATCTAAACTTTATTTCGATTTTGATTGTTTTATTTCTACACATATTACATGTACCTATGAAAGCGAGGTTCTCTAGAACCGTTTTCTCCGTATCATCGTCAGAACATGTGTTCAACCCGACAAAAGGCAATTCAGTTGCCATTGTACGCCTGCGCCCTTTGTTTCTGATAAAAATAATAGCACAAGAAACAATTGCCCAATATTGCATGTCCTTGTCAGATATCTCCGTCGGCTGTTATCTCGTCCCTTCTTATTTGATTTATCATCAGAATGAATTACGAATAATCAGTTACTAATCATCGTTTCAATCAAACACAAAGTAACACAGTCACAATAACGGTTAAAATAACGGTTTAGCTCATCATAAGATTATGTCCCTGATTAAAGCATTAATCTCACCGTTCCAATATGGTTTTCTCTCAACTGCTACTAACTTATTATTGTATGTATTAAAATTACATAATCACCAGGGATACCAGGTAGATTCAATTTATACTGATTTCTCTAAAGCATTTGACAAGGTATCACATTATATTTTGTTAGTCCAGATAACTCCAGAGGCTGGGTATTCATGGAAATTTATTGCAGTGGTTTGGTAGCTATCTTTTCAGTAGAAGACTTTGGGTAAAGATTAACTCCTCATTATCTGAGGAATTTGTTGCTTTGAGTGGTGTTCCACAGGGTTCCCATCTTGTTTATTCTTTTTATTGATGATATTGCCAATGTTTTAGATAATGTACAAATTAAAATTTGCTGATGACTTGAAGATATTCAGATCAGTGAATAGTGTGTCTGATTGCGTGATAATACAAAATAATTTGAATTTCTTATTTAAATGGTGTTCCAATAATCACCTACATCTTAATATCTCCAAGTGCCAATCTATTAGTTTTACAAAAAAAAAATATCCTATTCTAAATTTTCGTACTCTATCAGCGATGTTGACTTGGTACCAGTTAGGAAGATCAATGATTTGGGTGTAATATTTGACAGTAAATTATCATTCATTCCCCACATTGATTCGACAACTAATAAAGGTCTCAAAATGTTGGGATTTGCCTTGCGGACTGCAAAAAACTTTTCAGACCTGCACACTTATAAAGTCTTCTACACTTCTCTAGTCAGACCTCAGGTAGAATATAATTCAGTCATATGGTCTCTGTGCCGCACAGATAGTCTCATAGGGCCGCGACGATTGCGGCCCGGGAAAAGGCTTCTACGGGCGCACATTCTTTTCCCGTGCACATGATCTCCTCGGATATCACCCCGCGCCACTGGAATCCCGCCATCCTTGCGCTCTGCGGGCCACCGGGTGAAGGGGGTCCCGGGCCAACGCGAGGCCCCACCCGCTTGGCGCCACGAAAACAGCTTGTGATGAAAAATCCATTTTATTAAACAATCTATATATGTACGATAAAACTAAGATATGTAATAAAGAGAGCATGAAGGGGGCGATAATATTGTATACTTCAAAACATCACTTAACAAGTAAATTAGTAATACAAAGTTTGAGGTGTAATTACAAATTACCGGGCCATTGCCCCGAGTTGAAAATTATGAGGTATCGCGAGTGAGGTTAATAAAAATATAAAGTACTCGCGGTGCTTTTATCTTAAAAATTAAAAATCCCGAGAAAACACATATCTGCCGGCTTAGGCGGAACAACACCAAAATGATTGAGAATTGTGGTTCGGCATTGCCAGGCGGCGACCGCGCCGGACCGCATCGGGGTTGTGCGGGGACTGTCCGTCTACTCCCACTGGCCCACCACGAAACGGGGGGCCTCGCACGCACAGCTCGGGCCCGCATGAAATAAATAATGCACCAGCGTCCTCAGAAGGCATTCTCTCGCCGCTGTGCTTTTTAAATCGAAAATTGTATTTTATTTATCTCCACCATGTCTGACCCTGCTATTTTCACTGGACTTTCTTGGATTTGGCTACGACATTGGACTGCATCTGGAATTTTATTGACTTTGGCTGCTACACTGGACAATGATTTTGGACGCCCTGGACCACTGCAGATATCGCATCCGAGATATTAGAGTGAACCGGCGAATCGCTCCTGTCTACAGTTTTTGTTTCCTGTGAGGAACAGTCTCTGCAATTCATTGTACACTCGACAGCGATTGAAAGAATCCAGAGAAAGTTTCTAAGATTTATTTATTTTAAATTAAATATACATTGAGGATATCAATTATGATTATCTCCTTGAAATTATTAAAATTATCAGTGAGATGTACGTTGACCGACTTTAAATTTCTATACAGGATCATCAATGGTATGACAGACTGCCCCCAGATTGTTGGTCTGCTTGACTTTCACGCACCATTGTGTCGCGTCCCCAGAGTGCATTCTTTGGGGAATGAAATGCGGAGGTAGTCAATATTTTTTCTGTTCATTTAACTCTTCATAGGTCTACATTAATACAATTTTGCTTTACTTCACATTTTATATTTATTTTTAATTTTGAATATGTAAAAACATGCTGATGTAATTTCAAAACTTATGTTAATGCCTAAATAGGGGGTGTATAATAATAATAATAAATTTGCAAGTGTTTTTCTGGCATAAGTCTATTCATGGTGAAATGGCAAACCAAACTGAGCATAAATCAGCTGTCAAATTGGCTGTTGCTGAAAAATGTGTTACCAATTCATAAAACAAACCTCTAAAAAAACACCTTTACTTCGACTTTTATAATTATCGCGATTAGTAAAAATTTAGTTCTTCTGGAGGTTCTCATCATCACTATCCTGTATGACATTTAATGTTTCAACGCAGTGTAGATAACCAGCAATGTTGCTAACCACAAAAGTTTGTTTGTCGCGTACCTCTGGAGATCCAATTTTTATTATTTTATTTATATAGACACTTAATATTAGGTAAAACGGAAAGAAATGACATTTTTTCTGGCGCGTCACTTTAAAATTAGTTTGTCAACGGTTGCCGTTGAGTTAGCACGTCGTGGTTGGTATCATTTTAAAGCTCTGTGTGTACTCTTTCCATTTCAAGATAATTTTTATTTTTTTTGCCGTTGTAGAAAAATGGAAAAGCCCGAGATTGAAGAAACACATTTGCGCTATTTTATGTTGTTTTTATTCGATAAAGGTTTAAAACCAAAAGAAGCTACGCAGACCATTTGTGAGATTTACGGTGACGTCTTGAAACTTCGAAAGTGCTTTAGATGGTTTCAAAAGTTCAAAAGTGGTGATAGGGAGTTAAAGGACAAACCAAAAACAGGAAGACCCCTCAAAATCGATGATGACGTCCTAAAATCATTGGTGGAAGCTGATCCTCGTAAAACAGTGAAGGAATTGTCACACGACCTTGGCTGTCCAATAACAACTGTGCAAGATCATGTTATGGTCGCATCTCACGTGTGACGTTCACGTATTACGAATATTATTTTCGGCGCGAATTTTAAATTATTAGTTACTAGTATTTAAATATTGCTGTGCGGGTCGCGCGCCGGGGTAATGCATGCCCCTCCTCACCCCGCTCCTAACATGTATCCACGGTGGACGAAGGGTCGCTACCCCCTCCCCCGCGCATCGCCGGGTGGGTTTTGCCTGGCCGAAAGGACTCTCTCTCGCTCCACGCCTGTCGAACGCACCGGACCTGCTCCGGGGTGCCGCCGGCCTTGCGGCCGGCCGCCAGCTAGCTGCATACCAACCGCCATGTTGCCTTGAACAAAGCCGCCAGGAAGCTGCGATGTGCCTCCAGGAAGACGTCCGAGGACCCCGCCTATACACAAGGCAAGTTGTGGATATTCCTGCCGCTCACAACGGAGGACCAGAGGCCGCCCACCACGAGACGACCGAATGCGGCCACGGAGACCACGTGGCGAGCGAGGCTGCAAGGACCGCGTCCGCGAACGGGACCAGGGGCGGGCTCCAGATGTCGCTTGCCGCGCGCGCCGCGGCGGGCCACACGTGGCCATGTAATCGGCCACAATGGGAAGAGACTAAGTGAGTGTAAAAACAATTGAACAATTCGTGCGCCCCCGTAATTAAGGTTAGATATAAGTAGCAGTAAGAATTTTCCTTTTTTTTCATTATTATTGTGTTGTAAATAAACGTGTAAATTTGTATATAGAACACTATTTAATTTAATTTAGCCTCCCGCCTCCTCCTTGTGATTCACATTAATATTGATTATGCAACGACCCCAACGTTCCGTTCATATCAACATCTGAAAAGGTTGGGAAAAAAACACAGGCAAGGAATTTGGGTGCCGCATGATCTCTCTCAAACGGCCTTGGAGCAACGCGTCACCATCTGTGCTTCCCTATTGTCCAGGCATGAAACGGATCCATTTCTCAGAAGGATAATTACCGGGGACGAGAAATGGGTACTTTACAGTAATACCAGGAGAAAAAAACAATGGCTATCACCAAATCAAGTACCTGTGCCTACCCCTCGGCCAACATTGACGTTAAAAAAAGTTTTGTTGTGTATTTGGTGGGATGTTTCGGGGATAATACAATACAACGGCAAAAAAAATAAAAAATATCTTGAAATGGAAAGAGTACACACAGAGCTTTAAAATGATACCAACCACGACGTGCTAACTCAACGGCAACCGTTGACAAACTAATTTTAAAGTGACGCGCCAGAAAAAATGTCATTTCTTTCCGTTTTACCTAATATATAAGTATTGTACAGCTAAAAAAGATAGTTGGTTACATATATTTTACACAGATTTTTAAATGAATTGCCCAACTAGGCAAGCCTGTTTTAGGTACCCCATTTAAGGACCCACATCGAATCATACCGATGCAGACTGGATTTTCAGTCTTATGTTTTTGATGAAACGCAAATCGAAACAATGTATATTGAGTCGATGCAAATCAAAACCCTAGCGTATTTTGTTAATAATTATAATAAAATTGGATCATTTTAATAGCGCCATTTTCGTAGTAGTTTGTATTTAAAATTAAAAATTGTAATTTGAACTTATGGAAATGATTTTTAAAATAGGTGCATTTTTAGTCTCTTTTTAAATAAAGTCTCTGATGCACTGTTTCTAATGACGGGTATAATGTCAATACAATAAGACAAGTGACTAAACTATCAATCACACCTCACAATTATCTCTAAAATTAATATTTTGACTAATAATATTAATTAATTGTTATTAAATAAATCAAAATATATAGGCGTGGTACGAGGAAAATTTGATTATATTACTTTTTGTATTTTATTGAACCCGTGAATTTTACATAATAATATTGTAATCATAAAAGTATGTGTAGTGTGTAAAAGTAATGGAAATATAGTACATAATAATAATATATACATATTCATACTATCTCGCTGCATTCAGTTGTTTAGATATCTTGCGAACTTTACATAATAATATTGTAATTGTAAAAGTATGACTTATATTATCTCGCGAATTCAGCAGTGTAGGCGGAGAGGATAGAACTCCAAATGTTTATATCCCAATCTCCCACCTCCATGATACTCAGTCTTCTGCTACCCATTTCTGGTTATTCACTAGCAGCAAGACCTCACATTGTCTTCCCAGTAGAGCTGTGATCTTCCACTTTATTTAACCCCCTTGATTTCTATTGAGTATCCTTATTGGGTTTCGTGAAATACGCACAATCACAAGTGTCCTATCCATTTCAGTCGGAGCATCTTCACATCTATTAAGAGAACTAATGATCATCATACTAATAAAACAAAACTATTCTGTTTATGTTTAATACATATAACATTTTAAAACTAATTGTACACAAAATATATTTGATATTATTATAATTTAATACAATAACAATATATAAATATATACAAATTATATCTCTTTTTTATAACAATAAAATATTTTTAATACAAATTAAATGATATACAGAAAATATCTGCTATTTGCTACCAAATAAGTAAAATATTTTTTACGATAAATAGATTTTTTCTGTATACCTTTAAAGTTGATTCATTTAACTTGAATTAAAAACATCACAGAACTATGTTTTGAAAAACTGCAAGACAACAATGATGTGTTCTCCGTAAAAATAAAATATTTATTTATTTATTCTTAATATAGTGCAGCATAAGTATATATAATAAAAATATGTGCACCCAAACATTAATTTATAAAAAAATATTGTATCAAATATTATTATGTTAAAAATTATAAAATATGAAATGAAAAAATCATAGTTTTATTCTATATAAAATAATAATCATACATAAAAGAAAAATTAATTAGTCAGGAAAATGCTCTCTATATTTCTTCAATGCCATGTATGTAGTTTCTCCGATGGAATATGGAGTCAGATATCACCCTCAGACTCTATGATCAGTTGAACATATTCTCCGACGTGGCGAACCCCATGTGGACCGGCTACATGAAGATTATTCCCGCAGACAAATCTCGTGTTAATGTGAGCGTTGTGAAGTTCTGCCACTTGGGATGAGCACGCGGCAGCTGGATCCCCTGAACCCGATAAATTACCGGACCTATAAGTTGAAAAATGTTAATATGTAACAATTTAAAAGTTAATAGAAGTTAACAAATTAACAGATGAACAAGGGATACAATAATGATAGCTCACCAAAATTCATTTCCAGGCTGTGCGTTTCCATCCCAGGCGTAAGTTTCCACTAGGAGTTTATTTTCATGCTCGCCAGTTAGTTTAGAAGAAGGCTCTCTATCTGATATGTGAACATGAATACCACCTGTACATAAAAATATATTATTTTTGTAATAATACTAATAATATAAATAATTAGCCTATGAAATATCGCCTTAGACGGAGCCACTTCTCGGCGGAGAATATCAGAGGACTCAGGCGGAAAATATCAGGGGACTCGGCCGGAGCCACTTCCCACGGCGGAGAATATCAAGGGACTGGTCGCCTATGGCGATGCATACCTCAAAAGTGCATTTTGCGGACGTGACTAGTCATAATTGTTGGATTACCGCCGCTGTACCCAAGCTGCGTCGGTGGTCCACCTGCATCTAACAATACCGAGCTTTTATGACTGTCCGTCCCTTACTTTGGCTATGTGCTTTTGTAGCCTTGAGCAAAATATTGCTTTGGGTTATTTTGCATTTTAACATAGGGTCCAAAAATAGTTTTGAATAACGATATTCGATTTATAAGTACAATTTAGTATGAATTTCAAATAAACGGGATTTTACTATACTATTTATGAAACAGACAGCTTTGTTTAAAATGCAACAGTGTTATACATAAACAAAATATTTAATTCTGACTTGCACAAAAATTACGTACATAAAATGTTTACTTTGATCAAGAAAATGTTGTTTTCCCTTAAAATCAATAAAAATACATCTAATTTATGAAACTTGCTACTAATGTTGTGAATAAGTTCAATAGTAATTCATACCGTGGATAAAATATGCGTGAAAACACATTGGATAATTGACCCGAAAGGTCTGTACCCTATAATACATATGGTATCGACACTTATGCAAGCATGTGAAAATATTATCGATGTACACAGTAAATGTTGGGTTAGGAACCAGATTATCGTTGCAAAGTGAAAATTGGCGTAAAGTAAATCAAGGATTTTATTTCAGTTGTGAATGCCTAAAATCATTTTTTTTCACTAATATGTGAATATTATAGATGAGAGACCAATTTCGTTATTATTTAATGAATAAACAACGTAGAGTTAATTTTCTTACATCTTACATACAATACATATTCAAGGGGTCCTTCTAATTTGCATTGGTGCACAACTTTTTTAGTTTTACCACTGACCATACCATACTACCAATACCATGGAGCTGAGATGGAAATAGAAGACACCTAACTTATACATATATATTTTGAAAAAACTTATAAATTTGACTCTGATTTCATAATTTAATGAAAAAATCATAAATAGTTCATTTTAATAAAGTAAATCTTGGGAAAACGCATGCTTTAAATTGAATCAGGAAAGGGTTAAATGAATTATTACAAAATAAAAATTACTCTTACCTAGAGGGTGAGATTCACATTCAATATAAGTTCCGTCCTTGGGAAGAATTTCTAAAAAAAGGCAATGTTTAAAAAATGAGAAATGCAGTGATTTGTTTGTTCATATGATGCATGTTTGAAGCTATTTGAAGAAATACAAGTAATCACATTAAATATAATCAAAATGTTCAATATAATGTAATTGCAACCTTGTTGGAGCTGCCATCTTATGAACCTTCTAGTGATGAGTTAAACCATTATTTTAACTGTTAATTTAGCGAGCAATCACAGGTACGCTAGAAACTACAATTAACCACAATTACAGTTTAGCTCATCTCACGAACCTTCCATGTGCAAATGGTGAATTTTTTCATACAGACTTTAGACTGATGACCCGTTGACTTTGCATATAAATACTATTTGAAATATTTAGTAAAATTCCACATTTTAGTCATCCAATTCGACAGTAGTCTAAATTTGAGTTAATCCTCCTAAAGTACTTTAATTAATTAATCAATAATTATAGTACTAGAAAAGGACAGAAATTCATCTCAATAATCCATTATTGACAAACGACAGTCATCTCTAGGGCATCAGTAGAAAGTATATACATATTATTAAATTACTTTTCACTTTTCTATTATATTTTGATTACTGTTCCATTGCCTTATCTACCCTGTTTGGCATGCCAGTTTTTGACTTATTTCACTTTAACATGCTGGAAGTGAGCGAGATTGTTTGACCAATCACTTATAGTAACAGTTCATTTTGAAAAACTGAATGGCATATATTTTAGATTAAGTGTTTAGCTCTACTTCGAGTTACTTGTTAGATTCTAAGTGGCGCAACCCTCAAACCATGTGACTTTGGAGATCTAGACCGAGGCGGTCTTCATGCAGACATATATCCCAGGCTGGAGGTTGAGTACTCGCCTTGAGACTAGTCCATCACATTCCTTTCGAGAATTCTACATTGGTGGAATTTCATCTACTACTACCACTAGATATTATTATCATCCACTTTCTTTCAACAACTTTCTTTCCCAACATGCTATAAACAAGCCATCATTTCCCTCATATATAAATCAAATAACTCTGAGGAAATAACCAATTACAGACCAATCTCTCTTTTGTCAAACTTTGGAAAAATCCTAGAAAAAATTGTTAAAAAAAGATTGTCTCAATTTATTAAAATAAACAAAGTAATTGATGAAAACCAGTTTGGGTTCATGGAAAACAGAGGTACACAAGACGCAATACGTAGACTATCTAATATCATCCAAGAATCTCTAGACAAATCTCTTAAATGTATTGGAATTTTTGTAGACTTGAGAAAAGCCTTCGACAGTATCTCCCACAACAAATTAATATTAAAATTAAAATCCATCAGTATAGACGACAAAGCACTAAGCTGGATTCAAAGTTATCTTTACGAAAGACCGCAAAATGTAAAAATTAACAAAACTCTAAGCCAACCCCTAATCAGTGAATAATGGTATACCACAAGGGAGAGTTTTGGGCCCACTTCTTTTTATAATTTATGTCAATGACATTTTCAAACTAAAATTGACCGGAAAAACGCCGACGATACTGCTATCATTGTTGACGGACAAGACTGGAACACTACAAACGAACATGCAAATAACGTCATGAACACACTCAAATCCTGGTTCGATAGTAATTTACTTTCTTTAAACTCTGAAAAAACCTATTACATTCCCTTTTCAATCAAAAATCTTAAAACACCGCCCCATATAAAAATTACTATCCATAACGACAACTATAACAAAATTACCTGTAACGAATCATGTACAAACTTAAGCCCAAAAAAAGAAATAAATTATTTCAGTGTAGTTATTGATCAACATCTAAAATGGCACAGTCGTATTAGCGAATTAGTGAAAAGAAAAAGAAAATGTATTTATATATTCATAAAATTAAGGAACATTTTAAGTATAAATAATTTTAAAAATGTATATTTTGCTATTGTTCACTCACTACTCTAGTATGGAATAATTGGGTAGGGAGGAGCATACAATAATATAATAAACTCGGTAAAAATAATACAGAGGGCAATCATTAAAGTAATATTAAAAAAGATCAACTTTTTCAACACAAACACTTTTTGCAAAATTCCCAGTTCCCAAAATAGAAAACATTTACAAAAAAATCTCAATTAATTAAAGAAAATAACACTAAAATTTGAAACAAGCACATCATTAAGGTTTAAGAATAACTTTAAAATCCCTAAATGTAACACCAAACACTATCAGTAAAATTTTATATATTTAGGTATAACAAATTTCAATAGCCTCCCTACATACACAAATTAAAGAAATAAAAGATACAAAAGAGTTTAGAAAGAAACTAAATGAACACTTCAAAAACACATAATTGGAAAATAAACAATATTACAGAACACTTCAGAAGCACACAAATGGACAATGAATAGAATATGTAAGGTATTATATAAAATCATTGTAGTGTAACTCCCTCTCCAAGCACAAGAGCTGGTCTCTTTTTTGGAGAGGTAAGCGAAAGAAAAACCATGTATTCATGTAATAAAAAATTGTAAAAATGTCAAATAAAACACTACCAACTAATTCTACCAGATAATTGCTCCAGCGATGACATAAACTTCACGTAACATGTGGTAGATAAATTTTCTACCACATGTTAAAAAAAACTACATAACTATGTAGTTGTTCTGAAATTGTTAAAGAATAATAGTGTAATAAAAATAGTGAAAATGAAAATGAAATTAAAATTGTTTATTGAATTGTGCATTACCTGGAGGAATTTCTCGGAAGTAGGCAAAGTGTACATCTGATAATCCAACGAGTTGAGGGGAAAATTTTCTCAGTCTTTCCAAAAATGTTTTCACAAATACAAAACCTTGATGGAAAAATGCTCTCCAAACTCCCAAACCTGAAATTTCACATATTTAGTTTATTTTTAACATTTAAAAATTAAATAAAAATATTTTTTTTTTCAATATATTGAATAATCTCAATGAAATTCTAGAAATAATATGGATATACGTATACAGTGGAGTATGTTTAACAAAAAATCTGTTTCCGAACAAATGCAAAGTGATTTCATACATTTATTTTCTTTTAATATGAAACAAAAGAAGTTTAACATGAAAAGATTTCACATCTCCAAAGAATTCCAGCCGCCAAAACACTTAAAAAATATATTGGCTGCGTCGTAACCAAACGTATGGCTCAAATTTCTCTTGACAATGGTAATGTCCAATAAGAAATACCCTTACAATTTTAAACAGATTGGAACATTCCTTAGCATTTTAAATGATTGGCTGCACCATCTAAACGGAGTAATGTTTTTGATATTATGGCTCAACTTTATATTGATTATACATAAAAAATACCCCTCGTGTAGTGTAACAAAGTGAATAAGTGCTAATTTATTTTATCTTTAAACTTTTATTTGACATCACAAACATCGGTGAGTTGTTTGTTTATTCCGTTTAATATGAAAAAATATTTCCGTCCCCACAGTTTCATTTTAAATGTGCTCCACTGTATTTTCATTTTTTTTGTTTTAGGATTTTAGGATGGGGTATACACATTTTTCACAATATCCTATGGATGGCATTCAATGTAATTAACATGTATAACAGGGGAAGGAGGAATAATGTTTTTGTTTTGCGCAGGATCCTAAAGAATAACAATGCAAAACTTTGCATGGGAATATTAGCCTTGGCTGTGGGAAACTTATATCCCCCTATTACTTATACAAACAAAAGAGTCAATAATATATTAATTGTATGCTTGCATCAAAAATAAACACAAAATCAAAGCATGCTCAAATAATAATTTCTGAACATTGAACATGATGTAATGTCGTATTGGCAATTTTAACAGTTTTATTTCAATTTCAGCTTAATTTTCTGGTGTTGGACGAATGAAAAAATATTTTTACATCTTAAATAATGTATTAATTTTAGTTTTGAATTTTTTACTACCACTGTTAATTTGATGCCCAGCTAATGCGACCCCGGATAATCGAGAGATTATTATTTTACTTAGCAAAGATGAATGAGTAAGGTACCTATGCCGACAACATGTAAGTACGCCATCTTCCCTTGTTCTTTTGCTCTGTGGCTAGCCTCCAACATAGCACAATCAAAAGCAATAGAAATATGCTTGGAATAAACAGTATTGTCAAACAGCACGTCGTTATTGCAAACAAATCTCTTTGTGTAATAGTCACGAGGAATGTTTTCTTCAGAATTTGATGATTGCTCTTTATACAGCTTTATAGCTTCTCCGAAAGTTAGTCTTGGCTCCTGTAGGTAAAGAATAAAATTAATATTTTTAAATGTTGAATTTTATAAAGAAATTTTAATTAACAAAGTTGAAATGTGACAATTTAATTCCCGGAGTGAACCTTTAAAAAATAAAATTTGTGTAGGACTGTACACTAGTGGTTACAGTCACCTTCAAAGAATTCTCCTTGTGGATCTATACGCTAATTTGAACAGCGTTCCCATTTCTGTAACTCATTTTCTATAGTATCTGTCTCACATTTAGTTATATTATACATATTAGAAATAACCAGAAATTACAGTTTCTCATTGTGACTGTTTTAAATTTTGTTGAAACCCATTTTTATGCCAAAATGCACAAGCAGATAACTGTAATCTTCCCAATAGCTAACTAACAACTGGTTCTATTACCTTGAAATTTATGCATGTATTAGTTCAAACATGTTCAATGTAAATTTTGATACAATTAGGTCATAGGGGACACTGTGCAGTCATTCCAGGAATTAAACTGTCACACCTCGTATATAATGAAACATGAATTGGTAACATTCAAGCTCATAAATAAAAAGATAGGATATTTATTTTTAATCAATCAGATCTGCAACTGTTAGTAATGTTTTATTTGAATAGTACATAAATTGATAAATTGTCTGCTTACATTGTAAAACTCTGCCCAAACTTGTCTCCAAAGCCATTTTGAATCTTCAATGGTTTCTGTGATAAACTCACCGCTCTGTATATTAAAACTTCTTTCCTGCTTTTCAACACCGTAACCATTTTTGCGAGAATTCTGACTGTGGTTAATTAATATTTCTTGACACTCCATTGTGTTTTTCTTTTCAAATCTTGTTCCAATCAGACCTACAATATTTGTTATGTATTATTTTGACAAATAGCACAACATACCAGATCATATATAAGCCTAGATGCCTATAAAATGCCTGGAAGAGACTTCTTGTACGGTAACTAATAATTAAAATATTAACACCACGAGTAAAATGTCAGAATATATTTGAAAATTACCAATTTCTGAAATACAAAACTGAAAGAATTACTTTAAATCGAAGTAATCAATGTAATAAATATAATAATAATAATATAACATTTTTAACAATTCAAGAAATAACAGATTTTTTTCCATAATTTTTTGCACATTTTAAAATAATGTCTAACTTTAAAATTTTTATGTCTGTATTAAATTTTTTTAATGAAATTGCATCACAAATGTGAAGTAGCGATTTTTATCGAACAGAGTTTCCAACAACTTCCAACATGAAAAGAATATGTCACACTTAAAACATAAACATAGATGAAATTTGATGACTATAAATCTACAGGGTCATGGTAGCTTAATTGGTATAGCATTCGGCATTAGGAAATTCCGAGTTTGTGTCCTGGTGGTGGCTATATATTTTTTCTGAGATTTATCTTTATATACATAGCATAGATATGATATAAAATATTATATACTTACCCATTATAATTCCCTGTTGTTCAATATTCTTGTCTATCGGTTCAACAACTCCTTCATTATACCTGGAACCGTCATTGATGAACACTGTGGCTCCGGAGACGTACAGCATAGCTGACAATTTAATTTCATCGTAACTTAAACAGTTCTTTAAGACCAGAGGTTCCTTCTCTTCATCACTTCCAATCCTCTCCCATCCTAATGAACTATAATTTTAAAGAAATTCATAAATATTTCATTAAAATAATTATTATGCAGCAATTCGAAGGGTACTGATATTTTATTAATTCGTGGAAGGTTACACCCTGATCGTACATTTCTCCCTGTGCTCAAACCACAATTCATAAAAACAAGAAGGCATATTTCAAACATCATGCATAAAAGTCATTTATATTCCTGGAATTGACATGATAATAATAATTATTATTATTATTACTAACATACACTGTTGTAACTCTATGGATGCTAATACAAGCCTCATCACAGCTATTGGTGAATGCAGTGAGCAGGATTAATGTTTCCGGAATTAATAAAACAGTATATATTGTGTCCTGTAAACATTTATAAAGACACTTTTAAACCAGCTCTGCTGAACACAATAACTAACCAACTGTCATGCATTTCATGAATGAAATAATATATCGAAAAATATTGTTGTTGCTATCGGGATTTATTTGAGATTCCGTAAAAATAAAGTAGATGGCTTTCAAATAATGGAACGATAGATGTATTAATTTGAAAAGGGTAACTGTTGCATGATGGCATAGATACCAGAAGAAACAGGATTCGGAAGGAAGTTCCACTCATCACAATCCGTTCTCCTGGCACCTCCAATGTGGACTGTAATTTAGGGTTTTACACTATCTCCGTTCAGGGTCTCAATTGATTCAGGCTGCAATAGATGATCAGGCAAACACTTCTCACTCTATTTTACACTGCGAAAACCTTTCTAACCGTACCGGTTCAGGGACACCGGTCGACTGGCCGTGGCAGGTGAGGAAGGGGGGGGGGGGAGGTGGAAGGCACAGTACATCATTCTCGCTCAAGAACAAATATGTCCCAAACAGTAACATTAGGATAAAAAATTTGTCATCAATGTGCTGTGTGTTGTAGCACAATCGGTTAATGCACGTTCCCCGGATTGGAAGAGATCCAGGTTCGAATCCCGGTAGTAATAAAAATATTTTTCAATAAAGTTGTTTTTAAATGTATGTGCATCTTTCTAATTAATACATTTAATTAGTATTTAAAATATCACAGACCTATGTTCTGAATAATTACAACTTCACAATAAGCATGTGTTCTCCTTAATAAAATGATGTATTTATAATCATACAAAGAAAAGTGGTCTGCCACAGCACACGAACCTAACATAAGCAATGAACGCAAACGAAAACATAATCAGACAGATACTCAATATAAAGTAAAAGTGTATTTTCAAAATAAATTAAGTACTGCTCAGTTGCCACTACAACACAACAAACATACAGTACAATTCACAGCCACAGGCAGACTGAAAACTGAACCACGCTGTGGCTACAATTCATCAGCAGCAATGGACTTTTGAGGAATTATGTGTTTAATATTATTGAAGCTTTAATAATATAAACTGGTGTGAAAATACAATTTATTAAAGTATAATTTTTTCCTTTCAGATATGATTTCCAATATTAAAATATATGTTGCTGGAGGTCAATACTGTAATTTCTTGAACCTTTTAAAAATGATATACAAAAAGAGATAGAAATATGAAAAGTCAGTATCTTAATTAATAAATCATTAACAATAATTGAAATTTCGCAAACTTGAACCTAGCGCCAAAATATGTGTAGATGACATGTGATATTTAATATGAAAGAATGATTAGAAACAAAATAAGGAACGTATTCCAAAAATTATAAGAAATAATTTTATTTAGTGTAAACTTACCCAGTTTTTCCTGTCAGAAGAATGTAATGATCACCGTGACCGCAAAATGATACGGATCTGTTCAATAGTAATCTATCCACGAGACTTATGGCATCCATATCTTTATACAATTCTTTCTCTTTCTGTGAACCATAGCTTCTGAAATTATCAAATAGTTACAACATTAAACATTGTGAATGGCTTTTATTGGCCTGAACTGAAATAGCCTAAAAGTATGAGATCAAATCTAAGTAGTGCGCACTACTTACTACATATTATATCTTGATTCAATCCTGGAATTCTAGATTTATTAGAAGAGCATAGAAAGAATGTGGAAGATGATTCCATTATGCATATTTAAAAAATAAATACAGTGAAAAACTGATTGTCCTACCCTGATAGAAGATAGAAAATAATTAGATTACTGTCCAAAAACCTAATTTATAAATATTTGTTTTATTGTTTAGCTTTTTGAAGTGAGTTTTTTAGCCACAGTAAAATAATTACAATCAGTCTTCAAGGCTACACAACCAACAGGCCAACATACAATTGAAAAGTGGTTGACGTTTGTGCCACTATTTAATTCGGAGTAACGTCAAGGGGATGGCAGCAAATATTTTTATCAAATTTCAAATATATGTGTATAATAAAAATATTAAAATGTCTGCCCTACGGCTCACACATTCTCCCGTTATTAATGTTTTGCACTTTATCAAAATAATAATATTTTTTTTATATTCTAAGACTAAGTAATTTCATTTCAACAGTGCATAAGTGCTATACACTCGCTATACGTTATCATCACCAACTCTTGGATACAATCTTTCCCTTCTCAAGTAGGAATTTTCACCACTCCCGTATCTATCTTCTTCATAGATAGGTCCCAGTTGTGAACTTGTAGCCCCCATCCTCTTCGAGGTCTTAGCCTAGATTGCAGGCATTTTTTAGAAGTGTCTGGCTTGCAATTTTATTTTTAAATATTTTTGGGGCTGGCTGTTTGATCAGTGAAAAATTTTTACTATAATAAAAAAAAATTGTAAATAACGGTTTGATCATTGGTAAAAAATAAAATATTCAATATCTTGCCATTTTAGTGATGAGAGTTCGTCCGATGATTTCATTGTTGAATTTGTATTAGCGCATAAACTGAAGATTTTTCGAATTCAGGGGTGAATAAAGTCATAGATAAAGCATAAAATTGTATATAATGCCAGTGGTGAATATTTAAAATTTGACGACATTCTCAGATATTTGATGTTCATTTGCCTTGCCACACTGTTAGGCGGAATTAACTTTGACAATAGTAAACTTGATATTCAAACAACATGCAAACGCTTTTTACCACAGGCAATGGTAAAAAATTACTATAGTATAAATTTACTATAGTTAAATTTTGGTACTGATCAAACAACTGACCCTTAGTGTAGGGACATTTGTAAACATGTATTCCAATCAATTAAAACTGAGATTCCACTTAAGGCGTTTATCTCTAGAGACTGAATATTGTTTAGGAATTTTTAACTACTTAACATTTCATTTTGATCTTATTGAATCTTTAAAAAACAGGGCACATGCAGATAAACAAAGACCGTCTGGAACTGTACAAAGCTAACTAAAAAAAATCTTACCTCTTATAAAGAAGGAATGAACAGAATAGTCTCAAAACTTTTTCATGAATCAAAGGATATGTAGAGGATATATTGTTCTTAAGGGTACTCTCTGAAACATTTTTAGATAAAGATTTGCACCTGAAAAAAATTATTGGGTTAATTATAACTAATACAAATTGTTAGCTTTTCTTATTCTATGTGTACTCTTTAGGAAACCATTGTTTATCATCATCAGAGACATTACGGCTGTCAACCACTTTTGAGGATTGAGAATTCACTAAGTAATTATGATAAATGTACTGTCTTTAGATGTCAAATATTCCACAAACATGTCACTTTCAAAATAAAAAAAATCCCTTCCGGCACTGGCCGCCGTTTTGTCTGTGTGTGAAAGGAAAGGATATTTTCCATTTTGAAATATTTTTTCTACTTTTCTCTAGGATACAGGATGGCAAGGAATTATATATTTTTAAACAGCCACCATTTTAAAATACGATGGCTAGCTATTGAATTTATGTTTTCAAAAAAATTTGATTGAAATAAGTGTGGGAGTATTGTGTCCACAAAATCTGGTACATCTCATAAATGTATAAATATATATATAAACTTGATTAAACATTGATTAGTCTAGAGATCATAAGTTTTATCTAACAAATTAATGATCTAACAAATGTTATGTTACCTCACTGTTTTTATAGGAAACTTAATGGGAAATTTGTCACTGTTCTGCTTCAATTCCTTTAAAACGGAAATCAATTCGTTTTTTTTTGGTTGTTTGACTGTGGTGCATTTTTCCAACACTTTTCTTTTATTTTCCATTCTGATAAACCTGGAAAAATAGTGAAAAGGTACAGAATATACTTTTTGGTAAATACTTTACCCAATTGTTGATTGTAATATTATCTATCTAATAACCTCTGTAGAATAGTGTATGTATTGTTGTCGTCGTAGAATTGAAATGGCAATGAAGTGAGTTGTAGACTAACAAGGGGCAACAAAAAATTTTATCCCACATTTACCTAATAATAAATTAACTCTTTCCCAGAAACCGCCCAAATAACAACGCTTTTTCTTGTTCAAATCTCCCGAGACCGCAGGAAAATGGTATTAAAATCCATCTATCCGAAAGATAACCCTCAAGAAAACTAATTGAATTAGTTTACTTCAAAAATACTCGTGCTACTTTTGTCAAATATACTTCTTTTTTCATTGAGAGACATGTTTATATTGTTATAATAATACTCCAATTAGTTAGTATTTGTAAACAAACTTAAAATAAATCAAACGTCACCCGACTGTCAAATGTGATTTCTTATTATTATGGGAGTGAAAAAATAATTTATACATCTCACATAAAACAAGGGGTATTTTTGAATAAACGTACAAAAGATTGATCAGATTGTTTTTGCAAATATTAAATAGTTATATGAAACTAAATTGTGATGAAGATTTATTTAGCACTAGTATTTTAGATTCAGATTTAGATCAAAGAACTGAAGGAACTGGTTCGTTTATTTTACGAAAGCCCAAAAGAATAATGATGTACGCAAAATTTGGTCCACATCTAGACCAAATTTGTGTGAGGTAATAACATTTTTCTCAGGGTCCTAGAGTGCAATGGCATTTATTATAATACACATTTATATCGAGGTGGGGTAGTAGGGTAACATGTATTTTTTTCGCTTAGTTGTAGAACATCGCTTTTTCATGCCATAACCAACTTCATGCACGCAAATATTATATTTAATTTGAACATTTCAGCATTTTCATGAACATTTATTGTGATCAGTGAACTCTTTTTGTGAAATTTTAAGCGTGTCGGAAAACATTTTCGCCATATTATGCCTTTTTACTACCAAAAATGAAAAATGAATCTCAAATTTGTGTATAGTTGGAGCCAATTCTATAGATTCTAAATAATTTACCATCACGCCGTTTTTCCGCGGGGGTAGGCAGAGAGGATAGAGTGCCACACTCCTCTGCCCTGACACACAATTCTCGCCACATTCTACTACATACATACATACAAGCTCGCCGATTGTTGGAGGCTTCTAACAGAACCATCCTCCAGTATCTGGTTTACCTGGTCGTGCCAAGTCTTTTACGGACATTCTCTATTTCTGGTGTTATCAACACTTGCGTCATATTTTTCTTGGCATCTCTCTTCATTCATGCGTTCCATATGACCAAGCCACCTAAGTGATCCTTTCTTAATCAGCTTTACATTCTGTACATGATTCAATGTGCATAAAGTGGTTCGGAAGATCTTAAAAGGGAAATTTTGATGTCAAATATGCATCTAGCGCTAAACAACCTGTCAAAAAAATCAAGACCATTTGTCTACATGTGAGATTGGTCAGGCACTAAATATTATTCCCATTACTATTTCGAGGCATCTATGAAAGCCCAGGATGGTAAAGAGCTTGAAACTTGGGTGCCTATCAATTGATAAAAATTTGGTTTGCTGAATTTCTGTTTGCGATTTGTTTGGAATGTTTGCTCAAACGCAATGAAAATGAGTTTTTTCTCAAATGACTCATTACTAGTAATGAAAAGTGGATTCAATACATTGTTAATCAAAAAAAATCATGGTCACTGTGGGGCGTTTCAGCACAGACAATCCTAAAAGCTGGACTGCACCCAAAGGTCATGCTGTGTAACTATTTGGTGGGATTCGAAAGGAATTGTATATTACAAGCTGCTGCCATCAAACTAAACTATTGATTCCACCAATTAACCAAACTGTTATCACAATTAACCAAACTGAAGGAATCAATCGATGGTAAGAGGTCAGAGTTGGCCAATAGATGGCATTGTGTTCTATCATTTGTTTTGATTGTTGTAAATTACCATGTTTGGACTCTCATCAAAACTAATTGGATCAGTTTTTTCACTAACAAATTCCAGGAATTCTACAAGAGATGAATTCTTCAGTTACTAAAAAGATAGAAGGTCATTAATCAAAATAGCACGTACATAATTGAATAAACTTAATTCTGAATTTACAAATAAATGTGTTCAAAAAACACTAAAAAAAGGGACAAATATGTGTTACAATCCAATAGTAATTAATTATTATAAAAATGTTTCACCCATATTTCTGAAGATTTATAAATAATTTTAAACCAATATTATATATCAAATATCAGCACCGAAAAAGTTTTCTTTTCTTTTGAAGAATGATTTTATTATCCAGAAATTGTTTACATTTAATAAATATCTCTCACTATCAAGAAAGGTTCAAAAATAAATAAGAGATCTGATGTTATCTTTATTTTATAAAAAAAAATATTTTCCTAACTGAAGCCTTTTATAATATGTACATATATGTATGTATTATACTCCAACACAGCCAAACAGAAACAATCAACATTAAGCAAATGCATTCATGGAAAGAGATGAGAGATAAGCATTTTAATAGATTATGAAAATAGTATATTAATATAATTTTACATTGTACATAATTACAAAAATACAATATATTTAATTACAGAATATGTTTTACATTCAGGACACAGCAGTAAATATATGTTATTAATAAATAATATGTTACTAATAATAATAATAGAGCAGTGCGTTTACTGTGAGAGACTTTCTGGCCAAAAAGCGATAACCCAATTAGATCATCTTGATCACCAGCATTTCCAAAATTAAAAGCTGTGCTGAAGGGATGAAGCTTTTCTAATATAACTTGCATCGCATAGAATTGCGAGGTCGCAGCAGAGGCGCCAATAAAATGATATTGTAAGACACGTGCCAGTAATTAAAAGGTGCAATCATCAGCATTGCGCCAAAAAGCCCGTGGAATAGATTTCGGGCAAACAAAGACTATCATTCTTAGTAAAACGTCACAGAGGTGGCCTGTCGCTGTGTAGTTACTTGCAAATATGACTGTTTGTATCTGAATAAAAATAGGGTATTCTGCAGGCGGGAAGCTATTCTTGATTGTTCCGTGTCGCCGTAGTGTACTCATATTGAACATCTTTTGTGTTTCATTTCTTTCGACCTCATAATAATTATCATTATCGCCGGTTGAGAGAAGCTGAGATCGGCGAACTACCCTTATCTACATTCTTGTTTCCTATACGGAACATAACTGATATCCAACAAAATGTGAGACGGGTATTCAACAGTAGTCTGGAAAATGAGTTCTAAGCCTGCTTCCAGAAAAGGGGATGCTATCAAAGTAAGTGCAGAGATGCACAAGGTGAAGTACATACTTTGAAGACAACCGTAGCCACTAGCTTATAGTCTCTCACATATATTTTTAAAGGTGCATTCCGAGAATTAAATTTTCACACTTGTACAATTCACACACCTATATTTATGAAGTTAATTACCGCTCTAGCAATAGTTTGGCGTATTCGCTGACATGTCTGACACCATATTCCCCGACAATGTGGAGATTCTTTCCACAAACAAATTTGTCGTTAATGTGAGAGTTGTGCAGCTCTGCAACTTGAGATGAGCAGGCAGCAGCTGGATCTCCAGAAGTATTTAAACTTCCTTTCCTAGAAATAAAACATTAAATGTATGAAATACATTCTAAAGAAACATTGCATTCACTTAAGTTGATAGCTTTCTATTGGTGATAAATATTGGAATGGTGGAATGGTGGTATGGAAAAATACAAAAAAAATCTAATGCATGTCAACAATTGAATTATCATTGGAACTTTTTAATTTATGAATATGTCCATATCTCTGAAATGAGTTTATCAATACTTTATTTCTCCTTATCTTTTCTTCTCTTCTTTCTTTGCATCTCTGCTTCATGGTCTTGACAGTACAAAAGCTTTCATAATTATTACAAATATGTCTCAAAAATAAACAATTTCACATTAAATGTTGGGCAGTCTCGGGCTGCCTGGATGGGAAAGTGGTCATATTTTATAACAGGGAAAGGGTTAAAATAAATTTTATTAATCTTATGTATTATTTCACCCACTTTAATGAAAAAATTTTTGGAAGAATCGACTCATTCAGAAAGAAAAGTTAGTTTGGAAAATTGTTAATTATATCTCATATTACAATATCATATATATGTATTACAATAAATAATAGTAAAGTATACCAAAATTCATTTCCAGGCTGTGCATTTCCATCCCATGCATAGGTCTCCACTAGAAGTTTATTTTCATGTTCACCAGATAGTTTACTTGAGGGTTGTCTTTGCGATAAGTGAACCTTAATGCCACCTGAAAAACAAAGAAATGCATTAGAGCCCACTATATAAAATAAGATATTAAAAAGTCATATAATAATAGGCTCCCCCTAAAATGAAATATTTTAAATTTACTAGCTTATTAAAATATGCAGTATTAAAAGTTCAGCATCAACTCTCTAGTGCAAGCGGCTCTCTCATGGGAAGCTGGCTACCTGACCAGAGAATGGCATCGATTGCAGAGTAGCTACAGATACAATAATAGCTGTGACTGAAATTTAGTATTTATATTTTGGTTATATATATGTGTGAACTTCTTCATCTTTTTTTGATTTTTTTTCACAACATAAATATTATTTTGTTACTTGAATGAATTATTTTGCATATATTATTTCTATGGCGAATCGAGTCTTGAATAAATAACCTGATCACGCTGAAATAAACACATTATTCTTAGGCTAGTAAATCTACGAAAAAAAATTGAGAGAAAGCCTTTATTTCTAAATTTAATTTAGGTACTTTGTACAAAAAACCCATTAAAAACTTGTTCATTTTTACTATTCGTATATTTGTATCATATGATGACTTCTTTATTAAAAATATAAACTTATCTTTTTCATCATACATAAAGTTTATCAGTTATGAAATAAAAAAGAATTTTTGTGAATAAAATATAATTTTTTGCTTTACCTAAGGGATGGGTCCCACACTCGATGAACTTTCCATTTTCATCCAATATATCTGAAAATATTTCATTATGAAATGTTTTGTCAAAACGTTGGTATCTCATAAATTTGTGTACATAAGTATCTAAACATATATAGCTATGGAATGTCATAAATACTCACCTTTGGAGATGTTTCGCATGTATGCAAGATCTACATCAGAAAGACCAGACAGCTGCGGAGCTAATATTTTCAGTCTTTCTAAAAATGTTTTTACAAATATATTGTCCTGGTGATTGAATGCTCTCCAAACTCCTAACCCTAAAATAATACATAGTTGAAATACCTTCATCAAACAACAGATTATTTATTACGTATAAGCAATTTCAAACTGTTCATACAAATAAACCTTTATCTGACTGTACACCATGACAAAAGATGTTTTTTATAACATTTTGACTTGTGGGGTTCGTCAATCATAAAAATTGCAATTAACTAATACTTCTCCACAAAATCGTCTATGGTTAAGTTGATGGTTCCTCTAGGGACTGTTGATCAGTGAATATTCCGAAATCTATGTCCCTCAAGGATGTGTTAGTCACAGTAAATGTTAGACATATAAAGCTTGAAAAAAAATTGATTTTCTTATAACCACATACATATAAAATTGTATAATTTTAACAAATTTCTCTTCATCATTACACCGATGGCTCTCAAACTTTTCAAATGATTATTATACATATGTATCTATATTGTTATATCCTTAACCCGACTATTACGGCTGCAAACAATGATGTCTTCTTGTGTGCGGGAATTTGGGTAGTCAAGAACTTGATGCACAACAATACAGTTTATTAAGAGAGGTGTTCTGATCTATGCTTCCAGAGAGACTGCGCGCCCAAGCAGGATGTTTTTTTATCCCTTCCATGCAGTCATTCTTGCCAACTTGTGCACGTCATACAATCGCAATATACATTACATATACGATAATATTTTTATAGTTTTTGTTAAAAACTCCCTTCAAATAATTTGTTAAGAGCAGAAGTAATACTAACTAGAGTAGAATTTAAGTTTTAGGATAATTAATGAGTCATAAATTTATGATACAAATTAAATTAATCCTCGGAGGAAAAGGTCCAGGTTCAAATCCCAGAAGCAACTAAAATATTTTTTCAATAAATTGATTTTTTCTGATATCTTTCTAGTTAATTCATTTTATTTGTATTAAATGCCACAAAACTTTTGAAAAAAAATTGCAACTTCACAATGATGATGTGTTCTCCTTCAAAATAAAAACATAAATATATATATTACCGATTCCAACAACGTGAAGATATGCCATTTTTCCTTTCTCAGTAGCGCGTTTGTTAGATTCTAGGATAGCACAATCAAAGGCTATGGAAATGTGATTTGAGTAAACTAAATTATCAAACAAGGTGTTTCTGTCATAATTAAATCTCTTCGAGTACATATCTTGTATTTTTGATTCTTCATTCTTATGAATATTGAGACCCTCTTCAAAAGTCAGACTAGATTCCTAGAATAAGGTAAGAATAAATTTTAATGTTGAAAACATAATCAAAAATAAAATTAATCCTTTCCGACAAATCGGCGTTGCATCAATATAAAAATCTATAAAATAACCAATACACCAGAAAGTAGAAGCATTAATACTACATTCTATGTATTTACATGCAAGCCTGTTAGCCGCTACCTACCTCGCTAGGTACATATAAAATACCTGTTCTGAGGTAGGTAGCCATAAGGTTCCATTAGCTAGATTATAAGTTGGAAGTAAGGGAACAAATTAAATTAAATGGTAAAAAACAAAAAAATCAAAAAGGAGACAAGTAGAAAATAAGTAATATGAACGAAGTAAAAATTTTGACACAGACTAAAGACATATAAGAAGTAAAAGAAAAGAAACAAGCAGGGATGTAAGAACAAAAAAGAATTACATAAATTATTGTTTATTGTATGCATGCGTGTGATACATAAATTTTGACTACGTTTGTAGTACCTAAATAGTAAACACATATCAAAATAAACAGGAATGAAGAATGTGTTTTAAATCAAGTATATAATGTATTTTATACATACATATTGTCGAATAATTAGCAACACCGCGCATCTCATTTTTTTGACAAATTGAGATTAATATACTGTTTGGTTTGTATTTTTGCGTAAATTTAGTAAAAAAAACAAAAATCTTTACTTGCATTAGCTCCAAGTAAGTATAAAAAATGTAAATAAAATAAGAACAGAGTAATACCGAAAGTAATATAAAATAGTTTAGTTCTGTTGAAATGAATTTGAGATATGTGGTATTGCTCGACGATATCCCTCAGAATCAAATTATTTTAATCATTTTGAATGTGGAATATTTTAGTTATCAGCAACTTTTTTATTATTAAGTCATAGACATACATGTGTTATTTATACAGAAATTGATAAACAATAATATGAGTGCAAAAAATATTAATAATTGATTTCAGTATTGTAGTTTTGTAAAATTTTAAAATAAACTAAGGATATGTATTTTAAATAATATTAATTTATTACTTACGCCATAAAATCCAGCCCATATTTGTCTCCATAAGTATCTCTTATCAGATGATTTAAACCTTTTAAAAATGCCCTTACTTTGGGAGCCATACCCATTAGCTGCAGAATTCTGTTTCTTGTTCAATAAAATTTCTTGGAATTCCATCACATATTGTTTTTGCAGGCGGGTACCAATTAATCCTGAAAATAATCAAACCATATCATAAAAGCTGGTATTTAAATGGTGTCAGATTAATCCACATCATTCGCATATTGCTAATTTTGACAACTGTCCATATCACATGGCAACATAAAACAAACGAAATCTGCTGTCAATTTTATCATGTGAAAGTTTGCATTATTGTATGTACTATACTGTATTATATTGATTTTTTGAAATAAATTAAGATTATTTAACTAATAATAGTTTCTCATCATTATTGACAGGATATTTATAGTTGATAATAAGTATGTATTGTCAAGATTAGAACAATATTGATTAAAATGAAAAAATAAAGATTCACTTGGATATTTTAACATTTTATCAGTGAAAAAATAGTACATATATATAAAGTTCTAAGATAGGAAGATTTGAAGCATTGATACTCAAAGCTCATCATATGTCATTGTGTTCTAAAAAATAAGAGAAGTTCTTAAAATATTTACCAATTATAATTCCAAAACGTTCAATACTTTTCAGATCCGTGGCTACTTTGCCTTTATTGTTCCTGGAACCATCATTGATGAAAACTGTAGGTCCAGAAACATACAGAAGGGCAGATAATTTCATTTCATCATAACTCAAACAGTTCTTCAACACCAATGGTTCTTTTTCACTGTCAGTACCAATTTCTTCCCATCCTGACATGCTAAAAATATTTATGTCAAATGATTATTTTATACAAAGAATCTGAAGAAATATATGTGTAGCGATCATAATTCAAATCTACCGCCATCTCAGTCGGCATCGACACTAGCGACAGCGCTGCCGGCTGCTGCTACAAGTCGGGCTCAAGCATCCACCGCCAGGCAGTCTCTCCAGTATCAGCGTTTCACAACGGCGGTCTTGCCGGCTCGCGCTCGCAAGACTGCCAATTCATTTTATTTCATAAGACACGTGCACCTTCTTCACTCATTCATTCACTGTATTCATTTCTATCAACACACGCCAATCACATTTATCTCATTTAACCACCGTCCTAATCCCCAAATATGTAAATAGATATATTAAATAATTCATTCATTTAGAATCCTGTTCTTTCCGTTTTCTCAGTGAGTAGTGATGAAGAAGCAAATAAATCATAATTGATCTTCTCACATAATTTCAAAGATAACATACTACATTGAGTTACTAAAGATATAATAAGAGAGGGATAAGGAATTCTACTTTTACTGTGCATGTGCACATACGAGACTGTTCTCTTGTCATGGAAATATGGCAATAAAGGTCGTTATGCTTCAGTTAGTAATTCTGCTCTGCTAACAACACACAACAAATGGCATTCTCGCTCTGCACTTAATTTTACAGTCTCCTCTGTGTATATACACCATTATAACCTGTAATACCAATAAGAACAAACTGTAGGCATAACATGCTTGTTTAATAAATGTTTGAAAGCCATGACCGTAAAAGATAAAAAATAACTTTAATCACACATTTTCAAAATAAAGAATTAAAATACCCCAGCTCCCCTGTTAGAAGTAAATATTTATCTCTGGGTCCACAAAACATAACAGATCGTTTCCGTAATAATCTGTCAATCAGCTCTTCAATGCTCATGTTTTTGTACAACACTTGCTCTTTTGTAGTTCCATATTGCCTGAAATTAAAAGAAATTGCTTTAAAGAAGAAATGAACTACATATATATTAAAAAATCTCTTAGTTTTTAATGTTTAGTCCCTGAAAATAATGTAGTAATGTAATACATACTTAATTATTAAACAGCATCTACATTATATTATTTTAAAATCAAATTTCGGTTGTAAATGATGTAACATGTCACATTTTGTCACATGGAAACCAAAATTTTACATATTGATTAATAAACTTTGCACCGGGTTATACAAACCGGTTATTAAAATTGGAAACTCACTAAACCGTTTGCTGTTGTACTTACAATAAAATCAAGATATGTTTACACTGGATATGTTTCGTAATATTGAGAATCGTTATTTATTTTGGTACATCTGGCACCAAATATTTGAGACTACTGCTTTTAAAAATGTATGACTCATGCCTTTCTTTGAATTTCCTCTCAAGTACTTTGAAACAGGAAAAATAACTAAAAAGGTACTTTGTGTCTTGAGAATTGCCAGGGGAATGAATACCAAGAAAGTATATTCATGACAACTCTGGAGGAAAGGTGGTTAGTGGATCATTCCATACAAAGCTGGGATGAAGACAGATTGGATCTTGATTGATCAAGATAGATGAAGCATCTTGGGCCCCCGATCTAGGATAGGGGGACAAAAATGATGATGATTTAGGTAATATTGATACTTTATTACTTATAGCATGGTTTTTGGTTGATCCTAATTCATTTTCTATTTGTTACATTGACAGTATTGTGCATTTGTTAAAATAGAACTATAAATTTAGTATTGTCAGCTAATACTGTTTGAATAATAATATATTATTATTTAACAAAGTGAAATAGATTTTTTTGAATACTTAAACAATTTTTAAACACTGCATCTTTATTTTAAAATTAAATTAATGATTAAAAATTTCAGAGAGATGACTGGAGCTTCGCTACACATTGCACTAAACAAGGCCCAAAATCGCAGAGCCGAGGCAAGCAGTTTGCGCCGTGGAAGCTATGCTCATGAGCACATCAACTGGGAAAGATAGAATAAATGCAAAATTTATAATAAGTATAGATTGCATCTTAAGGTTGAAATTGTCCCATTATTTCAGTTAAATTCAAATACTATATTTACCTTTTATGCAGAAGAAATTTGCACATCAGATTTAATACTTTCTCATGTATCATTGGGTATGTAGATATAATATTCTCCTCCAAAACTTTTTTAGGGTTGCTCTGGCATAGAGTTGTGGATCTGTAAGAAATTATATATCAGAAAAAAAATGTAATGTGGGGTGGGTGCCGCGTCTAACTATCATAATATATACATAAACAAATTTAAGAATTTAGTTTTGAAACAAGAGAAGAAAAAAAATATATTTAACCAAGTGAATTATGCATGTATGAACCCTGCATAAACTTTATATTGATTAAAACGTGTGTCATCATAAAGTGTAGTATTCTTCAACATTATCAAATAAATTCAATAATCTCGCATACAACAAATTTTAATGATGATAAATTATGATGTTATAACTCAATAGTTCAAAAGTATGTATCTTTGGAAAAAAAGTATGGTAAAGTATGTAACTTTGGAAAAAAATCTACAGCCGAGCTTAGAATGTAGCAGAGACGCTATTCGTCAAGCGCGTCAACAAACAGTGTAGTTTCGCTTTTTGAATTGTATACATTGTAATGTAATAAAACTAATGTAGTAGTATTCTACCCATACGGAAAATATGAACTCGTGCACTTTTCGAAAACATACCTGATAGTTTGTACCGGAAACTTTATAGGAAAAAGTTCGCTTTTATTGTTTAATTCTTCATAAATTAGCGCCGTTTGATCGCAAGAGGGCTTTTCTATCGAGAGACACGCCTCGAGTAGCACTTTGACATCTTCCATTTCTACTTATTGCCCACCTGAAATTTAAAAAAATAATTTAAACCCCAACCCCCACAATCACCGGCCGCTAGAAATGAGATAGGCGGAAAATGGTTTTTCTCTAAACTCCTGTTTCTTTTTGGTTTGCACTATTTGTTTATTTTTTACAAAAACTTTGGGAGATTCAAAAACAATAATAAAATCACATTGATTTAATTAATTCGTTAGAATAATGTTTACGGTTCATCACCTTACGATATTTGAAGATAATGAAAGTTGACCAAGCGACCGAACACGCCGAAGAAACTTCTCAAACTGATATTTGATTTAGATATATGTACTATACACTAACACTACGCACTAAACACGTATACACTAACCAAAACGCTGACAGAGTACTGGTATAATAGGTACTGAATACTGACGTCGAAATATTGCACCATCATTACTTATTTACACTTATACATACTATAAAACAATTTTTTTATAAGTTTTCCCCAATTTTAACAAAAAAATCTTATCGCTTCATTTAGTTAGCAGTTATTTCCTCGCTATGTGAACTACGCAGCTCGTAAATTTAATCAATTTCATTTTCTACGCGTTTCCCGGAATTTCCATACACGTATGTTATGTTAGTGTGTTTGAGTTCGGTGTTGATTGTGGTGTCGATTGTAGATAACCAGAACTCCTGTCTTTTTATCACGTGAACTCGTAACAAACAACATATGACTCCTGTTCGAGCCAAAATCTATATAATATTATCTATCTACCTGCCGACAGCATGTCGATTCTCTAGTGTATGACTAATGAGTGCCAAGAGATAGCAGATGTAGACATTTTGCCGGCCGGCTAGTCGTGAGTCGTCACGTGACGGCCTTTCAGCGCCATTTAACCGCGAAACGTCAAAATAAAAGTTTGCATGGCGGAAGAACAGAATAAAAATCTAAACATATTATTTTTTTGAAAAAAAAATCCCCCATATATAGGGCTACCAGATGCAAAAATGAAAACAAAATTCCATCCAGCATTGGTAAAGTGACCATACGTTGCGTTTTGAACGGGACCATCCCGTTTTTAGGTAACCTATTCCGCTGTCCCTATGCACAGCTCGGGACACCGAAATGTCGCATTTTTAGAAAGAGCAACCCATGGTAAGAGTTCAAAAAAGTTCGAGAAATCAAAAAAATTGACGGTAGCGCCTAGTAGCGAGGCTGATTGTTTACCTATAGATCTTAAATGCGTTATTGTGAAAATATATTCACATTTTTATATCTGTGGTGTTCACGTGGAAGCTCTGAAATTTTTTTGTAATGAAATAAAGTAGGTGGGAGGGGGGAGGGGGAACCATTACTCCGTGAATCGCTATTTCACGTTTCAATGTCAGCCAATTGACCATTGATGTTTCGTTCATCAGTTGGGTGATTTATAATCTCCCCAGCAGCAGTTGAAACGGAATAAATGTTTATAATTTAATGCATTTGTTTGTCTAGCCTCAGAATAAATAGTTGTAGGTTTTAATGGTTCTAGGTGACGTTTGTGCGCATATGTTGAGCTCGCAGTCGCGGTGTGTACCCGGATTTCAGATTTTATCTCCGGCCAATTTAAAACTGATCTGTGAATTGATCTTCAGATCAAAACCTCAGAACGTGTACACAGGTACTCCGTTATTTATCTCATCGTGTCTCATTCCGGGCTCTAATGTATGCCTTTAGAATGACAAGAGTGTATTCACAAGAAGATGTACGAATTCGGATGAAGCGAGAGTTGTGTGTCAGACCAGAAGACTTTGTCACTTTATTCTCACTATTTGCCTTCGCTGAACACAGCGGGATGGTACGCAATGATAAAATATATACTGTGGTACGTAATTATTTACCTATTGGCTATTTTTTATAATTTCCTGTATCCTTCCAGTGTTTGAACAAGTCACTGTGATAGGTTACGTCATTCGGCGGTCGATCGGGCATGTCGGCAGATTCGTTAAGGAGTGTGCTAAATATTATATTAGTGTGCTAAATATAAATATTAATGGTCCAGTCAACGGCAGTTCCAAGAATTTAGAGAAAGTTTTTAAGATTCATTAATTTTAAATTAAAAATACGCTCTGTGGATATTGATTTTGATTATCTCCTTAGCCGTCTGAAATTGTTAAAATTATCAGTGAGACGTACGATGACCGACCTTTTATTTCTATACAGGATCATCAATGGTATGATAGACTGCTTCCAGATTGTTGGTGACACAATTATTCATTGTTTTATTACAGTGGTAATGTCAGAACACATGCATTAGCTAACTCCGCAGTCCCCAGATTGCATTTTTCGTGGAATGATTATGCGAAGGCAGCCGACATTTTTGCTGTAAAATTAACTCTTTATAGGACTACATGATTACAATTTTTTATGTCTCAACACAATGGTGACGGATAAATTGCTTTACTTCATATTTTTATTTTTGATTATGTAAAAACATGCTGATATCATTTTTTTCTTTCTTTGTGTATTGTACTTCTGATGAAATTTTATATTATTTAAAAAAAAATGTTAATGTCTGAATAGGGCGTGTATAATAATAATAAATAATTTCTAAATATAAAAAAAATTACAATACCGATGCTGGGGACTACGTTACTGTGAGGGTGCGTGTCTACAGGTTAAATTTTGCTTATGAAACTCGTGTAGTATAGCAGTAAAAGATAATACAAAACGGTGATGCTGAACGAGTCTTGGCTCACAGTATATTGCGTAATCATGTGCTTTATGTATCCTGCCCATCTTATCCTTTGCGAGTTTACTACACCAACTAAATCAGAATTTTGAGATCTTTTAACTCTGAATTGTTGCGAATGCGCCACTGATCCGATTGATTATCTCTCACTGGCCTACATATTTAGAGGAGAATTTCTTTCAAAACTATTCAGTTTATTTTACAAAGTTTTTGTGAAAGTCAGTGTCTCACATGCATATGTAGCGATCGGAATTCAAATCCACCGCCATCTCAGTCGGCATCGACGCTAGCGACAGCGCTGCCGGCTGCTGCTACAAGTCTGACTCGATCATTCACCGCCATGCAGATATCTCTTATCTATGCCAAGCAGTCTCTCCAGTTTCACAACGGCGGTCTTGCCGGCTCGCGCTCGCCGAACAAGACCGCCAACTCGCTTCATTTCATTTCATAAGACACGTGCACCTTCTATATCTTCATTCACTGTATTCATTCTCATCTGTCTTCCTTGTTTTTTATCATACCGACAATAAACACCTCAACACACGCAAATCACATTTATTTCATTTAACCACCGTCCTAACCCCCAAACATACCACTGTGTGGGAGATTGAATATTTGGTTTGATGGAAATAAGTTTTAATTTGATGAGTTTTTCAAGGATAAAATAACACAATAATAACGGATTCCGTTGGTGTCGAGATATCTAGCAGCGAGGTACTTTGTCCAATATAAAAATTAGTTATTTGTGTATTTTTTGGAGCAGAGAATGCAAATTTTGGCGCATCCCTGGCTGTTGCAGCTCACTGCAAGCACATATGTATGTGTGTGTAAATATTTATATCAGTATGTGTAAAGATGTGTTGGAAAACAGGTTAGTACCCATGGACAGGAGATAAAATAAACGAGACACGCGATGAAAGCGCAGTCGCGGTTTTTATATTAACTAAGCAAGGTTAGAAAAGGTTAGGCGCTAATATTTTTTTTTATTAGTTGAAAGTCATTTAATTATTGTTTTTAATAGAAAAAATAAATTCAAAAATGTTATATTTTAATCAAATTAAATCTGACAATTTAAAAAAAGGGACGGAAAAATTGTTTTAATAAAATCATAAATAGTATATAAAATATTAATGTAATAAAAATATATTAACTTCTTCTTTAATCCCAAGATGCCACTGTTTTGGTCCAGTTTGCAGATCCGTCTTAAGATTGTCAGCCTATTTATTTTCTTTGGTCTTGTAAGAGGGGTTTGTGCATGTTACAGGACTTCCACTTTCCTTAGGATATCTGGCGCGTCATTCTTACAAGTTTCATCTCCCCATTCGCCAGTTAAGGGATGGATCGTAAATTGCACATGATTTTATTTTCAAAATCTACTTTGCTTTGCCAAAGTGAGAGATTAAGTTTCACACCCATATGGAGCAGTCGTTTGTAATTAGTTAAAGCCCTGGTGGTCTCTATAGCTCTGTATGGGGTCGAAACATGGATCGTAAGAAGGAAAGGAAATGTGGTGTTGTCTCCCTCCAATGTCTTCATTCAAAGCTAGAAAAAAATCATTTTATACTTTGGGTATGTTGTTAGAAGAGATGGAGAAATTGGTGATCACAGGGAATGTACAAAGGGGGAGAGAGAGAGAGAAGTCGATCTCGAATAAAATGGATAGATAAAGTCCACAAAATTACCGGAGCCTCGCTATACGTCAAACTAAACAATGCCCAAGATTGCGAATAGTAGAGGCAATCAGTTTGAGCTGTGGAAGCAGAATAAAGGACCGCGATTCTCAGTCATAAGCACATTGACAGAGAGAGAGAGAGAGAGAGGTAGAGCCATAGATAGATAGAACTGTGCACACGTACTGAAATTACAACTTAACAACAAAAAATGTTTTCATTAAAATTTAAATAGTTAATTTATCTATGCGTAGCTCGTGTCTACTAGTGTCTATGGACGAGCCAGCGCGCATTTGACCATATTAAACGTTTCCATAATTTTTGTTTTGTGGTCGCTGGGAGATACAATATGTTACAGGCCGATTTTGTTTGGCGGCTATTTGTCATTTCGCATTTGGTAGTCGCAGAGAGTAGTTGATTACAATTAATCAAGGGATATCTAACGCCTCAATGTATTGAAGTAATTAAAACATTTTATCTAAATAATAATAGCAATGCTGTAACACAAATTAAGTCGATTGGGCCTGCAACACATGTGGTTTCAACAGGAAAGTGCCACCTCTCACATACAGCCCGAGCTACGCTTCAAATTTTGCGAGAAATTTATAATATACAACGATAGCATATTCTAGAATTCACACACTGGGGTGAAACTCTTTTTATGTTCACAGTGCAATTACTCAAATAATAAAAAAGCATCCTTAAGAACTGGGGTTTTGCTTTCACATTCTTTTTACGTTATCAGTGCAATTATTCACGCAATCAAAAATCTCATTTAAAAAAGTGTATGATTACGCACATTGGAGGGAAACTTAAATATTCACAGTGCGATTTTTTTTCTGAAATCGCAAAGCATACCTAAAATTCATGTGTTTTCTATGTGTAAAAGGTTATATCTAAATTGTTTTAAAAAAAGTATAACTATTGATATCTTAAATATGAATTAAATATATTAATTATAAAGATATACATATAAAATCAATTTTATCGAAAAATATTGTTGTTGCGCCACCGGGATTCGAACCTGGATCTCTTTCCTAAGCGGGGAAGGTGCTTTATCCAACTAAGCTACAGCGACATTATTTTTAGCGACAATTTTCGACCCTATATGTTACCTTTTTGATATTAATAAATTTAATCGTTCCATCATTTGACAGAGCCATCTACCTTATTTTTACAGAATCTCAAATACCTTTGAGTAAACTGATAGCAGACGCCAGAATTATCAATTCATTTTTATTAAATTTTGGACACATTGATACAACTTTATTATTTAGGAGAACACATTCTTATTGTGAAGTTGTAATTATTCAGAATATAGGTCTGTGATATTTTAAATATGAATTAAATATATATTACGGTGGCGCAACAACAATATTTTTCGATAAAATTGATTTTATATGTATATATTAATAATTAATATATTTAATTCATATTTAAAATATCACAGACCTATGTTCTGAACAAGGAGCCTGGCGTTTGTTGTCTCTTCACCCCGAGGAAAACTGGATATAAATCGATGTGTCCTAAATCGGTAACATTATGTGTCCTCACCAGGAGGAGAGTTTAACTAGAAGAAAGATACATAATTATAATTTATACATTAAATTAGTATTTAAAACATCATAGAATAATTACAACTTCACAATAAGAATGTATTCTCCTAAATAAACTATTGATATCAGTGACTAAGAAAAACTCACAAATTTTCATTAAAAAGGATAAATAAGTACTGAATGTTTACCCTTAAGCTCAGTCTACTTGTGTTGTTTGCTTTCGTCATGTAACTACATACAAAATTGCATAAAATATTTTTTCATAATATAACTTAATTAAACGTAATTTTTTAAAAATATTTTGGTTCTCTTAAAACTTATAATACTTTGACCGCTCGGGCGGTCTCGCGAAACAATATTTCACAACTTCAGCGCTAGAAACTATGGATGTGTTACAAAAATATAATAATTTCAATTAGATCAAGATTTAATTAGACGAAAAATTTCACAATCAGCGGCAGATGATATTTACTGTCTACGTACAGATCGTGTCTATGGAGAGCACTATTTGACGTTTGAGGTTAATCGAAACCTTGTCTATGATCGGGACTCGAGTTCGCTGGGAGATACTAGTCATGGATCGTGTTGATGTTCCTGCCGTCAAGCTAGAGCCAGGGTCTCCGGCCGAAAGCGGTGATGGAGAGGGATATACTGACATCGATATATCGCTCGCCGATATCAAGCAGGAATGCTCGGAATACTCCAGGAAGGATCAGCGCGCCGGTGAGGAATTGGTTCATTTTTGATTAGTATTCAGCGACACGCACCTGATATGGTGGAAGAAGGATGGAAAGTAAATAAAAATAGGTCAAACACCAGATTATATATTATTTAATAACTTCAGTATTATGCTAATTTTGTTGCTTTTATAGGCAAGCAGTACACGAAAGTAAAATACAAAAAAAAACATTAAACATTGTCTAAAAGCAATGCGCCTAATCCCTTATCTAGACTAGGTTTATTTGAGTGAAAGTACAATACGAGATATGGAGTTGAGCCCAGGAGACAGGTTGCGGCTGGGCGGGTATTGGATGTATGTTATAATATCGCATCTGTTGTATCTGGACAGCTGCAGAGTCTGTTATATCGAATTATTATTTTTAGTTTCAGAAGTAGGATCTAACAATGTCGGGTGGAAAAATGCGCTTCGGGCTGCCGAAGTAGGTGTGGATGTTGATGAGCAGACAGATAAGTGGTCTCCAACCGAGAAGCGCGAAGAAATAGGCAGTGAAGCATCGTACACTGATATAGATATGTCGTTTTCTGGTATAAAGCAGGAATGCTCCAGAAGGGCCGACCAGTACACCGGTAAGCAGTCCTTGCGTTTAATTCGTGAAGTAAAGTACCCTTGTAATAAAAAATACTTGGTGAGTCCATTAAAGATTGATGTGAAGATCTATGGAATACAAATAGAAAAATGTCTAAACTCAATGTTATTGTTTTGAATGCTATAATTTAATATTGTACTGAAAGCTGTGTCGAGCTAAGCGCTGAGCGACAGTTTGCGGATCAGGAATTAAGTATTTTATTCCAGAATAACATTAATAATAAAGTTGACTGAAACCTCTTATCAGTGTTGTCGTTTACAAATTCAATAAAACATGATATTTTTTTATTAATATTGCAGGTCTCCTATGTATTCTTGATTCTGTTTCAGCAAACCCAATTGTGCGTTCGCCTATCTCTGGAATGGAGACAGAATTGGAAATTGTTTATACCGCCAAAAAATCCTCAAGTAGACGCACCCTAACTTCCACTGGTACCAAAGCGTTTACATGTTCGCAATGCCCGTACACTTGCAGTAAGGGAGCATCCTTAAGAATTCACGTGCTTTCACATACTGGAGAGAAACTATTTTCATGTTCACAGTGTAATTATTCGTGCAATCGAAAGTCAGACTTAAAAAGACATGTTCTTACGCACACTGGAGTGAAACTGTTTTCATGTCCACATTGTATTTATACGTGTAATCAGATAGGCAACCTAAGAAGCCATATATTTACTCATACTGGAGAGAAACATTTTTCATGTTCACAATGCACTTATTCGTGCTACAGAAAAGGAGACTTAAAAAGACACGTACTTACGCACACTGGAGTAAAACTGTTTTCATGTTCACAGTGTACTTATACGTGTAATCAGATAGGCAACTTAAGGAGACACACACTTTCTCACAAAGGGGAGAAACTGTTTTCTTGTCCACAGTGCACTTATATGTGTATTCACAAAGGCAGCTTACGAGTTCATATGCTTACTCACACTGGAGTGAAACCATTTTCATGTTCGCAGTGCAATTATACGTGCAATCATAAAGGCAATTTGAGAAGCCATATGCTTACTCATACTGGGGAGAAACCGTTTTCATGTTCACAGTGTACTTATTCGTGTAGACAGAAAGGTAGCTTAAGAGTACATATGCTTACTCACACCGGGGAGAAAGCGTTTTCATGTTCACAGTGCACTTATTTATGTTTTCGGAAAGACAGCTTAAGAGTCCATATGCTTATTCATACTGGTGAGAAACCATATTCATGTTCAGAGTGCTCTTATTCGTGTAATCAGAAAGGCAACTTAAAAGTTCATATGCTTACTCACATCAGTCAGAAGCCATTTTCATGTTCATAATGCACGTATCTGTGTAAAAGAAATGACAATTTGAATGCAATTGTTTCTTCGAATGTAATTTATTAAATTAAGTGTATTATTTATTTATTTACACCCTATCCTGAATCGTTTTAAGAGTTGTTCACTTTCGTTTCGATTGGTCAATATTACATTTTTTATTACATTCAGTTATTAACATCTTATCATCCGGTATCATCGTACCAGAGCCATACCTGTATAATTTGACGCGAGACTCGTTATCACATTAAATTCAGAGACGTTACATTTATGTGTTGCAGCCGCAGAATTCGGTCCGACTTAGGACTTGTCCGTGAACCGTGGTGTGCCAGGTGAGGCAGACGTCGGAGCACATCCTCTGGGACTGTGTGATTATGAGTGATGCACGTGAGATCATGATTGCGGGATCGGATCCCCCGGAACGATGACTTATTAAGAAATGAAAGGAATCTCGGTCATTTCTGGGTTTTATTCGGGTATGGGTCTCCCGTTGAGGGTTGCTGGGATGGACGATGCCGGGAAGAGCAGTGGCTAGAGAGACCTAATGGAGCATTCCACTGGCTCTCCCTCGCAACTCTTGCGACGCGGACAGGGTGAATTTCTGCCGGACTGTGACTGAGTTCTGCGACTGCAACACATAAATTCTGGATAGAAATAGTTTTATGTATTAAAATAAATATTGTTGAAAAAGACAAAAACCTATTCATTTATCGTCTTGAGAGACCAGTTCCTTGTGTCGTATACTGTTAATTAATATTATTGTGGTTTTCTTTGAATGATTGTTTATGCTAATATTAGTTTTTTATAGGCAACTCTGAAAACAAACATTACATGACGACATTATAATATTTTCACTGTACTACATCAATTACTTGTGGTGGCTGCTGTACCTGTTCTTGTCAGGCATAGACAGACCGCATAATAAATACAGTAAAATGTGTACACAATTAATATCAACCCAAATTTGTCCGGAACTGAAAACATGTAATCGCAAAATCTCAAAAATCTGAAAGCATATAGCATATAGCATTAGTAGCGCATTATTGTCGATATTAATTTAGATAGTTCTGATTTTCAATAATAAATGGCCCTGGGTGAACTGTGTTTTATTTTCCGCTAAACGAAAAACACTGCAGAAACTGAAATAAAATTCAAACCATGTCTAGAGAGACCTAAACCGAATACAGTGATTATTAAGGAGAACACATTCTTATTGTGAAGTAATTATTCAGAACGTAGGTCCGTGATATTTTTTTAAATACAAATTAAATATATTAATTAGAAAGATATACATATCAAATTAATTGTATCGAGAAATATTGTTGTTGCTACTGGGATTCAAATCTGGATCTCTTCCAATCTAGGGAACGTGCATTAATTTAACAACATATCAATATATTGTTGGGCCAAAAGTCTGTATGCTTTTATCGTGGAGCCTCGGCGCCCTGTCGCGCGTAGTATATGACTTGATTTGACAAAATTATTAGAATTTTAAATAAACCGTAGAAACATTAATAAACTCGACAGGCGAACATCACACGTTAGATACGGCCATAACAATCTATAAGTAGAAGCCTTAAGTTATAAATACTTTCGATAAATTAATAATATTATTTGTCTATGGCCAAACTTTATTTGACGTAAATTGATTACTTATCTATGGTTAACTGTAACTCTTGTCTAAGATAAGAGATATATTGCTGGCTGGGAGGTATTGTGGCCATGGACTGTGCTGACTCAGATGCTCATGCTGTCAAATCTGAGCCAGGGTCTCCAGCTGGGAGTGGAGATGAAGGAAAATGTGGTGGAGAGCCTTTCACCGATATAGATATATCGCTTCCCGATATCAAACAGGAGTGCTCGGAGTACTCCAGAAAGGTCGACCAGCATACCGGTAAGGGGATAGTTTTCTTGGGTCGGTAGTAATTGGTGTGAATTCGAACTGTTAATAATTCTAAAATTAAATCTAACCTTAATCGTAATTACTTTGCTCGACTATTTTACTGATATCGGGTTCTTGTGAGGTGGGATAATATTTTGATATTTCGCCGGTGGGCAGAGAACATGGTCTATGGTATCTCCCAAATTATTAGTTCATTGCGTTTAGTTTATAATAATTTTTATTTCTTGGTTGGTTCAGAAGCTTCTACAGTTGGTGTAATTTGTAATTATTTCTCGGTGGATTCTGTAAGCGAACAGCAACATTTTAGAGGCCGTTAATTTTTTAGCGCTAATCTCGTTATTTTGTGTTCTGTGACGTTATTGTTAAAAAAACTCGGTTACTTGCCAGTGTGCACATTCCGTGCACAGCCATGCACAGAATATGTTTAATGGCTGGCTCTCTGGCCATTCAATTGGCCTAAATTTCTGGCCTAATATCTAATGTTATCTTCAAATACAACCCACGCGCGTATTAGGTTTTCATAGGAAGCTAGTCCTCTAAACGCCGAGCTTTGTCAGGCAGAAAAATATAGTGCTGATATATTTGCGGCAGTCGTTAACAATTGTCAACTGTTTCCATACTAACTGTGAAAATTGCAAGATTATTTCAAATTCTCAACATTATTTATTTGGATCCATTCCGTTACAGAATTTTAGGACAAATTGATATCGATGTAATTTTAAGGAAATTTGATCATATATCGCAAAGCCCAAATCCTTACCACTGTGGTTAGTTAATTGAATAGTGCAGAGAGGGAATAGTACTGAGGACTGGCATAACAGATCCCTGCAGTACAAGTGCTGAACTGTTATTAGAGATATCCAATTGATTGATAAAATATCAAAAATATTTATCAGTATGTAAGTTTAATATACTAGTAGAAACAAATAATAGTAAAATAAGTGTGGGAACGGCGATTCAAATTCACCGCCGTCTCCAGCCAACGTCGATACCAGCGACATCTTATTCAGAGCGGAGAGTAGCCGGCCCCGGTCCGGCCCGATCGTTCGCTGACGACGCATCTGTCGCACGCCACGATTAGCCTCAAGCCTGAGACCGAGCACCGTCGACTCTTTATACTTCACGCTGGGTCCTCTATCTCTGTACTTTTCCTTTTCTATTCCTGACTACAATAAACGACTCTACACCAACCGCATGTTTCATTTTCACCATGTAAACTAATTCCCTAAATAAGAATACAATTTTTTATTTGCAGAACTCTTCAAACTACAAGATTTTGTTTTGGCTAACCCAATCGTGCCTCTGTCTAGCCCTGGAAGGCAGCCAGAAATGAAGACCATATCTACCTGCAAAAATATCCCAATACGCCACCATACGCCGCCTTTCACTGGAGAGAAACCGTTTTATTACACAAATAACCAGAAACAAAATCTAACTCATACAAAAGTGAAACCATTTTCATGCTCACAATGTACTTACACTTGTAATCAGAAAAAATATTTAACGAGCCATGTGCTTACTCACACTGGGATGAAACCGTTTTCATGTTCACAATGCACTTTTACGTGTAATCAGAGAGGATCTTTAAGAAGACATTTACTAACGCATGGAGAGAAACTGGTTTCATGTTCACAATGCACTTATACTTGCGCTTATAAAGGTAATTTAAGAATCCATATGCTTACTCATACTGGAGAGAAACTGTTTTCATGTTCGCAGTGTAGTTATACGTGTAATCAAAAAGGCCATTTACGAAGCCATATGCTAATACATACCGGTGAGAAACCGTTTTCATGTTCACAGTGCTCTTATATATGTAACCAGAAAAGCTACTTAAGAGTCCATATGCTTACTCACACTGGAAATAAATTGTTTTCATGTATACAGTGCACTTTTACGTGTAATCAAAAAGGCAACTTGAGAGTCCACATGTTAACTCATACTGGGGAAAAACCATTTTCGTGTTTACAGTGCTCATATACATGTAATCACAAAGGAAGCTTAAGAACTCATATGCTTACTCATACCGAAGAAAAACCCTTTTCATGTTCACGGTGTACTTATTCGTGTAATCGGAAATGTAGCTTAAGAGTTCATATGCTTACTCATTCTGGGGAGAAACCGTATTCATGCTCTCAGTGCGCTTATTCGTGTAATCAGAAAGGCAGCTTGGGAGTCCACATGCTTACTCACACTGGGCAGAAACCGTTTTCATGTTCACAATGCACTTACACGTGTAATAATAAAGGTAATTTAAGAAGACATGAGCTCACTCACGATTGAATGAAGCCGATCTCACTTTTACGCTGCACGTGTATCTGAAGTTGAAAAAAACCACATAAGAAGCAATGCATTTGTAACTAACAGTGAACAAAATAAAGAGATACAAAATCAGATGAATTAGTTTTGTTGTTTTTTGTATTCGTTTCTCCCCAAATAATTTCATTTGTTTTGTCATGTGGTAGACTACGCTGATAATGTCTTATTCCAATATTAAAATGATATTTAAATCTCCGTTATTTTAAATTCTTGGAATTATTGAGTCGATACTAATGGTAATTTTTACCGCGAAATTATAGGTCAAGAATTTTGATGCATTTCAAACTTGTATTACTTTAGTGTTAACCCTTGCAGCGAAACTTTGTTTTGTTAAAATAATTAAGTAGTATTTAAGAAAATGGTGGACTGTCGTGAAAAGTTTTGGTAGTTCAATACCGTGAAAATAATATTTCGTAAAGTAAATGAGGAATATAGGGTTTCTAAAATGACAGCCGAAAAAATATGTAAAAAATTCAAGGAATACCTTAAAGGGATGATCGTCAAATTATGCTGAAAATAAAAAAGGCTTTGTGGAAGTCTATTGCCTCCACAATCATCAACTCCGCCGACAACCCCTGAATGCATCCTGCAAATACGTAAAGCAGAACTCAGACTCAGAAGCGTGCCCGGTATCGGCGACAATAACATGCGTCGGCAGCCGCTTGGGAAGCCGGCTTCACTTGTTGCTGTCTCCCCGATCACAAGCTCCGTTAACTACTTGCGCGTAACTTTAATGTTCGGTCTAATTTCTACACATTTCTGTAAACTGCTCAATAGACTTCTATCAACTGTAAGAAGTCTTTCTCGTTTCCAACCTGCTCTAGTCTGGTCACACACACTCACAGAATAAATCTCCGCGTTTCATAATAAAACGAACAAGTGAATGCTGGGTGAAAATATGTGGCATCCAGCGCTCACACACATACCCACACGATACACCGATTCATAACATTATATATATCCCCATAGCTTAAAAAATCTTATAGAGCAATCATCGAGGAGCTGTCCCTTAATGTTTTTAAACTGACTATACGTCGCGGACTGCGAGCATCTGGATTGCGATGCTGTGTACCGCTAAGAAAGATTTATTAGTGAAGAAAATAAGTTAAAAATATTAAATTTTGCAAAAAAATAATAAGATATGCCATTATTGCTTTGAAAACAAGTGATCTGAAGTAACATTTTTTTGGATTAAAAAATTGTAAAAAAAATGTAGAGGTAATTGAATAAATGCCTAAATGTAAAATGTGTTTTAAAAACTGTAAAATATGGCGATGGTTCAATAATGTCGCGAGTTTTTTCTTCATGGAATGGGAAATCAATGAGATTATGAATTCTGAACTAAATAAAAATACTATCTGAAAATTTTGAAGACTCGGTAAAAATATGAGTGTCATTAATATTTTTACCTTTCAAGTGTGTATTGCAGTAGCCTTTAGGAAATTTATGATCAATTTTAGATAAAAAATTCCAACAATGTACAGAAGAAAAAAACCTTTTTGAAAGACTCGAAGACTCTTTGGAACAGTATGGAAGAATAAATAATACAAAAACTAGTATCCCTTTTAAAGACTGCAAGCCATTATAGAGGTTAAGGAGGTCATACAAAATATAACATTAAAATTACATGTTTATATTTAGAAACTGACTGAATTTTAAAACATAAATGTATTGATGTTCTTTTTTTTCAATGTCTAATAACTTTTATTTTATTTATCTTTTAGATTTATATTGTTGTTTTAATACGATAAGTCTCCTTAAAATAAAAGTCTCTTTAAATAAAAAAATTGTTTTAAAAAGTTGTACTTTATTATTCAGAACTTTTTAGACTCTTTTCTAAATGTTGCAAGCAATGTATATATGAACAGAGTAATGGGTCACCCTGTGTACAAGCTAGTCCATATGTTGTTTTTTACAAAAAATATATTTTGAAATTAACAAAATTTAAAATTTAGTTTTCAAAATATTAATAAATTAATTAAACACCTTCATAAATATGAACTCTTTTGATTATATTCTGCATAACTTATTTTAAAGTTTTGGTGTATGAAATATGGCAGTATTGTGCATGCATTAAGTAGTCGCTGGGAGTGAGATATTGTACCAGTTGAACCTTATAAGGAATTATGAAGTTCTTGCTTCAAATTTTTGCTGTAACATTGTGTGAAATTTCCAACTGGACACAATGCCCATAAGTAGAGATTTATGGGTTCTGTGCTTGATCTACCGGTTCTTCTGAAATCTTTGATTGTCTCTGACTGTTCAAACATTGCCACCGGTCTCTGTATATATATATATACAGCCCACGAGGGTGTCTCACATGAAATAATGGACAATATTTTCATTGCTTTCAAGGTAAAAAACAATAATTTTAATGAGTTGTGCAAGCGTGGAAATGTTAATTTTATCACACATGTTTTATTCTGAGAAAAAATATATACCTACATTGTATATATATTGTTTGGATTTTCTACCTTTGTTATATGTGAGGTATAGAATCAAAGTCAGGCATTTATTTTTATGATTTTTTTGTGTTAGTATGCACAAATATAAAGCAAATTAATGTACAAGACTAACATATCAAAATTAGACATATATCACAAAATTTTGTATAAAAGCGTAATTAAAATTTTCTTGTTACTTCAATCGCAAACACGTTCAATAAATAATTAATTTGAACCCAGACAAATATGTTTTCAGCTAATAAGTACAATGGTTTTTTGAATTTTACTCGAAAAAAGGTAAATTTGAGATGTTTGCTTTTGATTTTGGATCTTAAATATATTATTTTTTATCACTTAGATTTGATTTTTTCCCTCTACTCCTGATTCTCTGTTTTTTATTTCGACTCATTGTTTGTTACTGTGTATCAATCAATTATATTGATAAATCTATGGAACCTCACAAGATAGTACACGTTTAATTTTATATTCGTGTGCAATTAAATTTTTTATATGTACTGATTGTTTTACCATGAAAATAAAATATAAGTATTTATGCGAAATGTGTATGGAGTTTTCTTCTTCTTCGTATGAAGCCATGAATGATCTGCCACCACTTATTCCAATCCATAGTATTTTTATGCAGTCCAGGAGCGACTTCTGCATCAATGTCCTTACCAGTTGGTGTAAAATAGAAAAAGCAAAAATGTACAAGGGGACTTATTACATTCTTTTTCTTCAGCTTACCCTAGAAGAAGAAATGGTGAAAAAGAAACAAAATAAACCCTAAGTAATCCTACAAAATTTGCCATTATTCACACTTTTTTCCCATCCAGTATTATAATACATTTGTGTAAAAATATGTAGGAAATGAAAGATTAGAACTGTTTGATCAATAATGCAATAGTCCAAATATGTGCTCATGTTTTTTTCATTGAGAGATATTTAAAGGTCGGCATTTGAATTGATTAAAAAATATTTTTATATTACACAACACAATGTTTTAAAATTTATTTAGTCTACTAGATTTATAAATTATTTCGACATATAAATGTTACATGTAGCTTATAAGGAAATAAAAATTTTTAAGGTTGAAATGACCTATTCTATTATCAAAATAAACACTGGCAGAATACTGTTGAACGTTGCAATACACTGATTCAAATTTGTCACGATTGTTACAATTTGCATCTTATTATATAAATTTAAAACAATATCTCGCAAAATAATTGATAAACTCATTTTTTTCAACTTCTTGACTTAGACTACTTTCACAATTGTATGTATTTTTGCAATGACCACTTCACATTTTAGCAGAAAAAATACAGGTACATATTACTCAGCAGATAAGACAAATTATGAAAGGAAAAGTTCAAGGTTGTACATATTGCTGTATAAGTAATGCAAACATGATTAAAGGAATTATTCATGTGTGACATCATCAGTTAATGAGGAATATAGAACAGATTTACAACAAAGTATGTATATCTGCCTAAACCACTTCGAACCAGTGTGATTTTTGAAGTAATCGCAGTCATAAAATATTCAGTTGAATTCTGATTTGATGTTTTTGTTTAATGTATTTTACTATGTTAAATATTGAAAAGTTAGATTAAAATCCACTGAGTAAAAAGAAAGCATATTATTATTATTTATTTGTAATTTTTACAATGTTTTATCCCTGAAATTATTAATTTAATGTGAAACCAGGTAATTACCAGAATTTGCTCAATTACTTACGTACTTTTTCTAAATTATATTTGGTAAGTTACAGCATATCTTCAAAGCGGAAATACTGTAATTCCTGAAGACCTACGACCAGTGCATGTTTCCAGTACTTCCAGTGGATCCTCACTGTCAATATCGTACATAAATAAATTTATTTTGGCAATGACATTGTACGAGTGGCGGGTGTAACGGATGAATGCAAAGAACTGGAAACAGAGATTTGGTAATCCTCGGAGAAATGATAGGCTGCCGATGACAATGATGTTTATTGACTCTCCCTCTGCTAGGGCAAAATTTTGCAACATCATTACTCTTTAGTAGCGAAGGGCAAAACTTCATTTAGTAATGAACGCTTCATGAAATGCTCATTCACCAACTTCAAGCGTTCAAAATGAACGCTTTATTCGAAGAATATTGGTACCACTAGTTGGCCTACTCCCGATGCAGGTCAAAATCGCTTCGCACTTCATATACTTCAATGAAGTGTGTAGTGTGATACTTCGCGAAGTACACACTTGAATGAAGTGAGCAGCAAACTCATATAGCACTTTGCGAAGTTTCGTTCTCTATGCATACACAGTTCGCATTTAATTATATGCGTTGCTGAGTGAGAGCTTTGTTGCAGGCAACTAGGTTTTTTGTTAGTGTGCATAAATATGGTGTGAAGTATTGAAATATTGAAGTGTCAGTACGATTTAAAATGTGTAAACGTTCATTGAAGTACTTTGTACAGTGTGGTCCCATCGCTACTCTTTAGGGCCTGCGCAAAACAAAGGCACCGCCTATTTAAAATTATAACTAAATCTGAATCCTGGGCATGGAAGTAGGGCGCTAGTAGTTCTATAAAATGACTGTGCATGGCTATATTGACTGCTTTTTCATTAGACATGGCGTTGTATTAAACAACTTCAGCTTCTTTACATTCAATAGAGGACACACGCCATCTCCAACACTTTCCAAGCTTCTCTGTTGCCAGTATCGTCGGTTTACTGTCTGCCAGTTACTGTCCATATGCCATCAGTCCAGCGGGCCTTGAGATATTTGTTTAATATACAATAAATGAAAAAAGCTCTGCATTTTCATTAATATATTTGTACAAATAAAGGAATATATTACATTGGACAAGGTGTCACATACAAAACTATTGCACTACCTACGTACTTCTTGATTACAGTAAATTATCCATTTTAACTATAAAACTTTGTAAAACCTAAAATTATTTACTGACAAAATTTTTTTAAATGTTTCGTTTTCTTTTACAAAAACGTTTCGTAAATAATAATTGTTTTAATAAATCTGTTAATTAAAAAATGCCCACCTGCATTACTGTTGGCATGGAAGATAATAGAAATGTAACCTGAATGATCTGACACTCGATATTTTGTGTGAATCAATGCAAAATCAAGAGGGAAAATTTAAAAAAAACTTAGATGTCGGTAAAATTATACAATTATTTCTTAGCGTACACAAAATATAATAAAAGAAAAATATTACATAATAACAAGAATATTAAATATGTATTTGACTTGTTACATATACCATATACTATAAACTCCCACCATATGTACATACAAAATATGATATCATAAGGATGTGTGTCCACTGACCAGAATCTCTCGACTCAGAGATTTTTCGGTATGTACCGTTACGTCATTCTAATCTGCGCATAAAGTACATGTGGCTATGTCGCTTAAACATCTGTATACACGCACTGACAGTGGTTTTAACCTCAATAAACATTATTTTTTCTGTAAATGTTAAGACATCTGATTGGATCACAAGCTTTAATGTCTTTGCAAATTTTTATCTGAGAAAACTAATTAAATTAGTAAAATTGTGATGCATTTACTGAACATCAAAAGATCATTAATAGTGACAAACATACTGACATGTAACAAACACAAAAGGATTAGTTGTTTAAAATTTTGTAACGCATTTAAAATGTTATTTTTTTATAATCCTTGTAGGGTTCTTTTTTCCTTTAAAAACGTTTATCCAGTCTAAGTTTCTGCCAAGAAAACCTAATATCCATAACGATAATGTTAATATAAATATGAAACCTGGAGTCTCACGGGGAAGTAATTAAAGTTTATCCAAGAATTCAGAAACAAAACGGAACTCAGCCTTTAGGACACTCAAGAATGAGATAGGTGGACAATGTTTGAGAGGATGCAGTGAGGCTACAAATTCCTTGTTCGAAGAATACTGCTGAGGCCTGGAGAATAGTTGTGTTGCTGGCCATGGACCCGAAAGGCCCCTGGAGCCAACTTTAATATATAATATAATAATAACTCTTGGAGTACTTAATAAATTTATCATAGGTATACTTTTCTTTTGTACTTATGGCCCATGTCCACGAAATGAGACTAAATGGGATAAATCTTAATGATTTAGTAGAGACAAATCTCAGTAAACCAATTACACATTCTGAGATTTTGATCTGGATATAATCTCTGAGATCAGCTTGAGATTGGTAGAAAGAAATATAAACTCAAACATTTGATTTAACAGTGAGACTTTATATATACCTAGAACCATATATTCCTGCAGTTTGATATTTAAAATGTTAGATAAACAGAAGGCATTGAAATTCATCCAACAGAGGAATGTAACATTAATGGTCGATGGACTGACATTTGATGAACAACAAGTTCGAAATGCGGAGTGAGATTGCAGATCTCTAAAACTTGATGTGTACACGGTGGATTATGAAAGCTGAAGTTGTTTCCAAAGAATCGCATGGGAGCATAATCCGTGTCTCAGAAATTGTCTTGAGTCAAAAATCTCATCCGTGGATACACGGGTCATTACATTTTTAAATACAAGACAGATACAAAGAAATATTATAATTCCACTTAAATTGCTGCAATGATTAATGCATTGTTTCGCGAGTTGAATAGTTTCAATGCAAAAAAAAATACATGATGATATATAACGTGATATAATAATGTGTAGAATTCCAAACCAAAAATTCTTTGTTGATTGTTCACTCTTGAAACTTTATCCTCGAGTCTCGGATGATAACAAACAACGTGCGCATAAGCTTAGCACTAATTCTGCACTGTCCATTACGTGAGATTTGAGACTTCAGTTTCATACATGTACACGCCTTTAGAATAAAACTTATATTACCAATATAATATTTTCAAAACAATAATTTCAATTCAAAACAAATAATACTGATAAAATTCAATTGGGGAGCTTGCATATAAATTTATTCAGAAAATTAGCTGTTTTATTTTTAAATTTGCAAAATAAGCTTGCAATGAAATATTTAAAGTAACATTATTCCAACTTCTATCAAAGCGCTACAAAAAATAATTAAAAACTATTTTTTTTACATAAAATTAGTACATTTTTATAAAATTGTTCATTATGAATGTTATTTATCCATTTATTTTAAGATCCTTATTTATTGGAACTAGAGCGAGTTCTTTTTCCATTAAAATGTGTATGAAATTTTAAACTCTTTGGATTAAATCAGTTTTCATCATAACAATGTAAGTTCATTATTTGATATAACATTAAAATATATTTTTTAGTTCTTTTCAATTTTTTCCAAATTTTTTACTGAATCAAGTTCTGCTTTTAACTCAATGTCTGTCAAATTGGCCCTCTCCTGCACATGTCAATATATTATTTCAAATTCTTTAAATATTTAAATAATATTATCTATTTGCTCAATATAAGAATGAATGTAAGAGATTGTCTGTCAACAATATTATAATATAAATACGTAGTTATCTAAAATTTTGAAATACATATTAGTGTCTGGCCTCCTCACTTGTAACAGTATGAAATTTGAAAGGATGCAATTTTTTTATGGGCATGAAGATAGATATTATTACGGTGACTATATTTTTATAGAAAAAATAAAGGATGAAAAATAAAAAATGCACTGAGACAAAAGATAAACATTGCATTTGCCATAAAGTATTCAAAATAAAGCGAAAAGTATCAAATCTCTCGAGACAGATATATTTGTATACAATTATTGTTATGTGTTAATGGACCATTGCGTCATATGAGATAAAGTTTAATATTTTTGTGAAACAATGCAGAGTCATCAGAACTGTGTCGAGTTTGTTGTTCAATATATTAGCAACTGTTGATGCATGGCGTTAATTCTATACTTCAAATGGCAATATAAATAATGACAAACTAAGGTTGTTTTTGAGATATAAATAAATTTACGTATGATTTGACGTATGATCGCCATATATATAATATATCTAATGGTGAACAGATTACGTAATCATAAAATAAAGCTTTTCAAAATAGATAACAAGTTTTCGGCACAGTACCTAAGGCAAGGTTTAAAAATGTAAAAATTAATTTAAGTACCTACTACATATAGATAAATAGATTTGTAGTAAATCTATAAAATACGCAAACACGTTTAGACAATTTAAAAATCGATGCGCGTTCCCTATTGCTAGTATTTTGGTAATTATTATTTCATTGTCTTAATTTGTGCTTAAAATTTACTTGAACACTCTTTATGACATTCAGTATTGATAAAAATAAACAAATGGCAGTGATCATAAAAAAAATATTTTGCGTTAAATTTACAGATCTTTTATAGTTAAGAAGTTATTGAATCCATTAATTTATGTATGTACATATATCGAGCTCTGTAGCATAAAGTATTACGTGGTTTTATCCATTCATTTTTCTTTTTCAAAGTTCTTGCAGAGGTTGGAAATCATCACTGTTATTCGAATATGGAATCTTATACAACAAATTTTGTCAAAACTAATTAACAAGTGGGCGCGAATAAAATTCAAGGTTCCTGACATCGTTCGAATTGTTGCCAAACTGAAGTGGGACAATGCCGGATACGTGGCTAGACTCACTGAAATTCTGCAGTGGTGTTCATGGCTAAGCGAAATATGTAGAAGCTGCAAATGTGCTGGACTGACGATATTAAGATGTCTTGTGTTGGAGGAGAGTACCACAAAACTGGGAACCGTGGAAAGAGGGAGGCCTGTGTCCAGCAATGGACGCAGACAGACTAAAGATGATTTTAACTTTTGAGGCAGCTGCTCTGAACAATGTCTGTGAGCTGAATAAAACCAGTCTAGCAACTTCTTCAACCCACCTGAATAGTAAAAACAAAATGTTATTACTTCATTTCTTACTGTCGTGCATTTTAAACATTATTAATCCAAATTAGCGGTGGAAATAGTATTGATACCAAAATATTTGTGAGGTGCGGACCTTTTCCCTATGTAACATGAACTCTGATGCATCACAATCGCTGAATTGGCGTAACTACGCCTTTGATAAAACTGTTAATTTATTACATACAATGTATGTTAAAATTTCATCATTTGAACATATTTATACAGTGACAAACACTTCATTGAAATCTTGACAACTTACATAATAAAAGTGTTATAATTAAAATGATATGTTCGTTAAGCATTCCACAAAACCCCAAAACACTTTTGTTTGTTATTGTTTATTTTATTAATGTTTTCCATTATTTTTCTTCACACATTACACAATTATTTGTAACAAATTGTAGCTTAATTGTTAATTAACTATCACATATTAATTTCTAAGTACAAATTGCATATTACAATGATGATACGGTGCATTTACATTGAATGGGCCAACAAAACAATGATCTTGTGAAACTGAGGATTATTAATCTAGTAATATTATACATATTTTTACTTATTAATTCATACATAAAAATTCTTTCAATAATCTTGAATAATATCATTAATGATATTCTATTAACTCTTGATGATATCATATCGTATCAGTAAATATGTAACTGAAAAAGTACAATAGAATAGTCCCAGGTTCAAGCCCCAGTGGCAGCATTTTTTGCAGACAAAGTATTTGTCCTTTGCATATTTGCTATGATTTAAAATCGTGTCTCTGGTGTTTTTTTTAAGTGAATAATATTTTTAATACAAATTAAATGTATCAGTCAGAAAGATATACAGGAAAATTCAATTTATTGAAAAAATATTTTTGTTGCTACTGGGATTCGAACCTGGATCCTTGAAAGAACTACATCATATTAGTTCGAAAAAGTATTCGCATTTTCCCGAATAGGAAAGGATCCAGGTTCGAATCCCAGTAGCAACAAAAATATTTTTTCGATAAATTAAATTTTCCTGTATGTCTTTCTAATTGATACATTTAATTTGTAATAAAATACCACAGAACTATGTTCTGGAAAATTGCAACATCACAATAATAATGTGTTTTCTTTAATTAAGAATATTTTTATTTAACACTTTTCTCAAAATCATTTTTATACATTTTAAACCGAGTTCAAAGTGCAATGAACAAAAGTGTGTAAATATAAAAATATGGAGTCCTAATACCAACACCAACGTATAGAAATGTAGCATGGAGCCGGCAAAAGAGGAATAAAAGTAGACTTAATGCAGTGGAAATGAGATAACTTAAGCAAATCCATTAATGCTTGAGTAAAAAACTTGTATTAAGCTGATTTTAATGTAGTGAATTGGATTAAAAAAGGGTTGTTTAAGTGGTTGTTATGAGAAAAAATGAAGATATATAATGTGAGTGTTCATGGTACCAAAAATAGAGGAAGTCCACAGAAGACTTGGTAAGACCACGTAAACTTGTTACTTGAAATTATATCTTATTAGAAGCCTCAAAAATCGACAAACATCTGTGAATGTGGTTGAGGCGAGAGTAATGTGGCAGGATAAAATAGTGCGGCACTCTATCCTCTCTGCCTGCCCCGTGGAAAAATGATGTGATGGTAAGTTAGATGCTTCCAATATTTTGTTATATTTGTATCATATTGCATGATTTCAAGATATTGTATTTTTTAAAAATAAAAACGATAATTATAATTGTTATACATATGTATATTATTTTAATGTAATTGACTAAATTTGTTTATTTTAACTTTCTAATGGTTTTCTCCAACTGCCTAGGAGAAACAGTTTTTGTGTCGTAATTGAGTGCGAACGACAACAGTTAAGAAATTCACGGCAGTGTAAAAAAATCACAAATAATTACAGATTCATTGAAACGTGCGTAAAATTTGCCGGTTATTAAAATATTGTGTGATTATCCTAACATTTTACACGGTAATGATTATTATGGACATTTAAGTTATTGTTTCTACAAAGAGACATGTTATACATATTAAAGCACTTTGTATTTTTTTTTTCAAGTTTTATATTAAGTACTTACATTGCAAATTGTATACTCAATTACAAATAAATCTTATTCTATCAGTTGATTTACAGACATGTGTATGCGGCTCTGTGAAAATACTACAAATTAACATCGGCTGTTTCAAACACATTCTAAAATTGTCGTAGAAAGATGTCACACGCTTACCTAGAATAAATTATCTTCAAATCTCTAACCACAATAGTTATTAAAATGTACAAGAAATATATTTTATAAGCAGAACAGAAATTACACATTTATAAATATATACAAACATAATAAGATCATGTTTGTAGACAATTATCATAGGGCAGTGCATTTATAATGTGAATTTGGTTTTATTATCAATATTTTGATTACAAATTCATTTTGACTAATACTTAATAAATTAGTATATATATAATTACCACCGTATAAGTAATTACGTAGTAAAACATCTTTTATGATTCTTTCTAGAATAGGTGAGTACCTACCTCCGTAAAATTACAACATGGAACAAAAACTCAATGTGATTTCCTAATATATTTATGATATTGTTCAAATGACTCACATACTTATAGGCTTATGCTTTATTTACACATTTTAACCATCAACATACTAGAATTAAGAAGAACACTTGATTTTTCTTCTTATTTTTAAATAGTTTTTACTTCAAACATTTTTGTGTAAATTCTTTGATCCACTGTGCTTAAAAAACTAAAACCATCTTTAATTATTGTAAATTTTATTTAAAAAATCATACAAAAGTCTTTGACGATATAGCATTCAATGACTAATCACCTTAGGCAAAGATTAGTGACAGTACACTGTTATGTGACTATGATTGTTATGATTAGTTCCTAGTGTACCGGTCATTGCTTGAAGAATTACAGATGGTTACCAAATCATTGTTACAATTAGTCATAATAACAGTATAAATAATGATTTAACCATCACTAGCGAAGATCAAATTATTTTGATTGGATATTCGTGTATACAAAATTATTTCAAAATTCACAGCAACTAGTAGAAATTGAGTTTTGTATTTGAAAGAAAAATTGTAGAAAATTCATTAAGTTCAGTTTACATTAACATTTAGATAAATGTTTCATCTTCACTGGCAGATGAAATACTGGTGAGCTATGACACTTATAATATTGACAAAAAAAATCATTGCGATACCTAAAAGCAACTATATAATATTTCCTAACACACACACGCACACTTTTGTTTCACGAGTGCAGAAACTAAATTATCATAAACAGTTTGTGTGAAATTATTATAATTTTTATGGTGGACACTTGTCGACATTTCTTAATGTTTTGTGCTCGTGCGATGAAAAGTTGATGGGTATTTGAAGATCTCTGTCCAAAATCAATTTGGATATGCACCCCTTCAGACCGGAATTGTATCGTCCCACAGTCTCCGGCCAAATTGATGACATTCCACCTGAAAAGTAGTAAAAAATTATGTTTAAATATTTCGTTTCTTCATATTTGTCTCCATTGTTTCCATTTGTCGCTGTTCTTAATTGATTTAATTCTATAAATATCTTAGTCACATTGACTGCAGAGAATAATATGCTAAACATATTGAGGATTCATAGTGGAAATTGTTCTTATTTTGCCGTTGAGAAACTTTTCAAATCAAATAAATCAATCAATCATACTTCACAATAATACATCCTGCTGTCACACACACAAGTATACGCAATGCGTAAGTCATGCACTCTTACATATGGCTTTGGAAAAGAAACTGAATGTTTTTGAAAGAAAAAAAAAAGTATAATCAATTTGTACAGAATAATTTAAAAGATGGAATAAGTTAGTTGAAGTAATAAACTTATATTTAATTTTTTATAAAATATAGCTTTGTATATATGTATTTGTATTTACCTATGTATAATCCAGAATCTGTGTTAAGAGGCCTCATGCGGCCAGGAGAAGCTTTTCCAACTGCACCAAGACCATCTATTTCCAGAACTCCTGATTGGCCTTTTCTGTTAAATACATTTAATGATTAAAGTATTATCTTATACAATATGACATTAATGTTTGCACCATTGCATTCTGCTGAAATACTCTACCAATTAAATATGGTACAAAATTCTTTGCATTAGCATAATATAATAATACTTTTTAGATAACCCTTACCAAGGGGTAGTTTTTAAGTTTTAACATCACTTTGGGAACACACATGTTGTGTTTACTACAATATTATTTGTATTAACCAAGCACGGCTAAATAACAGCATTAAAATCGTTATTTATTACTATAACATTCACAATAAAATTGAGCCGATGTATGGGTTCTCCAGTATTCATGAAAAATATTCTGAGCTTATATTCAGCTTTGCAAAAATTCATATTTTAGACCTGAATTTTATCACATTTTGTTTTTTAAATGAGTTTTTATGTCAAAATTTAACAATATTTTATTTATCTATTTATTTATTATTAATATACCCGTCCTATTCAGGTATTAATATAATTTGTAAAATAACAGAAAATTTGAAAGAAAAAAATTACATAATGTCAGCATGTCCTTTTACAATCAAAATAAAAATAAATACAAAATGTGAAGTAAAGCAATCTATCCATTACCATTGAGTTGAGACCGAAAACATTGTAGTCCTGTTAAGAGTTAAATTTACAGCAAAAATATCGACTACCTCTGCATATTCATTCTCCAAAGAATGCAATTTGGGGACTGCGGAGTTAGCTAATGCATGTGTTTTGACATTACCTCTGTAATAGAACAATGAATTGTGTCTCGATGAGCTCAATGGTGCGTGAATGTCAAGCAGACCAACAATCTGGGGACAGTCTATCATACCATTAATGATCCTGTATATAAATATAAGGTAGGTCATCGTAAGTCTCACTGATATTATTAACAATTTTATTGATAAAATTAATTTAAAACTGTGTTTATATAATTTTTCTATGTTTTTCATTTTATCAAAGCATATATCTGATGATACTCCATGAACTGCTAGAATGCTCATCCAGTTATATAACATAACTCATATTTCTTTGCTATCGAAGCCATCCATAAAATTTGAGAATATGAAAGTAACATTATTTGTTTTGTATTATTTATGATTTATTCTACCAATAATCATTTTATTACCTCACTGCTCGAGCTCTGTGCCACAATCCATCGTCTACTTTAGTTTGATTCGCTCTGATAATGACTTCTCCGTTTCCAGCATCATACCTTGAAAAATTAAAATGAAATAATTATAAACTTGACATGAACTTTATTGAGATTTTCTATGGATATAAAACCTTATGATCATACTGCTAATTTTCTAATAATATATTTATTCCAGACGGAAAATACATTATGCTAATTATACATTAAAAATAGGAAGGAAAAACTGAATCTTGAAAAACATCCATAACCCAAATTAAATAACATGTGACTTCAAAGAATTTACGGACCTGTAATTTTTAAAATATATGTTGTTTTTCAAATGATTAAAGCTATATACTACTAATATGAATCGATCCAAAAATGTATGTACCTGAAGGTAAGCAGGCCATCTTCGACACCGAGTCCCATGAAAGTTTCCCCAGGAGCCATTCCATCTTTACCAAGCCATAGCAGTAGTCCCTCGGATGCCTGACTTCGGAACCTAATGTTTATGTCCACAGAATGACTGCTCAACCTGAAAGAGGAAAATTTTCATTTTTTTAAAATAAATATAGTAAAAATTAAATTAACACTATTAATTACAAATATAATTAATAAACATACATTATATCATCTTGCATTTGAGTGCACTTACTAATTTACCATTATGGTTTTTTTCCAAAAGGATAGGCAGATAAGGGAGTGCCACTCTTCTGTTCTCACATACAACTTTCGGATTGTCCACATTCATACATTTTCTTATAATAATAATAATAATGGTAATAATAATAATAATGCATTTATTCCAGCGTGATCGGGTTTTTTAAAACCTGATTCGCCATAAAGATACGAAATAATTATTAAAAATAAAACCAGAGAAAATATAAAAAAATAAACAAAAAGTTCACACAAAATATAAATATTACATATATAACTACTTCAGCATTGCCATTCTCTGGTCAGGAAACCAGCTTTCGATGAGAGCGCCGCTTGTACCAGAGAGTTGGTGCTGAGCTCCAGCCGCAGCTTTACGCCCGCAACTCGATGTCTCAGAAGCGGAACGAATCAATGTATACGGTCTTCGGTAAACATTGTAGATGCGCTGCAATAACGCGTCAATCCGAACAGTATTCTGTATGAGTTGTTGTACTGAATTCGGAGACGGTTATACGTCACTTGCTTGTATTTCGACCAGAGCTCGCAGGTATACATGTTGGTGAAGAACCATTTAAATAGGATCCTCTTTACCTCCTTACTGCATTGGTAGAAACGCCGTGATGGCATATTTGCACAAACGCTCAACTGTCACCTCTGCCATTCATCATCGTTTTGTCCATCTTCACTGAATATATGGCCAAGGTATTTGACCTTATTTTGAATGCTCAATTTCATCCCGTCCAGCCAAACGGGAGGGATATTATCTGGCCCTATGAGCTCATGAATCCTTGTTGATTGTTGAGGTTTTTAACAATATGTATCATCATTAGAGATTTCAACTATTCGAATATCGAATAGTAAAACATAAAATATTTGAATATTCAAATAAGTATGACAACAGTATGAAATTAATTTAGAAAATTTTAAATAAATCGTATTATACGTAAGTACATCAAAATTTATAAAAAAACAAGCTAATTTACTATAAACTGTTTATTTATTGTAGTTTTAAAAAGAACAACGCATTGAACGTCTCGTATTTTAAATTTGTTCTTAATTTTGTTTTTATCATTTCTGCAGTTCAAAATATCCACTCAGTAGTGGTTGACATTGGCTTAACTGTTAAAAGTTAGGTCAAACGTTTCTGTCCTTTTCTTGAAATTGTCTAAATATTAAAAAATTTTTTTTAGATTATTTGAACAAACATTTATAGTTTCTATGATGAACTCTTCGAACAATCAACAGGTATCTCTTCCACGTCCGGAATCAGAATCCTAAGAATTGATTAATATTCCATCCTTAGAAATTAGTACAAATATTTATCAAATAGCTACACAAATATATTAGAATATCGAATATTCCGGTTGGAATCTCTGACCATCATCCAGTACCTATATGGTTTACCTGGTCACACCAAAATCAGTGTTACATTCACTCTTAAATGGATTTGTTACATATATCTAAGTGGCCTGCAATAAATTTGCTTTAATTTTTCTTTTGTCTGCTCCACATTTCATTTTTATACATGTACATGTTGGTTTTACCTTAGCTGACAAGTTTCCAGTAGAAATTACTGCATTCGAAGTACAACTCAAGCAAACCCTTCCGCTTGTTCTAAAAATTCATCACCTATCAGTATTTCACACATTGCTTTACTTTTCTTCTTCTCAAATACTATCACATTCGACATCCTAAAGTCACTTTCCTTGCAAATATCATATAGCCTACTAGACTCTGTAAATATTGTTCACTATATATAATCAATATATAATCATATCGCTCATTTTCACTCCTATTATAAAATACAATACATGTTTATAATTAATTATGTATACATATAAATACCTTTCCAAAACCAGTGGATCTGTGATTCTTATGAAGCTGTTATATCCTGTGAATCTTGGTATATCTACTGTATGATCTATGTCAATATTTTTGGATCCTTTCTTACGATTTGATTTCATCCACGATTTTTTATCTTCGTCAATAACTTGTTTGTCATCTTTTGGTAGACTTCCAATATACAATCCACTATTTCGGATATTTTGTTCTGTGTTATCCTTGCTACCTTTTTTATCACTTAGAATCCATTCTGTTTGCACAACATCTGGGTTTTCAATTTCTATCGAGAGATCTGCTGCCTGAGTCGCGTATTGATAATATATATCGTCCTTAATCTCATCGTGAAATTGAAAATATTTATACGGCTTTGGCCCTTTTTTGGGAACTATGCCTCTATGAATTGAGGAGTTGGTTAATTTATAGGGAATATAATGTACTTTCTCAAGCTGGCCGTGCGGACTGGAATGATTTGTAGAATAGTCATCGACATGCGGTTCCGATGTTTCGTTAAGAAATATGGTGCATTTCTCACTTTTTATTCTGAAACAGAGAATGAATAATTAATTAATAAATGCATTTGTTGTTATAAATGCACATCATTTTTTGGAAGATATTAAACAGAACAATGTAAAATATATATTCTTTGTCTTGTCGCATACAGCAAGTAATTATTCAGATTAAAAATGTGTACGGTTGCAGCGAACATTCATTAATACAATTTACTTTTGATTATGGGGGGCGCATTAATCATTTTGCAGATTAACCGAGGCAGAAATGAAACAGTTTTTTATAATAGTTGGCTGTGTGAGCATTTTAGGTTCATGAACGACTACACAACCATCCACCAGGCCTCTCTGTCTTAAGCTGTGGTCTCCCAATAAAGAATTGGTAGTCGCACTGCATTATTTCAAATATTGTTTGTCCATCTCATTATTGGGCATGAGGGATCAAGTTCCCATTGGCGTTCCTTACTGCAGTTGTCACATAGATAACATATCCTAACCTTATATTAACCTTCTCGATTTCAAGATTGTCAAAATATTTGTTGGAAGACCTCGACAAGTGTTTGCCCAAATGCAGTGATTACCCTTTGATTCAAGTGTTTTCCGGAAAATTTTGTTTTCAAGCCTCTAATTGCTTCTTCGTAAGGCTCCAAGTTTTACATCTATATAGCACTATTGGCTAATCGGTGACATTGTAAATACCAATTTTGGATTTTCTTGATGGAAGCATGGATCCGAATAGCCTTTTTAAAGCAAGAAAAGCAAAAAATTCAAAATATTATGAAATAAAGTCTAAAATATCCCTTTAAAGGCCCGACATACATATAGCAGCGTGTATTGGTCAGAAAAATTGAACAGGTGCATCAAAAAATCCCCTGCCTTTAAATATTATGATACGAGGAATGTTTTTTAAGTAGGTACCGTTACTGGATATTCCCGGTGTGGCACTGCAGTTGCAATGTTGCGCATGCGTAATTGCTTCTTTCATCTATTCTCACCACATGCAACGTTAGAGACATTCACATAGTGTGGACATCTTGTAGTGAGTGGTTAAAATGTTCAAGACAATAGATCAGCCCGCCAACTGTAAGATACAGTCCGTGACATGTTTCTTGAATGCACAAACATGAAACCAGCTGACATTCATCGCCAAGTGTGTCCTGTTTTGGCGCCAAATGATTTCCATATTTTCCTTCATCTGAAGCGATTCCTTGGAGGCAAGCGTTTTAATGATGAACTCAAAAACGGAGTATAGACATAGTTTTTATCCCTTGCGGCGTCGTTCTATGATGAAGGTATACAAATATTGGTGCCCTGTTATGACAAGTGCCTTAATAATGGTGGCGACTATGTTGCGAAATAGTTTAAGGTGTGTAGCGTCCGAAAAAAGTAGTGTTGTAAAAATGTGTCTTTAAATAAAAATTCTGGTACTTACTTAAAAAACACGTCTAATACATTAATAATGTAATTAGTCGCTATCATATGTATTTGAAAGTAACCTATCCGAAGACAGTTAAATATGGAGTAAATAAAATTTAATTAAAAATATAAATAAACTATAATTTTGCATTTGATTGTATATAACAGGGAATAAAACTAGCTAAAAGCTTTTCACCGAAAGGAACCTCATCATTTTAAGATATCTTTGACATAAATGTATATATTTTATACCCTGGACTGCAAACACAGGTGTAGTGATGTAGTCGTGGTCTGCAGGAAGCTTCTCCACAAGCACCAGGAACACAAGCGTGAGGACATCCATCCACGTTGACTCCACCCAGAGCTGATGATACAATGGACATTTCGTGATCATTAATCACCACCTGAAAAATATAGAAAAGTCATTTTTTAAATCTAAACGTAATGCTGTTAAGATAAATATTTCTAATTTTTAAAGTTTATTTACACATAATTAACTAAAATCTTAATAAATTAAAAAAATATGTGTCTATTTTATGCTTATTATGACTTAAGTTATGTATTTTGATTCAAATTTTTCATGATCTTTACTGCTTTTCCCCCCATTTTTTATTTTATTGATAGATTTAAAAAAAAAAATTTTAACAAATTAGTTTCACAGGCTCAGCTCGGGCAAAGTCTAGTAAAGTCGGAATTAAAATACAGTGGAATCCGGATATTATAATCACAAATAATGTTATCAATCGGATATTGTTATTATAATCAGTGTCATATAATTTTTTTTTAAATAATCTGCCTATTATAATCAAACTTCGGCTATTTTTATTAATACATGGATACAAAAGACATAAATTTTTAGGAAATTCTTAAAATAATATACATATATACATATAGATAATACTATTAAAGTGGTAGTTTTTGAGCGCAAAACATAAAGAAAAATTTATAGATCTACATTAGAAAATGGAACTTACAGAATAAAAACGAATTATGAGCTTGAAAATTTAATTGAGCAAGAAACATTGTAAGATTATGTATTTGACTATAATAGGCTGGCCATGTTGAAAGAATACCAGATGACAGGACACCAATGATCATGATCAAGTGGATACCTCAGTGGGAATGACCTAGAGGCAGGCCAAGGAAGAGGTGGCCTGACTGTGTGGAAATGGAGCAAGATGGGGGAATCTGGTAATTGGAGAAGAATGGCCAGGTATAGGAGTCGGTGGAGGAGGTCATATCCCACCCTGGGATGCAGTGTCGTGGAAGGAGAAGATTTTGTGTTGGGGCCTAGATCATTAATTCGATGCGAGTGCCCCAGCCAGTATAGTCTTCCAATTTTAATTGATTTAATTGATACTGACCTCTCAATAGGTACATGACAAATCTTTGTCTCAAGATATCACTACCATTTATGGGACCGTAAATTTTATACATAATTTTTCATTTAAATATGTCTAGAGTCTTTTCACTATTTGGTTTTAGATGCATACATGAGCCGCCTAAAACCCGGTGAACTGATGAAATAATTAAACTCTGCAGAAATACTTGGCAACGAGTAACGACTTACAGAACGACAAAAAAATGTACACTAATCTCACAACAACATGCCAACAATTTTCTCAAAAAGCCATCATTTCGTTAATTTTGTTTAAATAAACAATAATATTTGACAAACCTTCTGAATGCATCCAGTAAACGATTCATTGATCCCAATCCTCTTTTGCACCATTCGATACTGTGGCAATCCTCCGAGATACAGATTCTGCGAGAGAGACAGTTGAGTAAACGCTCCGGAAGTCAGGCCTTGTGAAGACTGCGATGCCGTGATTACGTCGCCATCATTCTCTGGAGCCATCGAGTGAGATATGACTGTAAGTATGGCCAGGCGACCTGTTCTAGATACGTTCACAGTGTACCACTCTTGTAGATCGATTTTTTTAGAACTTCTGCAATTATAAATAGTATTTATTTTAATTTTTAACATTACAACAAGATTACTGTAGTGAACAATTACTGTGGTGAACAATTAATGTAGTGAAACACTTCACAAAAACACCCTGGCTTGGGAAAATGACATGGATTGTATCCTCACCGGGAATTGAACCCGGAGCCCCTGGTATGAGAAGCCAGTGTCAAGCCCACTGTGGACTAAGATGTAATATATATATATATATATATATATTTATAATAATTAGAGCTTAATCTAAATCTCGTTTCATCAGGCGCTTCAAAATCTTTTTTAAATAAAAAATATTTTGGGGGTGTTAAGTATTGATCCTGGTACCTCTCATCTGCTAAACCATTACTCTCGCATTTCAGTTACTCCCCTAATAGAATGTTGTGTCAAATTATATACCAATAGATTATTCTTAATCATATTCTTTTCGCAAATTGAATAGAATTTCGTTCAAGTGAAAGTGTCTACATAATACACTTTTATCACTTGGTGAATGTATATTTTTAATATAATTGATTATATGTGTATATTTCAAAAATTATCTTATACTTTACCTGATTATGGATTGTCCTGTTCCTAGGTCGAAAGCGAATTCAACGTGTCCGTTCTTGAGGTAGAGTGCAAAGTAATCACCTGCCCCATCCGCCCGGTGCGAGTTGTACATCACTAGTCCGCTGTTGGCGCCGGCTTTCAGCGTTATCTGTGGATTATTCAAATTTGAATTATTTAGAACATCTATTTATGTTGTTCTTCTTATATAATCCTTGTTATATTATACATATGAACGTAAAAGTTGGAAAATGATGAATGCATAATTTATATTCGTAGTTTTCTTCCAGTTATATATATTTTAAAATTATTACTTGTAAAATTAATAAGTTAAATTAGTTATATTTAAGTTATTGTATTTTGTTATTATGTGTATATGTACGTTTAATTCTAATTATGCTTAATATTCACATACATAACGGAAATATGTTTCAGTAATATAAATCATTTATTAATAAAAAAATATTCCAATATATGATTTAAATGAGTAGATATTAGTGATGAGCTCAAAATCACTAACCGTGAGTCAATCGCTGATATCTTTGAGTCACACTCACTAACAGTGATTTAATATCTGGGAATATCGTGTTTCGTGATTCACTTTTTTATTATATTGATATTTGGTTGTGAACCGTGATTCGACGCATGTGCATATGAAATGAAAATATTCATGAAGGAATGACGTTACAAATCGTGATAAGTGCAATCTAGTAGATTTTGCCAAAACGTTTTACGTATTTGACCCGGAATGCTGAGAAATAAACTCACATTTTTTTAAAGGGTTTTCATTATTTTTGTGATGATATTGAATTAGATATTAATTATATATACTAGAATATGTTTTTTACGCAAATGAAGTTTGAATAATATAATGTAAATGTGCTCAAAATTATGTTTTTAAATTTTTTGTATTGTGATATCATGCGGGGCACGCGTATTAGTAATGAAACTGTGATCACAGTCACAGTTTTCAATCACTGGTATTATCGAATATCAATCACAATCACACCAGTGAGTCAAGAGTAGCATTTTTTCTCATCACTAGTAGTGATATTAGTCGGAGGTCAGAAGCATTGTTGTCTAACATTTCAAGAAAAACACAACTATTATATAATATTTTAATTATTTTATTTTATTATCAGAACATAGTACTGTGATATTTTAATACAAATTAAATGCATCAATTAGAAAGATGTACATACAGATTTACAACTCAATTTATCAAAAACCATGTTCTGAAAAAATTACAATTTCACAAATAATAATGTGTTCTCTTTAAAATATATATATATATAATTTGTATTAAAGTATATACAAAAATTTAATAAAATGAAATTGAAAAATCTCTGGCGTCTCTTAGCGATCATTTCTCAAAGTAGGTATTCGCAATAAAAAGTTGACAGCTTTCGAACAAATGGAACGTAAGATGTGTCAATTTGAAATAACTGCAACATGTAAGTTCGAAAATTTGTCGACTATTTACAACGCTGACGTAGTGTAATTGGATAGCGCACTTCCTCGGATAGGAAGAGATCCTGGTTCAAACCCTGATAGCGGCTACAATATATTTTCGATAAATTAAGTTTATTTGTATATCTTTCTAATTGATGCATTTAATTTGTATTAATATAAATAATACATTTTTTGAGATTAATACATTTGTTATATATAATAGTTATTAAGCATTTATATAATATTTATTTAAACGGTAACCTAACTTAATTAAAACGATCAAATACCCAATCAGGCATATTCTTAAAATAATTTAAATATGTAATGTACCGATTCGGCGGTAACACGATACACGTCAGCCACGCTTTATGTGTAAAGGTTGATTGCCGTGCTGACATCATCTGATATGTGGTGTATGGACCATCATAGTAGGCTTAAGACTTTTGTACATATCTAATTAAATACGTTCCAGCGGTAACACGTTTCATGTCCAAAGACCGACTGCCGTGCGGCGATAGATTGCTTAAAATCCGACCTAATACAGCAGCATTGTAATGTTCCAATTATCAAATTTCTGACAATAGACTTGTTGTCAATTGACACTTCATCTATGCGTGACAAGCAGAAATACATTTTACATATAAAATAAGATATCGTGGGATACAGCTAGACGTAATAATTAAGGTTGCTTTTAAAAAAATATTTATGTTGTTTCAAAATACAACACTGAAGATGTCTGATTTTTGTACGTTCGAAGAAACAGGCCGTGAAAGCTTTGATCTTCCAGTGATTGATTTCATATTTTTTGCAATTTTCCCGTCAAATTTATTAAGGTAAGGGTTCTCGTACTTTTTACCGAATCACAACTGTTTCCTGACGCGGGCGGCAGATGGCCGAGTTGGCCGAGTTACGATGAGCACGACGTCCGTAATAAAAAAGGGTTAATTTCTGTACAAAGGCAAACTAATTAAAAATAATTTAATATATTGTATTTTGGAAAATGAATGAAGAACGTTTTTAAAGAAGTTTTATAGAGGGCGTGGCTTTTGGGAATGTGTTCGTATTTAAAAAGAATTAAAACACAGTTTTGTTGTGATTGTTGCAATTTCTGAATATAATTTGTGGTATTTTAATACAGATTAAATTAATCAATTAGCATGCGTTACTCAAAGGTACGAGATTTATCGCAATATATATTTGATTACTATCAAAAAATTGAATAATAGATGTATCAATTATTAAGAACTAGCGAGTACCCGGCATGCGTTGCAATGCTATTCAAAGAAAGAAAATGTTTGTATTTTAATTCTGATTATTGAAGTGCCTTTGGAAACACAATGTCACAAAAGCGATAGTTCTTGAAAAATTCGCTACAGAGAATCCTAAAAATAGCCAATCAACGTGTCCGTATTTCACATTTCACGACATGTGGTTTGCCATGAAACTGATAGCCGTGGCGCGCAGATCGCTTTCTTCGGCGAACTTTCTCATTGTAAAATGGTTGTACTAATTCAGAAACCTTCGCGGGCGTGCGCACAGCAACTCACCAAAGTTTCATGGCAATAAACTATATGAACTACACACATTTGTTGAAATGACTCGCGCGCCACCTATTGTAAAATGGTTGTACTAATTCTGAAACCTTCACGGGCGTGTGCAAAACAACTCACTAAAGTTTCATCGCAATCGGACGAACGGTATAGGAACGTATACGGGACAAACAAACAAACATTCATTTTTATTTATATAGATTACAGAAGATAAGTTCAAAATTTGTCGAAAACGTTAATTGATCGATATAAGGAAAACGGTTAAGGCGTTTCAGGTTCGAATCCCTGTAGCAACCAAATATTTATTCGATAAATATACTTTTCAGTTGATTAATTTAATTTGTATTAGTTTATAAAAAATGATTAAAGTAAATTATTGGAAAAAATATAGTAAAATAATCTTAGTTTTTTTTTCATACTTAGAGCACACCTCCGACTTTCTGTCGTAATGCCGAGGGATTGAAAACATATGATGCGTATGTTATATGTCAACTAGTTTCTTAATACTCAGCTAATCAAATTAGATTAATTTGATGTAAATTCATATTGTGTTCGTTTGCTTAGATTAACCATTGTTTACATTTAGTCCTTCTTGGGATAAAAAGGTTCCAGATCCAAAAGATGACAGAACAAGATGACAGGAATGAAACAGGTATTAATTAACACTCCTCAATGAATGGATAAAAATGTTTAGGTTTTCCAAAAAAAATCTTCGCTTAAAACAAATAGTGTTTACGTTAAACCAACACAAAGGATTCAGTGCATAAAAGGCCCGAAGCGGCGGTAAATCATCTTCTTAAGGGGTTACACTACTCTGGAATTTTCAAAAAATATATTATTTATTGCACTTTTCAAAAGTTTGATGTTTTTACTTCAATAAAAGTATACTCGCTTGAAAACAATCCAAAAATTGACCGAAATATGAATGATCAAAAATGGCACGGTAGGTGTTCGGCCGCGCGCCGTCCGTAAGTCACGTTTATTATTATTATTTTTCTTGATACCATGTTTTTTAGACTGGCCTGCAACATTATAGCAACAACTTAATTCTGATTGACTTTATATTTTTTTTTAGATATTAAAAATAATATTATCTATAATATAGCATACGGATTTATTAATCCAATACAAAATTTATTTATAAAAATTGTTAAAATTTTTTTAAGAAATTATTTTTTTCAAACTACTTTTAATTTTACAAAAAAACAATTTTTTTCTTTTTCAATATGTACTTTAAAAAATTACAGGCAAAGACACGAGAGGCAACAGCGAAGGAGCTCCACGGAAATGAACATAACGCGGGCATTGCTTTAAAAAAAAATTTACAATAAAATAATTTCTTAATATGTACATTATTAAGTGCCAATAAATAAAATTAATCACCTTTATAAAAAACTCACTCAATTTCTGCCTAAATTTCAGACTCCCAGGGTAGTGTAACCACTTAAATAAATAAATAAACATATCCTCTCGCTGTTTAAATAAATAATAATCTTTAAAATTTGACGCTACACTGGTGTGACAAATATAATTCGAAGAAAATCCAGAGCATTTCACAGGTGGGTCGTGTTTTTTGGTTCTGATTGGTCCTTCAGCCTCCCTGTTCCCTGTACATCTTCCAAATTCCTTCCACCCTTTCTACATGCCGTATTTCCCCAATCCTCATTGTACAGACAGTAATCAATATTTTTTTCCACAACCTAACAGTTCAATTTATCAAAATCCCTCTCGCAAATTAGGTAGACGATACCATCTGCGCGTTTTACTTCTTACAATGGATACAATTTTTTAAAGTTTTTTAATTATCGTCATTTTGAAATTGAACTATCTGAAATATTTACTGGATCAATTTTTTAGAAAAGTTTGATTGAAATTTGGCAAAAACTACATGGAGTTATCTGTCTAGGTTGATTATTAGGTAGATAGTAAACCAGTCGATTAGTAAACCAGGCAATTAATCAAAGTTGTTTTACAAAGTACGTTATATTTTAAAATTAATATTATGATCAAGTCGAACTACAAAGTTAACGCCATAAAAATGAAGAATACACAGTAATTGTATTATAATTAATTTTAATAAAAAAAAAACTATTTTAAATGGTTAAAAAACAAACTTACCTAACCTAACCTTACAAAAATCCTTTGTTGTCTGTATATTTTTAACAGTGAATTATACACAGCGTTCACTTTCATTATACATATTATATTATAATGAATGATTAACGGTTCAACAGCCTCTTCCCATCTTCACACCCCAAGGATTCCGCCCCTCGTATGACATGGATCTCACTCCAATAGATCGTGGAGAGGGTTGTGTGGAGCAAAGTGAAAAGGTCAAATATAAAAAAAAACTTAGGTTATTGACCCAAATAGCAAAAAAATAATTTATTAAGTTTTCTAGAACATTTCTTCCAGACTACTAAGGCCGCGGAATCAAATGTAATCAGTCACTTTCAGGTCGTTAGTCGCCAAACCCCGCGACGTTTTACGACTACTTAAGGTCTTGTGTATAATTTTGTGAAATATGACTAATTTTATTGCTTAACGCAGTGACTTGGAGATGACTCAAAAATGATTCTTTTCATTCTGCGTCGGGCGTCGGAACGGGATAGTTAAATGATTTTTTTTTCAATGATATACGAGGGGCGTTTTTATTAAAGCGACACAACATAATTATTACAATAATTTACTTTTTTCGGACCTTAAACTACTTCTCAGCATAGTCGCCACCATTATTAAGGCACTTTTCATAACAGGCCACTTATTTTTGAATACCTTCGTCATAGAACGACGCCGCCTGGGATGGAAACCATGTCTGTACTCCGTCTTTGAGTTCATCATCGTCATCAAAACGCTTGCCACCAAGGAACCACTTCAGATGAACGAATAAATTGAAATCACTTGGCGCCAAATCAGGACAAAACAGGACACACTTGGCGATGAACGTCAACTGGTTTCATGTTTGTGCATTCAGGAAACAAGTCACAGACCGTATTTCACAGTTGGCGAGCTGATCTATTGTCTTGAACATTTCAACCACTCACTACAAGATACACTATGTGAATGTCTCTAACGTTGCATTGTGGTGAGTCAACAGATGAAAGAATCGATTGCGCATGCGCAACATCGCAACCGCAGCGCTACACCGGGAATATCTGGCAACGGTACTTACTTAAAAAACGCGTTTCGTATCTAAGTAAGCTTTCTGCTTTAGGCTTATGGCTCGTGTTCATTGATGAGATTTCTCTCGGAATTTCGACTTGAGAGTTCAGCACGAAGCGCTCTATGAATATGAAGGGATTGAATTGATTGGGTATTGTGGGAGCCACTCAGATGGAGCGACTGATATTTATAGGTTATGAATATCAGAAGGATTTGTTTAAGGTGAGTCTGAAGGCTCTAATCCTCCTCAGATTCTCACGCGTGTATACGAATGTCGCAGTGTATATTAATGTTATGGAGCGTGCGTCTGACTGTGGGTGTTGGTGTTACGGTTAGAGCACGTTAATTAAATGAAACAGAACTTACAATCGGTTGACATTTATTAATTATTGAATAATGTACAAATGAATTCACACTGTTTGAAAGTTAAATTGCAAGTTAAAGTTCGTAACTAGCGAAGCTCACTGGGGGTGGTTCCGAAGATGGCAAGGGGTAAAGTTATCTCTTCAGCTGACTTCTCGAACCGGTTGCGTTGCGATATTTTGTTGTCAAGATTTACGAGCGGTTTTACATTTCGGGAGTTTGACAGCCAGGTCTGTGAGGCGCAAGCAGGGCCTCCACACATCGTACCTCCATGTCTTTTGCTCGTTTAACAGCGCACGTATCTTAACAGACTCCCAGAAATCACCGTGGACACAGGCCATTATAACATTTTTAAGTAAGAAAATATATCCTTATCATTTTTTTAAAGTCTCAAAAGGACGCTTCTATCAATCTGTCCTAACTTAAGTCTGGGCCGCCTGTCCCCCAGACTAGCCGAGGAAATACGTTTTGTAAGTAGTTCCTCTGGAATTTATAAGACGTTTCCAGCCCACGATGCAAAAGTAGGGGCTCTTCTAAGAGGGTGTCTCTTATCTCCCTCAAAATAAACCTTTATTGACATAAATTTGTTTGTACATCAGAAGTGAATGTACAATTATATAATACACTTATTAGTTGACCATGCGGGATGCAGTAGATATCTACCTCTGATGCATATAGCATTGCCCTGGCTACTTTGCTAGACTACCATCTATGTTAAAGTAGACAGTTTTTTTTAGTGCTGTTGTGGTGTTATCTAATTATAATTAAAAACAAAGAGTAAGATTCGACAGTTGAGTGTGTTGTAAATCTAAAGTGAATTATTAGTGTAGGTATTGTATTGTGATTAAGATGGAATGTTGGACAGCGATGCTTCAGCCCAATTTAATCATATATTGAGTCCATATATGCGTAATCTTTTTGGAAGTGAACGATTTCAAGAAGTTCATTCCAATAACTTTTCTTGCTTATAACATTATTTTATAATAAATAAAGCTAGAGAGTTTTTTTTAACACATGCTTTATTTTTTGCCTCTATTTATTATTCAGATGACGTAACGCACAAAATGTATTCATTGTAGCGGTGATAATGCGGTCGATTGCAAATGTTTGCCAAATGTATAAATCATATTTTGACAAACCCACTACAGTCTGCAAACTGCCAATTCCACCCCTACTCGTATATACCCTGTGAATACATATCGTTGACATATATTAAATAGTTCCATGTACTATTGCTATTGCCAATAGCTATTTGATTAATATTTTCCTTAGTGACAATAAAAAATGTGACAAATACACTTTCTATATTAAGTAATTTAGTTATATATACAGGGTGTAACAGATCTAGTCTATAATATTTTATAGGTGGATACCTGACTATGTTACGAGTCGAAAATGATTAAGAGATATGTGCATAATCTCAATTATGTCAGAGATTAATTCCAAATTATATATTGAATACAAACAATTAAAGGTTGTCATATTTCGACCGGCTAGACTATTATTTCTTAGATGATTTACGGCCTGAAGTAAAAATATAAATTAATAATTTCGCAAATATTAAGTACGTAGACTTGAAGCTTAACACGATTTTGTAAAAATATCAAACATAAATATTTTTCGTAACAAGGCAGAATTTGGACATATTCCTTGAACATTTTTGACTCGTAATTTAGTCAAGTATTCAACCACAAAATATTGTGGACGAGGTCTGTTACATCCTGTATATACTAATTATAAATATTAATTTAAAACAACAAAAATATGCGTAAAATGGGTGCCACATCAATATTATTACTATTTTAAATGCTTATGTTATGAAAATATGACTAACTTGATGGCCCCCTGGAACGAGGTTCGAACCCCTCACTAACTAGATCACTAGACGAGTATCGTGACCACTAGACCACAGGTATTCTTATTTATCTGATGATATGTGTATATGAGCGTACTAGTTACTTTAATTGTTAATTTATATATTTTATTTCTAAAGGAAGATCATTGTAGATCCGAGTGGATATGTTGGTGCTGATTTAAAAATATATAAAATAATATTATACATATATTTTGTAATCAAAGTTTATTTCTGATAATTGTTTAGATTAGTAATTAAATGAGAAAAATCAATCTCATTTTTTGTAATTATATAATTACTCATAAAAAATGCCATTAGATTTTCACGGCTGTTTAGATTTTTCTGCGTATAGTTTACTCGGGCTAATCTGCCGTATATATCTAACCGATGTTTCGGATCCAATTGCGAGGTCCATCATCTGGGCCGGTGTGGTTAAATACCGGTTTGCTGTACCGTGTCGAAAGCAGGTGTTGTGTTATGATGGTGGTCACATGTGGAATAAGTAATTTTATTAAATCTAAGTGTTTGTAAATTGTGAAATTCGGCCTAATAAATTGTATATATTACCAACGAATTATTGCTAATAAGAATTTGATAAGTCGAGAACTGTGTGACATACAATGAATCACGTTATTGACGTATACTCGCTGTATTTGGTGGCCATCAAATTTCGCACTAACCTCACATTCATCTCCGTATAATCATTATTTTCACCATGTTTTTTCGAGTAATGTAATAGAATGCATACATTCAAGTCCTCTTCAAATATACATTTAGTCTGCGTATTGTAGTTGAAAACATTTTGCAATATCAATTAAAGCGAATGCAAGTATTCGGAATACCGCGTAACGATTGCAGAGGCAGTGGAGCATGTCGGAAATGAGCTTTTGTAGTATGTAAAAAAAAATAGTGAAAAAATCCAGATTAACACGCTTTTTCAGTTTTTTTTTAAAATGTGCAATACTTTCGGAGATATTGGCGTTCAAAATTGGACTTGTTGAAAAACGTTCGTATTATCATTGTCCATCGTGTGACGTCACATTTCTAGTACGCACCGGTCAGTACTGATCATATTAGTGCCGTCGAGTACCGACTTGTCATCTCGGAAGATGCGACGTCAATTCCTTAGAGTCTACGATACTCTGAGTACTCTACATGCGGCTAGACCGCCTAATCTACAACTACAAGTGCATCAGCGCTAATCCCTTTGACACTTTTACAAACTACCTTATTATTATAAACATCATAAGTGTTTTCGATGCGACGTCACATCTGTCGTGTGGTATAAATCGATCGTTTTTAAAACACGCAACGTTAAACATTCGTAACTCTGACGTATTTCAAGATGTCGAAAAAATTATTTCAGTTTTGTGAATGAGATTATTGAAGAATTTAAAAAAAAAATGGCGACACTACCTCGTTAGTTTGAATACGTTATGTACTTCAGAATTTGTTATTTCGAAATTTATCCGTTAGATGGTACTAGTTAATGTTTTAATACGCTAACTGTATAAATTTAATACATAAAATGTTGTATCACATAGCACATCACAATGCCATATTACATAATATGTGGTACACAGCTTTTCAACATAGAATATGTTCAATGGGTGGCGTCCTGTAGAAGGCTATGCGCATTCTTCGTTACATTTGAAGTCAAATTTGATGTCACATTTGATGTCACATGTCATGTAGAATCGCAGAATCAAATCCAACATGTTTCATGATATCATGAAGATTGTTTGCTATTCTGTTATCATCAACTCACGTTCAGTCGCATCTTTGACAAGCAAAAGTCACTAACGAAGATACGTGCGGTAATCACAGCTATTTTCGGTTAGTTTGATGCGTTTCATGTTTTAAAACTTACATTATTAGGTAATTTATGTAACAAAGTAGTGTGATACCCCATTACGTGTCACCCATTCACTCACACGTTCGTTTGAATTATAATGCGTGTATGCGCGTGTGCGTTACAGCGGACGATGTTTATTAATTTAATTAAATTAAAAGTCTACAACGAGAAGCGTTGGAAAATGAACTCATCTGAAAAGCTGCTGCGAGAGAAGTGGCACGCACGAATCAGAATCATCTGATATTAATCCAGACCAGCAGAAAATGTAATAAACATTATCGTCAGAACGTTATTACGAAGGATAGAAGTAGTAAACTTTAAAAAATGAAATAATATGAACAAGTAAAAAACATTAACATAAAATCTCAAGTGAATATGATATTTCGTGTAAAACCATTTTGAATTGCAATGCAAAAATTAAAGAGTAATTGTATCTAAAAAATATTCACAGCAGTTTTAATAAATATTAGACACGTGTCACATCTATTGCATAAAGCGGAAAGATTGTAAATTAATATTAATATTAAAAAATTAGACAAAATACTTTGTTAAAATCACTATTTATTAATAATTCAACATGTTTCGATACCACCTATGGTATCTTCATCAGGAAACAATGTGTATACATTTCAGTATTGAAATTAAAAACACAAGCATTGATAAAAATAAAACTCTTAAAGTAGTGAATAAGTAAGAACTAATATGAAAACAAATTTAAAACGTGATTAATTGCAAAGAGGATTTGGTTATTTATAATATTTAGCTTGCCATTAAAACATTTTCTTATTTATAAAATTTCAAATTTATCTAACTGTAAACCCCTGGTATTTGTATGTATAATTTCTAAACCCTTGTTAATATCAAAAGAATGGTTTGTTTCCAAAAGATGATTGGAAAATTTTGAATAGTTGTTGCTACTTAGGTATCTCAAGAGCTCATTATTTCTAATATCAAAACATGTTGAATAATCAATAAATAGTGGTTTAAACAAAGTATTTTGTCTAATTATTTATATAAAACGAGGCCACAAAGTAATTTTGCTAATATTGAAGAAATATTAATATTCATTATTTGCTAATCTATCAGATATTTTAATGTCTACATTGGTATTTTTAAAGGATACTAACATACACAGAACCAGATCCAATAGCGATGAAGTGCAATCATATTATTAGAAAAATATTGTTGTTGCGCCACCGGGATTCGAACCTGGATTTCTTTCCTAACCGGGGAAGGTGCATTATTCAACTATGCTACAGCGACAATATTTTTAGCGACAATTTTCGAACCTATATGTTACCTTTTTGATATTAATACATTTAATCGTTCCATTATTTGAAAGAGCCATCTACCTTATTTTTACAGAATCTCAAATACATTTGAGTAAACTGATAGCAGACGCCAGAATTATCAATTAATTTTTATTAAATTTTGGACACATTGATACAACTTTATTATTAGGAGAACACATTCTTATTGTGAAGTTGTTATTATTTAGAACATAGGTCTGTGATATTGTCCAGGTTCGAATCCCGGTGGCGCAACAACAATATTTTTCGATAAAATTGATTTTATATGTATATCTTTCTAAATAATATATTTAATTCATATTTAAAATATCACAGACCGTCTGTTCTGAATAATTACAACTTCACAATAAGAATGTGTTCTCTTAACATATTATTAGATTCATCTGATATTAATCCACAAATATATTACTCCTTTATAATCGCATACCCTTATCTCCTAAAAATGTAAATTGATAATTTAAAAATTAGTGTTAGCTACAAAGTCAGTTGCTTTTCCCCGCCTCGATTAAGATTTGATCATTAGCTTTCATTTTATAAATTAAACTTATTAAATTTAAAGGTGAAACATGAGAAATAAGGGTGGAAATGTCGCGATGCAAGTGCGCGAACAAGCCCGGAACGGCGAGTGTATTTTATCGTTGTGTTTTTGGGCAAAAAATTGAAGCAAACGAGCCCTGTTGCTAATGTAATGGTGGACAGGCTCCAAAATGTTCATTATAAATATGACAGATTTAGGAAATGAGGGGGGGGGGGGGGTTTCAACCGAGTCCCGCTTTTGGGGTTTACTGCCATTAAACCCCCCCCACTTCGGCGGTGTAATGTGACTGTATTAAATTTAATGTTAACACTTTGCAGCGCCGTAGTTTTAGCGATGTTCGGACATTAACATTTTGCTGTCCGGACACTCCGCACGCTTGATTTTTTTTAAAAACTGTTAAAAATAACAAAGTGAATGCTGTAATGACGGAGTTTAACTAAAACCAGAAATAATAAAAATAAACTGTGTCGTTATGTGCAGAGAATTACATGGAACAAGGGTGTTTTTTTAAAAAAAAGTTAAGTGTGCGGTGTTATCGCATCGAACAAAGAAAATTATTTTGATATTGTATTATTTAGGTTATGAAAATTATTAATTTCCATCATAGTTGGCGAGCTATTTATCATGTGCGGGCAGGCCTCATCGCTCGGAGGACCAACAATCGTCGGACGAATGCAGTCATCCAGTGGCATCCGAGAGGAATCAAGAGACCAACGGGCTGTTCTAAAATTCGCTAGACTGTTAAAATCTTAAAATCGTGACAGTGAATAACAATGGACAGAGAAAATAAGAAAATCTTGGGGGGGAGGAGGGGGGGGCTTCATTCAGCAGTGAATAGAGAATGGGTGGTAATTAATTAATTTAATCTTAATATAATGCATTTATAAATATATGCTCCAATATAAATAAAATCAAAACTTTCCTTTTTACTATAATTAATTTGCGTAGTTTCATTTTGAATCTATGTAGTTTCTTTATCATTTCTTATATCTTCTGATATTTCATTGGAAATCTTCATCACACTGTACATCATAATGCTATATAATATATTACGCTAGCTGATCCATTCGACGTTGAACGGGTAGCAACCTATGTTATCTGTCGATTACGAAAGTAAACTGAATGCTGTAGAAATGAGATCACTCAGGCGTATACGTGGCGAATTCATTTATGAGTGAAGAATAAAAAATAAACAAAGTGAATGTGAAGCTAATCTTGGCATAGTGAATAGAATTAAAAAAAGGGTTTGCTTACGTTAATGAATTTAATGAATGAGGAAAAAATTAAGAGAACGGTATAGGACGCGAGTGTTGATGGCACCGAAAAAAGAGATGTTCGCGGAAGACTTGGCGTGAACAGGTAAAACAGATCTTGGAAGATGGCCCTGTTAGAAGCCTGTTAAGGTTGTCGATTGTCAAATCGGCAACCTTGCACGAGAAGATGAATGAATGTAAACGATACGGGAGTTATTGAGGGTGATTGAGTGTGCTCTATTCTCTCTGCATACCCCGCAAAAAGATGGTGTGATGCTAAATACGTAATATAATAATTTTTATTTTATTTTGCGTTCTTCAAATCTTAAGACTTGAACGCTTTCGATTATTTATTAATTAATTTATTAACGCCCATATGGGCTTTTACAAAATAGGTTTGGTATAAAACATAATAAGTAGCATGGAATATATATATAATCGAAAAAATAGAAATTTAAAAATAAGCAAAACTAATTATAAAAAATAAAGGTTCGAAACAAAAAAATAATAAATTTTAGGTTTGAAACAGAATGGCTGAGTATCAAAATCAGTTGTATCTTTGACTCAGAACAGCGTCAAAAACATCACTCTTATATTTAAACATTGAATATCGGAATATATCTACAAGACCAAAATCGTTCCCAAGCCTGTGAAGCCTTTGTGTGGGTGCATTCCTATAAAAATGAGTAAATGATGAATTTACATGGAAAAGTACCACTCCGTTCAGGAACGTGCTAATAATATATATTATATTTTATAATTTGGTAACATTGTCGAAATGAAGCAATATGTGAGCAAATCTACTGCGCAGGTATTCTAATTTTGAAATACATACAGTAAAAACTTGGTATGTGCTTGCATTGCATTGGTATTAAAATAATTTATTTTACCTACACAGAATTGAAAAACAAATAATGTAGATTTATTACCATTCAAATTCACACATACAAATATTTAGCAAAGTTTGTTTATTTAAGCACGCCCTTGGTCGACCTTTTCACCTAGATTTAAATAAAAATGAAAACGAATATTTAAAAAATTATTTAATGATGAAAGACATTATGTTAGTCTAAATTGTTAAAATTTTTGTAATACTTTTTCATAATGAATTTTTATATAATCGTTTTTCAGTAATTTTTTTTTAATCTTTCAGTGACTTTTCCGTGACTTTCGAAAGTTTTACAATTAGTGTCAAAACCCAAACGAAAAGTTTTATATAATATATATTATTGTATTTATAAAAAAGTTACCTGTAACTCCAACCAGGATAATGCTGTTTCGCCCAGTCCACGATAGCGCAGGAACGATGAACCATTGAATCTCGGTACCTGAAAATAAAAATTTTAGTCATGTAATTTTTTTAACAATGCATAAGTGAAGTACCGCTCTAATAAGTTATGAGCGCTGTTTGTATTAAAAAACGCAATAAATTGATTGTTAAAAAACGGTACTCATTATTGAGATCGTGTATTATTGTGATGCTGTGCACTATTTACAATTGAAGACATCTTTTCAAAAACGACACTTGTCAAAAAAACTGATTTTTAGGGGTGGCCTTCAAAATGACGCACTACTCGACAACTGCTGTATTTGCAAACATTTTCAACATTGCCCTAGCGAAATTTTTCTTAGAATAAGAACAATTAAACCATATTTCTGTAATCATTGAAGTTCTTATGCATAAAAATGTTATATATGTAGGTACATATTGATCAACTTAACCTTTACCATACCTTGATATAAAATACCCGAACTCAGTCTCATCAACTCAACTCATCTTACCGCAAATAACAGTTAGAAAAAATGTTTTTATTAGCTTTGATGGCTTTAATGGCAGGAATTTACTCTGAATATTGAGCATTCAATTTTGAAAAAAATGATTAAAAACATAATTTAGAGCATTCATTAAGTCCTATACAATGTGTCCTTCAATCGTATCTCTCTTTGTTTAATTAGTGAAAAAGACAATTATATTTGTATGTTTGTTGTTCTTTTCACTGCGAAAATAGTGCGTGATCTTTCATATCACAAATGGTATTTTTACCAGCGTATTTATTTTATAACGGATTGAATGAAAAAAATAATTGTTTTTGTACGATTCCATTTTCATTATTGGTTTTTCACTAATCATTCCTAAGAGCTAATATTTTCTTTAGGATTATCTAAAATATGAATTTTATGTTGCATGTATTTACCGAAATATTGCAGGTTTAATTATGATGGTAGACCAGTGTTACTGCATGGTTTGGGAAGGGTTAACTACCTATTAAACCATATATTATTTCTCATTCCCACTGCTGTATCATTCTGATTAATGCCAATGTGTACTCTTCCGACCCCACTTTGCACTTCATAGAAAGGTAAACTTTCTCTTTTAAGAAAACTGTAGAGTTTTTTTTAGATCGTTCATTTTATGTGTGTTGATGGGTAAATTTCCAGAATATGATGGTTTGAACTCAAGTTCAGTAGGAAGTATATTTTAGTTACGGGATAACACATGACCATCAAGGGCTGTAAAAGTGATCGTGCACTCCAAACAAAAGAGTTTCTGAGTCTATTCTATACCTAAAGTCTAGTCTATTCTAAAGCCACGGCAAGCTTGGGTGATTTTAATAAATAAGGATAGGTAGCCTTTTTAATATCATATAACATACTTCTGTCAACATTCACCACTCACCACAGGAAGTGATGATGTTGGTCCATTCAGCTGGTGTTTCAGCAATAATATTTCCTTTTGAGATTATCGAAAAAACTTGGTCGTTAGGCAGATAGGAATATCCTCTAATGGGAAATATACAGGTGATCTTTTTGAATCAGACTTTTGACAGTTTGTGAGTTGCAAACAAAAACCGCCCATGTCAAGTGAACATGTGTTGTTCTTGGGGAAATTTGACGTGACAAGTGCTATTTTTATCGGAATCATACGATGGTTTTCTTCGTTTTGCGGCTGATTAGAGCTGATTTTGTAGAATCGAAAAATGAGGAAACGTGGAGGACGGCGCCATCGAACGGTACACGTTAAAATCTCATTATCGTACAAAATTGACAAGTGCGATTTTTGGAAAGATGTTTTCAATTCCTATTATATAATTGTCTCTCTATTTCTCTCAGTCGATGTATTCATGAGCGCGAATTGCTTGTAACCACTCATCGCGATCCTGGGCCTTGTCAATTGCGACGCGGTCGACCCCTCGCCCTCCATACATGTACTCAGTGATCACCAATTTCTCCGAGCTATCTCTACCTTTTCATCAAAAAAAGGCTCAACGATTGTCGCCCAAGCCTAAAATGATGATTAAAATGACGCAGTATAATCACCACAAATTGTCATCAATATCATCACTGCATAAATTGTTGTCAAAGTAATTTTAATGTCACAAAAAATAATATTTGTACGGCTACCACGTTACGGAGATAGAGCACGCATTACTGAGTGCCACGCGCCATCGCTGAATACTTGAATAACATTGCGGCTACCGCAGTATGTATTACAAACAGGTTTTTTTTTAGATATCACTATATTTCGCACGCCTTTCGTAATTTTCCAATCCCGGTAGCAACCAAATATTTTTTCATTAAATAGTTTTTTTTTTGTGTATCATTTAATTTGATCACATATGAAAATAAAAGACTATCTTATCGAGATTTATTACACACCACAAAGTCATTCTCATTGTATCATAAGGATTCGTACGAACCAATAAATATTTAAAATTATTAAGAAGAATACATTCTTATTGTGAAGTTGTAATTATTCAGAACGTAAATTTGTGATGTTTTAAATGCACCTTTCTCGGATTGGAAAAGAGATCCAGGTATTTGAGATTCCGTAAAAACAATATAGATGGCTTTCAAATAATGGAACGATACATGTATTAATTTGAAAAAGTGTAACATATAGGTTCGAAAATTTGTCATGAAAAATAATAAAAATACACAATTGGTAGTGTACTTCCCCGGATTGGAAATACAGATTCCGGTAGCGCCACAACAATATTTTTCGCTAAAATTGATTTTTTATGACTTGAGTATTCCCGACGCGATAATTTGACACACTTGCGCCTATTCACAAGCACCCAGTCTAGACTAGTACAAGGGTGAGGTAAAGCTTGACAGAAAACTAGCTATAATCGTATCACAATATTGCAAAAATGTGTCAAAACACTGAAAAATTGATGCCACTGTGGAGAATACAGACTAATCTTATTAGTAACAATCCGATAACGTGCCTAAACATGCCGCGGAAGCGCGCTGCTAGATACATAGCCCACTGACTACCCCCTCTACGGAGGAAGACCGTCGGCCAATTCCCCAGCCAATCCAGCGCGCCTTCAGATCTGTCGGGCGAATTTGCACCCTATCGATAGTCAGTCATCCGCGGACCTCCGGCCGGCTCTCTAGTGTCTTCATTAAAATGAATAAATTTAATACACATGTATGTATATTTATATATTAATAATACATAGACAATACGGTATATCGTGAAAATTGTGATAAATACATTTTTTCAGTATATCTTTTTAATAGATTTTTTGATTTGTTTTAAAATAACACCAAACTATGTTCTCAAATTGAATCTACACAATAAATATGTGTTTTCATTAAAATGTTGTTACTATCACTTTGATTGTGTATTAATTTTAATACAGTTGCGTTTTTTTAAAACAGTTATATAATTATATAATATAATAAACATTTTGATCGTGTTTATATTAGAGCAATTATATATACTTATGTATGCAGTATATTAAAAATAAATAAACATCAAAAATGTTATTAATGTATTTTTGATGTTTGCGTTAAGATTTTCAGTTAAAAAGATATACTAAATATGAATTAAATATATTAATTAGAAAGGTATACATATAAAATCAATTTTATCGAAAAATATTATTGTTGCGCCACCGGGATTCGAACCTGGATCTCTTTCCTAACCGGGGAAGGTGCATTATCCAACTATGCTACAGCGACAATTTTCGAACCTATATGTTACCTTTTTGATATTAATACATTTATTCGTTCCATTATTTGAAAGAGCCATCTACCTTATTTTTACAGAATCTCAATTACCTTTGAGTAAACTGATAGCAGACGCCAGAATTATCAATTCATTTTTATTAAATTTTGGACACATTGATACAACTTTATTATTAGGAGAACACATTCTTATTGTGAAGTTGTAATTACACATCACAGACCTATGTTCTGAATAATTACAACTTCACAATAAGAATGTGTTCTCCTAATAAAAAGATATACATACAGAAAGCACCGGAACATTTCCTTTCTTCGTTTTTTCGTTTGCTGGGAATTTTTTCTTGTACATCTTTCAAAGTAGTTCATCTAATTTGTTTAATATACAAAGTTAGTTTTTATATAGATTATTTAACTTTGTTTTTAATCATTTAATGAGAGTTATTTTAATAAACCGACCGGTTTCGGAAAAAAAAATACAATTACCTTCGTCAGGATGTCAAATTTATTAACTTTAATTTATTTTCAATTTGCAAATATTAAAAATTCAATGTTAGTTATTTTGTGAATTCGAATTTAAGTCAAACCACCGCATGTAATTGGTTTGAAATGTCAAATAATTGTATTATAAAATTACAACTTCACAATAAAAATGTGATTTAATTAAAATTTAATATTGTACGAATCACGTCTATTTACCTTTACCTATTTTTGATATTTCATAAAAGTGTACGATTTATATTTTTTTGATAAATTAGTGAAAAATGATGCGTATTACGTGCGTTCAGAAAATAATAGTTATGTTCCCCACAATTTTGGTTTAGCATATTTTCGACCAAAACGTCTCGAAACCACCCTCCGCTAGTTTATATATTTAGAAATCGATGGTTAAATTTCGTTAAAAAATATCTACTGTACTTATTATGGGATATAATGGTTTTTGTGGACGTGATAATTTCGGTAGCTCTTATCAAATTTCGATCAAAATTAACAATTAGTAAATGTTCAAAAAATTATAAAATTCGTAATTTATTTGTGGAGGTGTGTCGCCTCCACAATAATCGTCACCGCCGACGACTCCTGAACGCTGAACGCACCCTGAAGATACATGGACGCAAAACTGAGCACCTGATAGGCTCAAAAACACGCCCGGTACCGTCTACAACATATGCCAATATATGCCGGCTCCCGAGCGCCACTCTACTCATCGCCGTCTTCCCGATCACAAGCTCTGTTAACTACTTGCACGTAACTTTGTTGTAATAATAATTGTTGTTGTAATATTTTCCCCATATTTTTGTAACCTGTGCTCAATGAACTTATGTCAACTGTAAGTAGTCTTTCTTGTCTACAATCCGCTCTAATATGACCACATACACATAGACGTGAACAATATATCAAAACGTGATCGCTGGGTGATGCAGCGCTCACATACATAACCTCAATCATTTTTATACTGTAATTGATGGCCTCGCCGATTTCGGTTTCATCTTTCTTTCATAACAGAGACAATTTAAAGACACACTTACATACACATACGATAACTATCTAATTCTTGCCGTTATTTCCAGAAGGGATTTTTTTTACTATTGCATGAATAATTTTATCGTTGATAGTTGAAGTACTTTCATTTAAAAATATTAATTAAATAAATAATTAACACAATATACGCATGTTGGCTAGGCGCGGAGACAAAAACTTTTTTTGATGTTATTTAAGCTGTAAGTTGTCTAGGAGACTAGTTGGCTTAAAATACAATATAATTCAATATTTAATTTTATAAATCAAACAACATGGAATTTTTACAAAAGGCTTCTTCAGATGGATATCAAACAATGCTTCAAGGGCTTTTAACACTAATTCATTTTTTTGTGTTTTTTTTTTTACAAAAATGTGGTTTTTATTATTCATTATATTAGAAGTAATACACCAGATTTAATTAAAAAAGAAAAAACCGTATTTAGATAGAATTTTTCCACTAATGTAAAACCAATGAACTGAAAACAATTTGCTATAATTAAGAAAGTACGGGCCTTATAATACACCCATTAAATTCATTTTAAGTGTCAGAAAATGTTCTATTCTCGGAAAATTCATATACATACAAACATACTTTCTCATGGCGAAAGCGAAAGTTAAAAGATAAATCTGTAAGTAAGAAATTAAAGAAATGTTAAAATTAATAGATTTCTTCTTGTGTCCTATCCGTGCAATGGACGTTAGCTTGTTAGCGTTATGTTGGCTACCATGAGTCTGTTAAAGCTCTATAGTAAACTGGCCAAACCATTACCTCAGGTTCTTCAGTTATGATGTTCTCCTTACAGACCCCCGACTTCCATATGAGATGCAAGATCTTATACTTCTTCGGATGTCTCATTACATGTCCGAGATATTGAAATTTTAGGATTTTTATTGTTTCAAATAATTATTTTTCTTTATTCATGCGAACCATAACATCTTCATTCGTAACTCTATCCATCTAGATTATTTTAAGCATTCATCTGTAGATTAACATCTGAAAGGTTTCAAGTCGGCTTATCGTTTCTTCGGCAAGTGTCCATGCTTCCATTGTATAAAATAAAATCGAGAATAAATAACATCTGAGTTATAAACCGTTAAATTTGTATGACATTTTTTGATGATTTAAAAGGTTTCGTATTCCTATAAAAAGGCGACTTTAATTAATATATTGTTTACTGTTTTTGAGGTAAGTATGCAGAACTCTCGTAACACTTGTTTTTGATTCTATTCGTATAATACATTGTATTTTTTTTAAGGCTTCAACTATTATTTAAAAGTATGTTTTGTACCAATAATAATAGTTTCTTAATAAATAATATTTTTATCGGTTATATGAATGCGTATTTTTACTGATTTTTTGTGTTACCTCACTGTGTTGGACTCAGTTATTTAATTTATGATGATTTTACGTTGGAAAGAGACGACGGGACGACAAATAGAGGAGAAAATGAAAAAAACAATTTAATTTTATTCTCCGGTATATTCAAAACGGATCTTGAGAAAGTTGAGCGGATTTATAATTTGTATAATTAAGCAATGGAAACATTAATTAATTCATTTTGTTAACTTAATTTGACATCTTTGAATAGGGGAATAACGAAGCATCTTTTGGGCTATTTTACCTTCCGTTGCCCTTGATCGTATTTCATCAGGTCATATTTCACTGGCCATTATCGCACGGCTGGTGTTGTGAAAATAAGCAGCCTCATTATAAAAAATACCGTGTTGATAGCACACAGACCGTTGAGCTATGCAATACGGTGTCGAAGTTCGTGAAACTAACGAGCGATTTATTTATTTATTATTATACACGCCCTGCCCTATTCAGGCATTAACACAATTGGTAAAATAATAGAAAATTTCACCAGAACTGCGATACATAAAGAAAAAAAATGATATAATCTCAGCATGATTTTTCATAGTCAAAATTAAAAATAAATATAAAATGTGAAGTAAAGCAATTTATCCGCCATCATTGAGTTGAGACACAAAAAAATGTAATAATGTAGTCCTATAAAGAGTTCAATTTACAGCAAAAATGTCGACTACCTTCGTATATTCATTCCCTAAAGAACGCAATTTGGGGACTGCGGAGATAGCTAATCCATGTGTTTTGACATTACCCCTGTAATAGAACAATGAATTGTGTCTCGATGACCTCAATAGTGCGTGAAAGTCAAGCAGACCAACAATCTGGGGACAGTCTATCATACCATTAATGATCCTGTATAGAAATATAAGGTAGGTCATCGTACGTTTATATTTACTAATAATTTTAAAAAATCTATCAAAATTATTACGAACGAGTTATTACATATTCTCTTTTAATATTTTCATAAAAATATAATGGGTTATTTTTTTTATTTTTAAAATATGAATCTTAACCACAAAGATAATATTGCTGATTTTAAAAGTATATAATGGGTTGATGTAGTTCGTAGCAAATGTGTGTGTTTTTTTTTTTAAATTTATTGGCGGCTGGACCTCATCACCAACTCTCTGGTGCAGGCGACGCTCTCATGGAAAGCTGGTTCCCTGACCAGAAAACGGCAACGCCTACAGAATAGCTACATATACAACATATACATATACATATTTTGTGTGTATATTATGTGTGAACTTTTTATTTATTAATATTTTCCTTGGTTTTCTTTTTCTTTTTCATTTTCATAGCATTATATTTATTTCATAACATTAATGTATAACATAATATGTATTATCTCTATGGCGAATCGGGTTCAAAAAAAAAGATCTGATCACGCTGGAATAATCCTACTATTATTATTATTATTATTATAACATGTCAATGTCATTTAATGCCATTGTAGTGTTCTCCTCTTAATTTCTGATCGTTTTTCTTCCTCGTTTGCATAAAGGACAGCTCAGCATTCAGCAGTGACGTTACTACAAAAATTGGACCCCAATGCAGAATCTTAAAAGGAGCCTCATAATTAGTATTGTGTAGGTATAAGATATATGAATACTGCATGGTTTATCCATTAAGTTGCAGGAATTAGAATATAAATAAATTATGATTATTTAATTAGACTTTAGTATCACGCACTTTACACTTTCATGACAATAACATAACTATTTATATACACATGCAATTTAAAACTTATTTTCGTGATATACGTAAGAAATATTTAAAATATACATATTTCAATTTTTTGCTGTGACTTACTATTAGCGCTGGGAAAGATACCGACACTCGCAAAAATATCAATGCCTAATGGATTGAATGGCGCAAACTTTTCGGGGCCTATTCTAACGTGCGCCTTAATGCATTGGTATAGTTACGCCACTAGCGTTTAGAATGCCGCATTAAATGCGCAAACAAATACATTTACTGATACTCAGATATTAAAGTCTCATTGAGAGTTCATCGTGAACGCGGGCTTTAAAGGCCGGTTGTATCAGTAGTAAAATAAATAGTAAAACGGGTTGTTTGATCGTTAGTAAAAAAGTATTTACTTCTCGAAAGTACATCCCGTAGTAAACTCATTTTACTCTTCGATATCCGATAGTAAAAATGAGAATCGATAGTTAAATATGGCGAACTTTTCACAGCTGTTCCAAAAGTCACATTGATACTTTGATAGTTGCAGTACACGACAATTAATCATTCAATATCCCGCTATTTTAGTGATGAGGGTTCGTCTGATGATGATCTCGTTGTTTAATATATTAATGTGTACATTAAGCACATAATACGAAAAAAAATCTCTACAAAAGTGACAGATTTCGAACACCTAAGCGAAAAAATATTTGTCGGGCCTATAAACATCTCCATCGATGCTTTGACACTATTGAATTTGATGTATCAATAACCCGCAAAGGGTTTATACTACAGGCGTTAGTAAAAAGTTAGTAAAAATCGGCCCAAAGAATCGTTGGTATGCCAAATTTAAAATTATTATTATTAAAATCGTTGAAAATTATTTTAGATAATACGTAAAATAATGTGAATGCCGTTTTCTGTTTACGTACCTTCATTGCAAAGCACCCTGTTAACACATTGAAAAGAATTATAACAAATATCATTTTCCCGATGGGCGTACAGTTTTCGCACTTTTCTGATTTTTCGCAAAATTTTACATTCTCTGCGTTTCAATATTTTATTTCGGCAATTCGGAGCGGGATCCGAGTGAAATAAAGTGGAAAAATTCAGAGCTTATGAAAGTAAAGTAGTATATTACGCAGAAAATTGAAAAGTTTCGCGGGTATTTCGGAAATATTACCGAAATCATCAGATTATTCTCCTGACCTGGGTCGGATTGTTGCCGAGCACGCCGGCATCTTAAGGCGGATCAAATCTATCCATACTTTTTAAAATACCACAATTATTTTCTTAACAGTCTAAAGTGTACAATGTCAAGACATATCAAATAAAATGTAAACTATAATATTAATAATGTTTAAACAGAGTAATAATGTGAGGTGAAAAAGAAAGCGAATCTAGTTTATAATATTATAATATATATTTAAAAAAAGAATATTCTGTTAAAGAAACAATATAACATATGTTTTTGATTAGCCGATGACATCTTGAAGACGAAAATGATATTTTTAAAAATCGGTAGATGTATTTAATTCATTAAGTGGTTAATAAAATAAAGTTAACATATATTAAAATAGATTTTAACCACAAAGTTAATTTTGAAAATCTTTAATCGTTTTCTCGCTACCGTGCGAATCAGTGAGTGCTGTATATCGTGCTATTGTGTACGGTGCTTGTTTGACACTTCGCGTTATCACCGAAGTGTATGTTCAAGAGTGCTTCGTGCGGACCATCGGAGTACGTGTCCTGGAGCCAGAAGACCTGTGGATCCAATGAATTAAAATTCGGATACGGAAAGGAGCATTTCACAGGTGGGTCGTGTTTTATAGTTCTGGGTGGTCCTTCAGCCACCCCTCCTGTTCCCTATTCCTGTTCCTATCCCGAATTCCTTCCATCCTTCTTGCATCTAATATTTCCCCAACTCCTCGTTCAGACAACACCCATACAGAACTATGCTCCATATAGATGTCCATGTCTATGTCCAGCGGAAAAATTTAAAGATTAAATTGTAATTGCTCGTAAACTATCGGGGTGAGGTAAGTTGGAGAGGTATTGTTCGACGCGCGTGATTTGCTGATTTGTCAATCGCAAAGAGTCACTGGTTGGGAGCGCACCGCGCGTTCGCGGTTGAGCAATAAGGACCGAAGCTTACACCATGCGGAGCACCGGAGCTTACACCATGCGACCTTTTTGTGCAGTCTAGAGTTTACAGCAACAATTCTCGAACAATTCAGGCCCTGCAAGAAAATATCTGCCGTGAAGTTGCACATATTGAACCAACGCTTTGTTCTCGCGTGTTCGCAAATTTAAGAGTCCGATTGCAAGAGTGTCTTGAGAGAAATGGACAGCATTTAGACGATATTGTTTATAAAATGTAAAATCCGCATCGTTAAACTCCATTTTATATTAATTAAATATGAGAATAATTTTGTAGTTTTTTTATTTTATTTAATATTAAACTTGAAAAATTTCCGCTGTTCGCCCTTTAGATGACAGAAGTTTATCGAGCACATTTGTACTAAATTGCTGAGAAATTAGACTTTACAATAAAAATACGCGCAAATAGTTGACGGAGAATGTGGTCGAGAAAACGACGGCGAATAGAGTGAAGGTGTTCCTTGGTGGCGGGCGCATGTTATTCGCACATGGTTATTGCGTCGGTACCGGCCATATTTTTGTGGTTGTTAGGAGTTCTGTTTTACGCCCAGGTATCTGCAGGGTGCGTTCAGGGGTCGTCACAGTGTTGATGATTATACAGGCGTTGACCTCCACAAATGTATTGTTAAAGTATTGAATATATGATTTAAAATAAACACGAATTGTTCAATTTATTTTTTTGTTTTATAAATATCTAATATTAATGGTTCAGAATATGAGCGTACTGTCACGAGACGTCACTGACTCTACATCACATAATTCCAATAAAAAAAATCACGATGACCGGAAGTTTATAGGATCGTAAACTTAAATTCCAGCGGGGAAATACCTTCGCTGATTCAGATTTTAGCTTTCCGGAAATTTGTTATCGAACATTTTTGACAGAAATATGTCAAGTCATGGTATTTAAAAGGGATGCTAAAAGCTTTTTCTTTATGACGAAATAATGTTGGCCTTCCTACAAATATTACTACATTTTGTTGGAACAATATTTTCACAAAATATACCACCACCAGTCTTTCCAATTACAGGCTCAGGATTAGTTAGGCTGGCGGAGAAATTCATGTTATATAACATATAAAAAAAACTTTAAAAGTTTCTCGGGAGTTTTGAAAAACATTTGTGAATACTATAATAATGTAACGTGCTTGTGGACTAGTGTTTACGATACTCGCCTAGTGATCTAGTGGTCGGAGGTTCGAGCCTCATTCCTAGAGAACATTAAGTTAGTTATAGTAGTAGTTCATAGTATAAGCATTTAGTTTAGTTTGAAAATAGTAAGAATATTGTTGTGACACATATTCCGTGTACGCATCTCTATTAATTTTTTTTTTTAAATAATTGCAGCTTGGTTTCAGGATTGATGTTCATTGTAGCGATGATTGGTATCAATCACAGTTACGATAATGGTTTATCTCACTGCTATTCCGGAATATAACATTTTATTACTAACAGAAGAGTAATCGGCTGTAAGGCCCCGCGGCCACCTATTTTAGTCGCTTTAACAATAGCGCTTTGTTATTTAATTGCTTTATATGAAATATAAATTCTGCGCAAGCCCTGGCCGTGAAACGGTCAAAATAGCCGCCCACAGGGCCTAGCAGCAAACAATCAGCGATACTGGAATTGTATAAACGGTGTACATACGCGTTAACTTTGAATTATATATACCTATCTAATTAATTATTCTTGAAAAATGTGAGATCATGTTTACATAAATAATTATTGAACAAATGTAAACATTTCTAACATATATTAGTCAATATACTTGTCAGTCGTGAAAAATCATACGATTTCACACAAATATGTTTTTTTTACTCTTAATAAAGACAATGAACACTTGATTTCAAATTGAGAACATTTTTACGCTATTTCAGCGAATATGTCGATTTTTTTTTAATAGCACTAATAGCAGCGACAGCAACGAGATGGAGGATGCGATGTATAACAATTATATATTTTATTATTATCTAATTGAAAAATAACCCACTCCATTAATCATGACATGAAATTAATATTTTTTTTATGTTAACTAACACCTATAATATTAAAAAGCAAAGGATTTTTTATTTTTATAGAATTAACAGAAAATCTTGTTTATATATGTTGCCTTATGATAAGAATAGCTGCAAATGTACTTTTAATTTATATTATTTGTTGCCATCCAACTCGGATGGACGGTCGTAAGAAACATATGCATGTAGGATAATAATAACAAATATGATAATAAATAGAAACAAATGTAGAATGATTCGTCGATTGCTTTCTGAAACTTATTTATCAATGTCGAAAATATAATTGACTAGGTACCAAAGAAAGAGATGTGGCCTACCGCAGTAGGTAACCAGATTAGGCAAACAAATTCAAACAAACAAAGATTCTCGAAATGATGTACATGCTACCTGGCAACAAATTATGATTCTTAAGGAGAACACATTCTTATTGCGAAGTTTTAATTATTCAGAACATAGGTCTGTGATGTTTTAAATACTAATTTAATGTATTAATTATAAATATATACATATAAAATCAATTTTGTCGAAAAATATTGTTTTTGCGCTGCCGGGATTCATATTTATAATTATAATTATAAATGTATATTTATAATTAATACATTAAATTAGTATTTAAAACATCACAGACTTATGTTCTGAATAATTACAACTTCTTAATAAAAATGTGTTCTCCTTAATAATATAAGTTGTATCAATGTGTCCAAAATGTAATAAAAATGAATTGATAATTCTGGCGTCTGCTATCAGATTACTCAAAAGTCTTGTATTTTGCGATAAATTTAATTATGTATCTATTATTCCCAAATATATTATTTTAGTCACTTCCTTCAGACTTTCACCATCTATGATCATTTTTGGTGTGATTCCTATTCTTTTATTTCCAATATTCACGATTTTAGTTTTGTTTACATTTAGTTTTAGTTTATTTTACTTCAGCCATATTGCTATATTGTTTAAGTCATTGTTTAATTCATGCAGTATAGTTGCATAATTGTCTCCCGCGATGTATATGAGTGCATCGTCTGCAAATAATCTTATTTTGCAATGTTTTAGTAATTTTACGATGTCATTTATAATAGATAATGAAAAAGATAGGTCCAAGAACTGACCCTTGTAGTACTCCTAATGATATATAATAATGGTTACAGTATTGCCGTTATTATTAAGATTAAATGTTTTAATAACTTAAACACGTTGTTGAGGCATTAGATGCTCTATAATAAATTGTAATCAACTATTTTCTACGACTAATATTTGCCAAACTCGGCCTGGAATATAATATTTATCATGTATAATTAATAAAACTGTAGACGTTGAATATATTTCTTCTTAAATGTCCTTTCTTGAAGTGGCGTGATTGGGTGAACGACAGAAAACCGATAAAATATAATGTTTTGCGACTTTTTGATAAATAATCTACATATTTATAAGATATATGATATGATTACATTAGATTTGATTGAAATGCTACTTTAGTGTTTTTTTCAATGCCATTAAAAATTGTGCTGCATGACGTATTCGATACACGTTACTCTTGTCATCAGCAGATACCAATTCTGACCACTTGACAATCATAATCGGACTCGTCTCTTTTTGGGATTGCTACTTGTAATTTTTTTATCACCATCCATCAATTCGCTGGGTTGATCCAGATCCCTGGATACTCCAGTTCCTCGTTGAACATGGATATTCAATTGCATACATAATTTTCACAGACTTAAATTATCCCTTCCTTCGCTCGTTTCCGTGGCAACACCGGCCAAAGTTCGGGATACATCCTGTGGTAATGTCCCTTCCTAATCTTGGCAGGAAATCAGATGGAGTTCCTTGCTAACATCCGGTGTCCTTTAGTAGGGCCCATCGAACCTGGTGGCCTCAAGACACAATATGAAAGCCTTCAAAAAGTTTTGCAATCTCTATTGTAAAGTTATAATGTCCGTGCCAGTGGTTCCCAACCTATTTCACGTCACAGCACACTATTCAATATATAATTTTACGCGACCCACTGAAGAATATTTACGAAAATTCTACTTTATTCAAACTCTTTACATCAAAAATTACATATCTTGCGATTTTTATCTGAAAACAAATCAGATGCAATATTTTGTAATAGCATGTGTGTGAAATTTGCGTAATCCATAATATTTGTTTTTAAGGAAAATATTGGGAAGTTGCAATTTTTCCGAACATAAGTAGTTCTGTGGTAATTTAATACAAATTAATCTAGAGCGAGCGGCGCTCTCATGTCTCAGAATGGCAACGCCTACAGAATAGCTACAGATGCAATAATGGCCGTGACTGAAAAGTAGTATTTATATTTATATATATGCGTATCAGGTCTTCATAAAAAAAACCCGATCACGCTGGAATAAATGCATTATTATTATTATTAAATGTATCAATTAGAAAGATATAATCAATTTATTTATTCAAACCAGGAACTTTTCCTATCCGGGGAAATGCGTGAAATTTCTAATTGATACATTTAATTTGAATTTATTTGTAGTGGACATCGACACATGTCGCCATCTAGCGACCACACGATGACGCAGCTTGACGCCAGCGGTTCCATAGTCGCAAACCAGTGGAAGAAAGTCGCTGGCAGATCAGCGAATGGCGATAGACCAACTCCATCCTTTCTCCCCGTGTCTCCTGGGGCTAGACATATTTGAAGATCAGCGAATTTCATGGTAAATTCAGTATTAATAAATAATCAGTCTTTGTAATTACCAAACCTCTATGTTTCCTTTTATTTGGCCGCTTTACAGGTATTGGATAATTGCCAATTCAGACATCATAGATTCATTGCCCATGTGGGTGTGGGTGTCTGATGCGTCAGTATTAGCACACTGGTTGGAATTTACTGTTCTATGCTTTCTAACTCTGATTTGTGATAAATAATAGACCATTTGTCTTTTCTGCGATTGCTAATTTATTGATGTAAAACATCCTAGAGTGCTGCAGTATACAACGCACCGGTGCATTCAAGCTGTGTCGCTGACCAAAAATTGGCCGAGCTGCGATTTGAACTGCTTCCGCACCTTGCATATTCACTAGGTCTAGCTTCCTCGGACTACCATCTGTTCTCGAAACTCTAAACTTTCCCGGCAGGACGAAAATTTGAGTCAAACGAAAAGATCATACAGGAAGTGAACGAGAATTTTGAAAGCCTTGAAGAAACTCATTTCCGTGTAGGAATCGCGACACTGGAAACACGTTGAGGTAAGTGCGTTGAACTTCGAGGGAACTATATCGAAAGATAAAGTACGTTACAAAACTCGGGTTGTTTTCTATAACACTTACTGCCCGGTGGGGCAAAACAAAACATGTCCGGCGGTGGTGGGTCATTTTAGACCCACCTCAAGTTTTCAGTTTTTCAACCGTTTTGTGGGAGATTTTTTATAGATATTTAATTTTACATATGATTTAATTAAATGGCATTATGTGCCGTAATGTTTCTGCTAAAAAATAAAAAAAATAAGCCAAAATACAAATATCCACTGAGCATGCAATCTTCTCGTCGGAACCCGAACAGGTAGTGTCATAAAACTTACAGGTAGGCGCAATGCCCCTCAAATAATTATATTACTAGTATTGTCTATGGGCCGCCAGACGAAAATAAGTCAAAACAAATACATGGATGCGTACCTGGTATCCTTTGTCTACCCATTCAAAATGTTGACAATATATATTTCAGTGTAAGGGCTGAGATTCAATCCCGTAAAAGCGACTGATTTTTGAGCGTTTTTTCACATTTTTATCAATACCTCATTTGAATCTAGATCATCATCAGAGTCGATAAGCCATAACAAATTGATGCAGGCGGTATAGGGTTTTATCGGGAGATAAAAATATAACAGAAATAAAAGAAAATGTAATTTGAAAGGCTTCTTAATCACCAAGAAGCGGAGGGTGTTAGAAAAATTCTACCCACCCTCGGAACACAATGACGGGCGATTGTGTATAAATAATTTTCTTATCTGACGTTTATTACACTATAGAATTCAATAAAATGAAAAAGGGTCAAGTCGGAAATGCCCAAACTATTTAGACCGTATATCGCGGTCGTGAATCACTAAAATGTCTTTATTTGCCGCTATTTAAAAAGCACGGATACCGTAGTGAGGGCGCAAAATAAACTATACGCGGGACAGAAAAATATTAAAGGTCAAAATGATTTCAATATAAGTAATAACGGTATTTAGGATTGTTACCAATGGGACTTATACAAATGTATAAACGTTATGAAGTTAGCGAGCATAACAGAGTTATTTATCATGATAAGTATATTTTTAGTATTTATTTGCAAACTTTACATTGTGGTTTTTATTCTTTTTAATATAAATTATTTATAAATTTGTTTTTAACTACTTCTATGGGCTAAATTTAATATATCAACCGGTTTCGGAAAATACCATTTCCTTTGGCAGAATGTCAAATAAACTAACTAAATCCATATATCAAATTGTTCTAATATTCAATAAACATTTAAGATGTTTAAATAGTAATGGTTTTTCGGAATTGACATTGAGAAGTTCACGATTGTTTGTCATCTTAGAAAATTCGGCAAGGTGAGGAAATTGACCGGATGTGTCCCGCACAAGCTCTCAGATAACAATGGCGACCGACTATTAATACAATATTGATCTCTAACGTTCGGAAGTCGGACAAGCATTAGAAGAAGAGGAAGAAAATAATCTCAAAATTCAAGTACTATTCAGTTAGGAGTCATTTTTTGAAAAAAATATTTGGAATGTCACCCACAGAGAAGATAGTCTGTCTTGAGATCTTCTTTGGGTAATAATTGAAATTATTTCATATTTATATTAAATTGTTTAGTCATTCTGATTATATAATAATATCAAACGAATTTATTTGATTTACATGATTCACCACACAAGGAAAAAGGAAATAATATTTATAATTACAAAACACATGTTTATTTAGTACATAGTATTATATATAAAGTAATATAAGTATTTATGTACCTGCCAGGGTGTAATGGTGGGATCTTTAGATATTTTAATTATACATGTTTACTTACATTTCTAACTTATTTTATTTTTATTTAGGCTATTATTATTATCATTACTTTTTCTTTTAATTTAAATATTTCAGTTATTCTTTATTTTTTTAACATAAAATATTTATTCAACGGGTATCTACTGCAATTGAAAACTGCATAGTAACATTTTTCTCTCACCTTTACCATGTGTTTTATTTCCGTCTTTACCAGTATCGAGATCGATACCAAGCTCTTCAAAAACCTCTTTGAAACCATCAAGATTTTGGAGCCGCCGTGTATCGATCCCGGTACCTCTCACATGCTAAGCGAGCGCTTTATAACTTTAGTCATAATGCTGATATTTTTAATGTTAGAATATAATGAATTGATGTATATATATATTTATGTTATCCTTTATTATTTATTCATTATTAACATAAAATTATTATATTAATATGATTTATTACCCCTGGTAAAATTTGTAGCAAAATATTATTAATAAAAAGATAAAAATATTTTTAAATGGCTATTTTTTTCGTATTGTTGATGTATTGTATCAACACACGTTTTGATTGGTTGATTACATTTTTGGAGGAATACTTATACTCTGTCTCCTTTGGGGTATTTTGGAACTAACCCTGATTTTGAACATGCAATATCAATGGATTTAAGTGGCTTTTGCGAGAAATGTGTTCTGCATGCAGCTGACAAAATAATCTACAAAACTGCATATTTAACTCAAATTAAGAGGGTTTTGTATATATTTTTCAAAAAAGTATATAAAGATATCTACTGTCAGATACTTGAAATTGATTTATACTACTATTTGAACTTTAATTAGCTCGTGTTACAGTAATATGGTTACTGATGATGGTACTACAAACCAGAAATCAAACGACGCAAGGCGAAAAAATCTATCTCCAGACTTGACAACATATTGAAAAAGTGCGGAACATCCAAAGCAATCAATATACTTGTGTGGTCTTTGTTTTTGTACGATGTAGAATCGTTGACTCTGAAAGTAAAAAAGAGATGACTTATTAATGCCTTTGAAATATGGTGCTGGAGGCAGATACTAACCATGGACAGCAAGACGCACAAACGCAGCCATTTTGCAGGAATGACACATTAACGAAAAATACGAATTCTTCAACTTTTCGGACATCTTACGAGAAGTGAAGATAATGGAGAAGTTTATTGTAGTGAGCCATGTCGAAGACGGAGAGGAAGAGAAAGTTCCGAAAAGCGACCTTGTGTATAAAACAGATAACAATATATATTTTTCTGATGACAAATTAGATCTGCGGAATGCTGAGAAAACTGAAGGAATATCGTGAAGAAGACGAGAGTTAATGAAGATCGTGATCTTCAGTTAACCGATCTAGATGATGATGATGATGAATGGTTGAACATTGTCGTGATGTTAAATCGTTATGTGACAGTAAGGGGAAAACGAGGCCAAATGCAACAATCGTTATTAAAATAAACATATTTGCTGATAGATGATAAGACTAATGATAAGTTGGGTAAAAAGTGTTTTGATCAACTGATTTTTTATGATAAAGGTAAATATTTTCTATTATTTTTATATCTTATTACTCCAATTATATGTTGGAATGATTTGTTTGTCCGAATATTCATTCAAATGTTCACGAATTTCAAAAACACGTATTCTTGTAACAAATATAGAATTTTGAGGTTGCAATTCATTTTTATGTGCCGAGGTTTGTTGCAACAGGGTTATGGGGGTATGTTGCAACGTGTCTCAATACCTAACACGCTGGCTTAATTAAACTTAGAGTGATGTATTTTGGCTAATTGATTGATTTAATTTTCAGATTTATAACGAGAACGTACAATAGAAAGACAAACAGGAAATAAATGATAACACTAAAAAAGCTAGTAATTTGAATAAAAATACGATGGATGATTAAGAACAACGTTTTTGTCTTATTTGTGGAGGAGACAAATATGAAAAATCTGAAGATTGGATAAAATGTCGCAGGTTCGAAATATGGGCACACTTAGTCTGTACATACAAAAATCCATGTTACATTTGCATTAACTGCGAAACAGATGTTTCCGATGACTTTGAATAGTTGTTGTAATTTGTACCAAAGGTGTTGGACATTAGTCTCGACATCGGGCAACAATTCCTTCTTTTACGGAAATGCAAAAAAAAAACATTTAGTTTTTATATTTCATTATTTTAAGCTATTTCATATTGTTCCTTAATATTTACTTGTAGTTTAGAATTAGTTTAATTTAGAAAATAAAAATTAAAAAATCTACATGTTGAAAGTGTTGCAACTAGCCCCGTCTTTCCCTATGTGAATGAGATTTAACGATGATTGGTAACTAGGATTTAACTGATAGAGAATTAAAAATAATCAGTCACCTATCATTGTCACAATTAAAACGCAATCACATTAAAACAACGGTATAAATATATATTTTTTCAAAATAACACAATTTTTTTGAACTGGCCTTCGAATTTTTTGTAATGAAAATTTAAATGATTCTGTGAAATAATGTTTTTGTTTTGATCCAATTACAATTTGTCGGGGTGTGTTGAATATCCGATAATGAAAAGTAACGATAATTTAATATTATTATGAAGTAATTAATGTACCCGTATTTGTTTACGTAACCCCGTTAACGGTCGCCTCGACGTTTTTATCGGAATGTAAGTGTTGAATTATTATTCAACCAACTGTATTAGAATGTTAAGTGTTGATATTTTGTTTAACCATAAAATTATTGGAATGTTAAGTGTTGAATATTATTTAACTAATTTTATCGGAATATAAGTATTACATTATTATATAACCAATCTTAATGAATTGGGTATCTATATATATGTTTGTATGCTGGTCACATTTTTAACAACACAATCCACACGAGTGCAAATTTAAAATAAAATAATTCTATAATTGTTTGGAACTTTTTCTAGATACGAAAAAAATCACTTGACTGAATATGAAAAAGATATTACTCTCTGGACGTTTAATTTTTTTCAAACAAATCAACTACGTTTTGTATATCTAACCACCTACTTTTCGTGTGTCGAAAATATGATCTTTTAATAAAAACATTCGTTTATATACCAATATCCTTAGTAACATTAATATTAATTATAATTAACAAATTTTTATAACGAGTGTCTTCTATTAGTTAATAATATTTAATAGTGTTTTAAAACCAAGTGATTCTCCAAAATCAATTTAAACACTTTAAATTTCTATATCGTGTGAATCTATTAATTACAGGCGTGTTGATGACTGTTACAGTTAGGTCTACCCCTAATTATATTGTTCAGTGTAACTAATTTGACAGTTCTTACTGTAATTCGTTTGCATACTGCTGAGTGATGAAATTGATACCAATATTTAGTAATTAACTAATCTATTTATTGGAAATAATAGCTACTCATAATTAAATACATATTTACATTCTATTATGTTAAAATGTTATTGTAAGTATGTAGCAAAATTGTTTATGTTTTCATTAATATCAATGTTTAGTACTTAGTTGCAATTATTTATGATGATTGTCATTTATGAATAAATATTATTTTTATCCATTTAAAAGTAACTGAAAAGCGTTAATTTAGTAAATAAATTTATAGGCTGATTTACATTACTGAGCGGAACTAACATGAGAGCAACAGTTCACGAAAAGGGTGTAGTCTTTCTTTATAATCAGTAGTTCTATACTCCTTTGTTAGTTGAAGGCATCGTAACCTTTTTGGAAACTTTGAGGGATAATGGATAATAGGTAAAACTACATACATATGTTCATATATACAAAAGTGCCCTTAGAAGGAAGACTACACTCATTTCTCATTTCACTCATCTCTTTTACGATACATAATAAAATAATTTAGGAACAGACTGTGAAGATTTATGAAAAAATCTTTTAAATTATACCGTTAGGTATATACAATTAGAACGTACCGTTATTTTTAAAATTTTTAGAAATTTGATTTTATTTCATATACGGAGTACACTGCTTTGTGTATCCCCTGTATTTTTGAAGTAAATTATTATTAAGTATCTATATAAAAAAAAATTCACGTTCAAAAATTCAAGTTGTAAGATCTCTGTTGTCTTTGTCTCAGTCGATGACTGAGCATCGTGATGATCTGGTCTGCTTCAATAGCGTGAACTGGTTGTCTTCACGCTTAGCGATCCTGGGCCTTTGTTAGTGTGACTCCGTACTAGAAGTAGATTTTAAGTGGTATAGTCGCATGTAGGGCACTGAGATAATCATACACTAATGAATTGGAAAGATTATAAAGCAGGGGTAGTATAACACATGGGTCTGAGATATTTAACGCGTTTTTAATATACTTTAATGCAGTTTAGATAATATGATTATATCATATCAACTTTTTATTTACAATTTTCACTATATACTGTATTATGTATTACCTACCTACAAACGAGTACATGTGCATTAAATTACATTTTTATTCATTTTAATGATTACGCGACAGAACGTATCAGAGGTCTGCAGAGGACTGACTATCGATAAGGTGCAAATTCGCCCGGCAGATTTGGAGGTGCGCTGGATTGGCTGAACAATCAGAGGAAAAGCCGCGTATTGGCCGGCGGGTCATCCTCTGTAGAGGGAGTAGTCAGTGGGGGAGTCAGAGAGAAGAGAAAGAGGAAAGTGGAAAATACAACAGACACTTCTCTGGTGATAGCCCAAAGATCTGCAGGATGCCGAGAAAAGTGGAGGAGCATAGTAAAAAGAGCGGCAGTTTATGGAGATCGCGATCCGCAGTCACGAGAGACCGATATAGATGACGAATATTATATCTAGAGAAAAATGTACGTAATAATATATTTTGAAAAATTATTATCAGATCTGAATCCCGGACAACGCCGGGCACGGACCCGGTTCCGTCACGGAGTAAAGTGAGCGAGAAACGAGTGGTGCATGGTTATTTGCCTGATTAACTTTTTCACGTTTCTTCAGCTTTCCCTCAGATGTGAAAACTGGCTGTGATATATTATTTATACATGCAGTGTATACGAAAGAGAACGTTCCCTTTCCTGAGACGCTGGAAATTTTCGAATGAAAAACGGAATAAGAATGAATGAAAAAAATATGTAATCACGATATTTTTTGTTTGAAAAAAATGATATTGCGAAGGGCGGGATTTCGGAGGTAAATCCTCCGAGGTGAATTTTGTGCCATCTTGTCACATGAATAATGTCGTTTGGAAATAATATATGGGAAAATATATTTGAATGAAAAATATACGTTAATATTTTTAATGGTTGCTTTTGAACGTGTTTTCAATTTGAATAATTGATATATAATATCTTACATTCTGTTCGTCACGAATGAAAATTGAATGGGAAATTCGTGTATTTCAATGAGGAGTAATTGAAGTTTGGTACATTTTTTAAAAATCAATAAACGAAGTGATGTACTTTCATATTACAACAGTAAATTACTGGTGTAGCAGGCGGGGTATCCAAACATATGTCTTACTTTCTTACTGTTGTGTCGTATTTACTTTGCCAAATTTTATATGTATACCCTCGGTACATGTGTCTGATATTAAAAATATTGCGCAACACTCATAGTAATGAACTAGGTGAAAATGTATACTTAATGAATATTAATTTGGAAGAGTAATACGTCAGACCGTTAGACATTATTTATGAATGTAAATACATAATACATGTAAAAAATGAACCTAATAAATGTATTATTATTATATATGTATATGAAAAAATAAAACATTGCTGCTGTAGGGTGATGTAAATTAATATAGATTTAAAATAATTAACTAACTTACCATCACGCCGTTTCCTCGTAAATAAACGAAAATAGAATATTATTAAGGAGAACACATTCTTATTGTGAAGTTGTAATTATTCAGAACATAAGTCTGTGATGTTTATATATCCCGGTAGCAATAACAATATTTTTCGATAAAATTGATTTTATTTTAATGTTTACGCGCCTTGTTACTTCGATTGGCACCACTGAATTTCCTGGTTTATAATAATGTACATGTGTGTGTGAGTATTGCTGCTCTTTTTTCGGAAAGCTAAGAAGACGGTAACCGATAGGTGTTATCATTATTACATCCCGTGCTTCGACCAGTCCAGCGGTTCAAATAAACCACCAGTGCGCGCTTCGGTAGGTCGAAATCTAAAGAAGACAACCCAGCTAAAAGAACAACATCGGACCAGAAAGACAGCAAAAATAAAAAGGTTAGTGCGGTTCATATATCATATGTGTGCTTATTGTTAATTGGAAACCTGAGAACCAGCTATAGACATAAACTAGACGTGTAACTTATTGTTTTCTTCTTTCATATTTTTGATACTCGTCATAGGATGGAGTTTAAACATGAACTTTGAAGGCAAGGGAGGGTAGACGGATTGATGCATTTGATATGTAGTGCTGGAGACATATGCTGGGTATACCATGGACAGCAAGACGCACAGATGTCTTCATTTTACAGGAACTAAACATCAAGGATATACTTCATACCTAAATTTAATACATACTTGAGTTTTTATGGCATCTTGCGAGAAGAGAAGAATGGTTGAAAAAGCTTGTTGCGGCGGACAAATAGGAAAATCCCTCACTCGACAGTCCTCCGATCAGCAGGGTGCAGAGAAAAGTGGAGGAGCATAGTCCAGAGGGTGGGTAGTTCACGGAGATCACGATCCTCGGTTAAGATGGACTGTCAAGTGTGTTGTGAAACCGCTCCAAAAAACGCGTTATAAAGTACGTAATATTTAATAAGAATAATTGTATAGAACGTGATTATATTAATTGTTTGCAAAGGGGATTTCATGAAATAACCCCAGTGTGATGACGTTTTTCAATTATCCATTTGAAAACGCGTTTGCTTATTTTCCATTAAATCGTTTTGACAGTAAAATAACATATTTGGTATTAGGAAGGATTTGAATAAATATAAAGTGATGATAAATTTTAAGATTGACTTTTTAACGTTAGTGATTTTAAAAATCGTTTCATTTAGGTAGCTGTATTATTTTTTAATTAAAAAGTACAATGTTTTTCAATCTATTTTTTATGCACGGAAGCGAATCAATTTCAATCTCGGTAAATCGAGTTTCATTAACATTTTATAAACGAACACACTCCTGGTTCACTATCTAGCACCTGTGCTGTGTTGGCTCGTGTATAGAATGATGTAGCATGTAGATAGACACATAATAATGCAATTTACCGGATAGTGCTCGTAGGGCATGTGTTCGTGGATGAGATTTTCGTCTCGAGACAATCTCTGAGATTCTTTGGAGATGCTCTCGGCGTTCTTAGTTTATGTAGGGATTTATATTTATTTTGTTTCGCACTTTACTTTTATATTTTCCGTCTTCCAGGGCGTTTTCTGCTAGTTTTGCCTTGAATGACGAGATATGGGATCTAATATTTTTTTGGATGTTGCCAAAATATTGTAATTTCCGGGATTTTATTGTTTAAAGAATTTATTTTTCTTTTCACATCCGAAATAACATGTCGTTAGGGACACTATTGACAGCCCAGCTTATTTTTAATAATCTTCTATATATGTTAAGCAATTTAGCATTGTTTCAGTGAGTGTCTACAATTCCATTTCATTGTTATATCGTAATTCGCAAACTTTAATTTAAATTTGACTGCACAATCTTACAAGATAATGCACATGTTGAGTCATAAATAACTTTAGTTTTGTTATCAGATATTTATGTACGACGTATGACCTACTCCTATCTCGAAATTTGGTGGGTTTGGATTGGAAGAAATTTTCGACAGCCCGATTGACTTGCTCTTCAGTATTTAAGGTTTTTCCATTCAAAAGAAAGGTTCGGAGAATACGGCGGATGTGGTAAAACAGACCATCTAATTTCAAGAATTTTATCTTTGCAGCTGCCGAACGTGTGTATCTGCAGTAATCGTTAAATTTTAATTGAACAACTTGTGATGGATTATACCTCGACGATCCCACCATACACATAATAAAATCTTCTTCCCACGAATGTTTGCTTTCGGATCGGTTATTAGCCCATCACCGAATACACCGCATATTTTATCAGCTACGCCGTAGCACTATTGCCTTGTTTGAATTCCGAAAACATCACACAATCAATATGCACTATTTGACTCTCCATTATAAGGGTTAGGAATAACATTTTAATGTAACGTGCACCATACAAAACAGTTGTCAAAAAACTAACAGAACCCTTATCTATTCAGTGAAAGTAAAAACTCGTTTGTCCCGTTGACTCATCGTTCATCGACTCATCAAACAATTGATTCTACCTACCTGCACCGGAAGTTATTTATGAATCGACCTGATAGCTTGAGCTTGCTCAATACGACATTTAATTTCCATGAGTAGGTGTTTTTATTCCAAATTTATTTTATCTTATTTACATACGTTTAGTTGAAGATCAAATGGTTTGCACTCATTTGCCGCTCGCATCAGTGGTACTTGGATGATCGTCTGTTAGAATTTTTATATCGTAAGTTTTCTAGATAATCTTGAATCATATTCATTTCATCTTAAAGTATTTATATGCTTCCATTTAGAAACCAATTGCGACTGTTCAAAACTTCGATGTTCTATTTCGATTACTGAATTGATTACTAACCAAATTATTACATCTAACTTTAATAAGTCATTTCGGTTAACCAAATTCTGTGATATCTGTGATCTTCTGTCTACATATTTTCAGATGATTCTAGTTATAAATGTATCTGCATTGAAAAAATAATTATCGATCTCTTGATTATAAGTTGGAGTATTAGATTTGATATTATTACTTTTTAGCTTCATGTCAATCAATTGGGTCTCATTTGTACATATAAAATAACTTTATATACCGTATTGACTCGAATATAAGACGAGGTTTTTTTCCCCGAAATATCATTAAATAACAAGTGTAATTAAATATTTGGACTTTTCGATCGTCGGACATTTTGTGATGTCGTGATTTTTTGTGATTTTTACTCCGACGGAAAATTCAAGAAGCCTACTGTCTCTCTTCTATGCGAATTGGTAATCGATGTACGGTCTAAAATTGACGCGAGAAACATTATTAATGGGTTTAAAAAGAGTTTCAAAAAATTTCCAACACAAAGGATGACACGCAGAATGATGTTTTGCGGCTGGAAGAAAATACTGGTGAAGTTGACTCAAGGGAGGAAAGTGACTAGACGATGTGATCAGTGATGAAAGTGCTGATGAAGATGATGCTACCGGCGAAATATTTGGTGATTAAAATGGACTACCACCTTTGTGAATTTTTACATACGTTTCTGTATATTTTTTCTTATTTGCATCCTTTAAAAATTATTGTTTTCTATAAAAAAAATAAAGTTTTTTTTTCAAGAAATTGCACGTCGTTTTATATAATCGGGGTCTTAAAATATAATTTATATTGTTTAAAGTCAACCTGTTTCGGAATAATATCTAGTGGTTAATAATGCCGACCCTATTCTCAGAATGTTTCTAATATCAGTCAAATGGAAGTGGTCTAGATTGCTATTTACTATTTTGTATAAACAAAATAAATCGCTCAATATGATACAAAGTTATTTAATATTATTTATTACTTCAAATATTAAAAATAAAAACTTTAGTAGATATTCGGAAAAAATGCTGCCATTCTGGCGCGTAATATTTGGACATGTTAAGAGGACGTACAAATTATTATTTTTTGTTACACACGTCAAGTGAGATGCTCACATATTCAACAAAAGGCTGACAAATAGCAACTCACGCGATTGTTACGCCAGACGGGAGATGTACTTGATAGGTAGGTGCTATTTGTAACAAATATCATATTTTCTGTTGCTTCTTTAACAATACTTTTAAATATATTCTATTTAGAATATCAAAAACATTTAGGGAAATAATACTACATTTAAATGGAATTACAATTATTTAAAACAAATTATTTATTAAATCTCGCAAAATATAATCTTATCACAGACCACTAAATAAATAGACATGAACTAACGCAAATTCCTTGTCCCAAAATTTTCGTTTCGGTGGCACCCACCTAATCACTTTGGTGCCACTCAAAATATGACTCGATTGGAACGAAAATTTAATCGCTGACAATATAATATGCATTAATGTAAAAAATACGTCTTGTTTACACAGACATTTAATTTTCGAAGAGTAAATACTTTTATTGTTGCATAAATGTGTCATAATCTATCGGATTTATGTCTCTTTGTGCGTAGAATGCCACTCGCGCTGCAAATAATGTTCCAAACCCCTCCTACATATACACTTCATATCATGTCTATTCATTTACTAGTTTGTGAATCTGATATATTTAATTTGATTATTTTTTTCAGTGCGTCCGTGTTGCAACAAACATATACTGACATCTGTTTTAAATTTTATCACCTAAAACTGTACAATCATCGCGTCAAATTAAGGTTGTAAAAAACATAAATTTACAATCATTATTGACCGTTGTTTACTTCTAGTACAGTCAATGAAGGTGAGAAATTTTCAACGTGTGTTTGTGGTCTAGTGGTTATGATACTCGCCTAGTGATTTCGTGATCAGGGGTTCGACCCTCGTTCCAGAAGGCAATCAAATTTAAATTTCATTGCACAAGCATTTAGCTTAGTTTGAAAATGTGATGTGTTACGTATTTCGTTATTATAAAAAATAAAATTAATATCATACATAATTTGAAACGGATGACCGCGGACTGTACATAGACAGATGAAATTGGAAGGAATAGAGAAGATATGTATATATATATATAACAGATGGGATGCAGGTTAAATGAAAACTGGGGACTCTTAAGAAAATTAAATCTCATATAGAGCAAGCCAGAAGATAGATGTATTGTGTAACTATGATCTAAAATTAAATTTGCGTATGAGAAATTATTATTGTTATTGCCAATCCATAATGCATTTGCACGTTTGTTTGCACGCAACAAATGCATTTTCAAAAACAGTAGTACACAACATATACAAATAAGTACAACAAACACAATATATATATATATATAAATAAGTATAACATACACAATATATATAAATAAGTACGTTACTGACACGGCCAAGTCAAAAAAGTAATAGATTTCTTTAATAAATTGACATTTATACTTCAATTGTTTTGTTATTTTCCCCTTTCAATAAAACATTTATATATGGAATATCGATTCCCCTATATATTCTCCCATTTTCCGTTTGTGAAACATTTAGAATTGCCTTTTAGAATTACAAGATATTTCTCAGTATTTCTTTTTCTTATGAAGGTAAGATTTATCATAATGGCACAGACAGTCTCAGCCAGTTCCACCCCTCGGGGGTTGCCTCGTGGATTTCTGAATTGTCCCCGAGGGAGGGTAGATTGGGCACGTACTCACAATATGTTCTGTTGTTTGCGAGCCTTATAAGGCTCCGCTAGGCCGATGTCTCCATTAAGTCTGTTGGTGCATCGGTTTTGGTAGCTAAGAGATCTGCTGGACTGCCAAAAGTTCTTTAGTTTTCAAGCTTTTCACATTAGATTCCTGCAGTTTGTTAGTCTATCGATTGTATGCATTCTTAGTAATAATTTATTTATTTATATTTACGCTCTTATGGGCTTTTTTAACATTAATATCCACAAACGGTAGAAGTAAATATATAAGATGTACAATATAATATAAATATGTTCATAAGTACACAGGAGAAATTTTTTAAAAAAGGACGTATATATAATATATAAGAAGATAAAATAAAAAAAGATTTATAAATTAATTTATAATTAAATGTATTAATTAGAAAGATATACATATAAAATAGACTTTATCGAAAAATATTGTTGTCGTGCTATCGGGATTCGAACCTGGATCTCCGGGGAAGGTGGATTATCCAACTATGCTACAGCGACAGTACTTTTGACGATATGATGAGCGATAGTAATTTTTTAATACATGAAAACGCATGTAATGTCAATTTGGTACTCTTGCTATTTAAAAACTAAGCTAACCAAGCTGTCGGTTCTATCAAAATAGTACTAATGTGGTTAGGGTTACCATACGGTATATAAAAGGAGGACATATTCTATATTTTAAACTGAAATATAATGTCCCCCTCTCACCTTAAAATGTCATTCATTAATAGTTTATACTGCTACACTTACGCAACTCAGACAATCTACGGTAATCTTTGAACTACTAACTTAAATAACATGCCATCACATTATTTCCCCGCAGAGGTTAGGCGGAGAGGATAGAGCGCCACACTCTTATGTCCTGACACACAATTCTCGCCTCTTCCACATTCATACATTTCTTGAACAAAAGTGACGTTATCGCGGCGGTGAATTTATAGAGTTCCGACAGTCTATTAGTCGACAGGTAGCTTAGTTTTTAAATAGCAAGAGTACCTATTGACATTACATGCGTTTTCGTGTATTAAAAAAATACTATCGCTCATAATATCGTCAAAAGAACTGTCGCTGTAGCATAGTTGGATAATGCATCTTCGCCGGATTAGAAAGAGATCCAGGCTCGAATCCCGGTAGCTCAACAACAATTTTTTTCGATAAAATTGATTTTATCTGTATATATTTCTAATTAATACATTTAATTAGTATTTAAAATATCACAGACCTATGTTCTGAATAATTACAACTTCACAATAAGATTTAAATTCTCCTTAATATGAATTAAAAAATAAATAAAGTAAAGAACATTTATATAGGTTAAACAAAGAACTATATTTAAGTGAAAATTTTGCTAAAATCTTACTTAAATGCATGCATTGAGTGAATTTGCATTGTAAACATACTTATAAATATCAACATTTGAATAACATCATATATTTTATAAAAATATACTGAAGTTTTCTCTGTTATATATCCAATATTTTTGTTTAACAATGTTTATGTGACCCTTAATTTGAATCCATTGTTTATAAAAACCTCGGTTATTACTGCGCCACCCGGTAGCTACCTGCAAACAATCCGCTACGTTCACCCAGACTTGCGCTTTTCTGATTGTTTTCGCAAATTAAATTTATATTGAGTGAAATGAAACGGAACCAGCCAAGAAACCTGTAGAAGTATAATATAACTCCCTTCACTCAATCGATGATTTTCAAAGTTTTCGTTAAAAGTTTTTTATTCATTAAATTTTTCATTGTATAAAAAAAGTTAAGAGATGGCGGTATTTGCCGGTAACGGTGGGTAACTTGGGTATCAGAAAAAAGGGTTCTACGACAAAAGCTCCGCAAACTTTTGGCCCGACGACAATATGTCCACGACAAAAGATACGGTCGAAAAATGATCCATGCGACATTAGACCCAACGACACGACGGCCACAAACAAAATTATTATTTTAAGTAAAAGCTTTAGTATAAAGTTTTATTATGTTTTAGTATTATTATGACGTTTGTATTTAATTTAAAGAATTCTACTTTATCACTGTAAACTTTGTATTTCAAATCGGATTTGTTCTGATCGGTTACTTATTTTTAGTAATCCGCGAAAGTTTATTTGTATATTTTAGTCATCTCCCGATTCATCGATTTCGTGAAAGTCTTTAAAAGTCTTAAAAAAATAATTTTGAAATGTTGTCTGTGGCCGTTATGTCGTTGGATTTAATGTCGCATGGATCATTTGTCGGCTGGAGCTTTAGTCGGACGGATGTTTTATCGTGAACGTATTGTCGTTTAGCCAAATGTCCGCCGAGCTTTTTTCTAGAATATGTATTGTTATTTTTTTATGTTTTTAATAATATGTATATCTAAATTAAGGTGGCTTGGACACGTCTTAAAAATGGCAAATGAACGATTACCGTGATGTATCTTGGCAACTCCGGGGGGAAGGAAACTTTGATACTTTGCACAAGTAGGTAATAGGTATATATATTTGAAAAAAATTTTTTGGTAGGTGCCGTGTAGGTATTCACAAATACGTTCTTTACTTACCTTTACCGAAACGTGAAAGGACTTAGGTTGTAGTCCTTCGAACATGAGAATTTATAAAAATATTATTGGTACTGAATTAAACATCTTTTCACCATGGTAACATTTGTTCACTCACTTTTTCGTCGTATATTTTTGCGAGCTTTCTCTAGTACATACGAATTATTTGGGATTTGAATATCAAAAATGTGTTAAATTATTATAGAATGAATATTTAATTTTGTCCTATTCACACAGCACCCCCCCTTTAACTGAACACATGACGTGTACAATGTACTCGCATAAATACACATACGTATACACACATGCACAGCACTTGTTCTCTGGGCGTCGAGTTCGCTCACAAGGGTTGTATCTAATTAGTCACCCGATTATAACTAACTCGCAAGTACCCTTGGCAAAATGATTGGTGGGTACTAAACGCGTCACGTGTTACATAATATCGTGTGTTACATAATATCGTCGCAAATTATCCAAAACATCTTCTAGAATGTTTCAGTTGGGAGTTATCTAGTGTCTAGTATCTAGAACTTCTCAGATGGATATGACAGCAGTTGACATTCTGTAAATAAACATAGAACGATTATGAGTATAGAGTAAAGTACAAACATTTCTCCAACTTGTAGGCTATATTTCTAGGTCCTGTACGAGTGTCTCTATTATCTTGAGTTTGTATTCTAACTATTTCGATAGAATTTAATAAAATATGTCTGTGATTTAGAATCATAAGGGTCTAACTACAAAAATGCGCGTTTTGAATTAAGGTCAGTTTCGTCATGTCACCACCCGTGTTACTTCATTATGACTGTGGATCATGATTTCCATGAACACACGTTCTTCAACTTTTCTCGGCTTCCTGCATATCTTAGGACTGTCACCGAAGAAGTGCCACCGCTATAAGAAATACTCCCTTCTTACAAGATGCCCAAAAAATTAAAGGATTCGTCTCAGGCAAACCGTTGAGAGGTTTCTGGCTCTCATTCACCCTCATCAGTGATAATTATATATTAAATTAGATTATAGCCGGTAACGCCATAATCATATTTGCTCGTGACAAAAGCTCGATCTCATAACAGCCTTTGGTGATTGTGTGATTAATGTTTGTGTAAACTCGTTGAGGTCACTAATGGAGATTATTTGTGTCAGAAGGCCGTGTATTTCCTCGCTTCTCTCTATGTATATGAAATGTTAAGAACCTTCACGAGATACGGCTGGATACATCTACAGATGAATATATAAAATTAGAAAAACACAAGCATAACAGGAAATTCCGCGAACCACCGCTAGGTCGCTATGAGTCCGCCACAATATCTACTGTTATAGATATTAAGTAGTTTGGCTCACGCGTAATTCTGTTAAACGATTGTAAATCTCAATTTGATCAATACAAGTTTTTTCAAAAGGTAAGAAAGCATGTGGAAATGGTGAAAAGGATGCTGAAAGGAAGGAAGTGTGCGTCCTTCCCGACAAAGGTACAGTAAAACTTATAGTTAAAATTTTTAATATCTATTTATTTATTGTGTCGATCGAAGGTGTTTCACATTCCAAATTATTGTATTAGATTGGATATCTGTTTTTGTTAAAAATTATTTACTGAAATATTTTTATTGTATAATTTCGTTGCTGTGCGGCATGTGTTGATCCGAGCGTAGAGGGACATAATGATATTATTATGTATGTATACATATGTTAGTTAATGACGCTATAATCTTGTTCATCTGTTTTTAATACCATTCGTGAATAAGCACACTCACGGCAGTTGTGTCAGAAATATGATTTATATTGATTCCAACATATTTAATTGTTAATATTTAAACTATGAACGATGAAACAATTTATAAATATTTTATACAATGCCAGCAAATTGGTCATCATGGCGTTCAAATATGGAAACAACGGTCCAGATAATATTCCTCCCGTGTGGCTGGACGGGACGAAATTGAGCGTTCAAAATAAGGTCAATGAAGATAGACAAGACGATGATGACATAGAATGATAGGAGATAGTTGAGCGTTCGTGAAAATATGCTGTCACGGTGGTTCTACCGATGCAGAAATGAGGTGAAGACGATCCTGTTTAAATCATTCTTCACCAGCATGTATACCTGCGAGCTCTGGTCGAAATACAAGCAAGTGACGTACAACTGTCTCCGAATTCAGTACAACAACTCATACAGAATACTGTTCAGATTGGCGCGTTATTGCAGCGCATCTACAATATTTGCCGAAGGCCGTATACATGGATTCGTCCCGCTTCTGAGACATCAATTTGCGGGCGTAAAGCTGGGGCTAGAGTTCATCACCGACTCTCTAGTGCAAGCGGCGCTCTCATGGAAAGCTGGTTCCCTGACCAGAAAATGGCAATGACTACAGAATAATGGCCGTGACTGAAATTTAGTATTAATATTTATATATATGTGTGCGAACTTTTTTTTATTTATATTTTTTGGTTTTCTTTTCTTAACATAAATAATATTTCATAACTTAAATGTATTATATAATATATATTATCTATATGGCGAATCGGGTTTTGATAAACCCGATCACGCTGGAACAAATGCATTATTATTATTATAAAATAAATGGTTACAGTGATAATATAATTTGAAAAATTGTATAATTATACAAACCGTAAAGGCATGTGGTGTGTGTAGGCTAGTAATGGTTATACGACAAAAGCTCCGTGGCCCAAGGACTATATGTCCACTAAAGCTCCAGCCAACCATCCGACGACATAACGGCCACAAATAAAATCGAGGAGTGACTAAAATATGCACATCAACTTTCACAACAAATAAGTAACCAATCAAAACAAATCCGTTGCGAAATACAATGTTTACAGTGAGAAAATGGAATTATTTAAATTAAAAACGAACATCATAATTACACGAAATAAAAATGTATGAATATAAATTAATCAGTACATACTCGTATTCACTTAAGTTCAACTCTCAGCTGATTTTGATTCTCATGGAATATGTCGGTACCCGAAGTGATTTGCTTCATTATTGTAATTGCTCTGACATAATTGCTGGATGGTTCTATTTACTGGTAGCTGAAGTAACCTGTGTTGTCGCTGTCTTGGGTAATTATCGGAAACGTAAATACCAATATTATCCGGACCAATGAAAAGCCCCACCGCTTCCCTGAAACTGTTTTAGGAGCTGGTGCTTCCGTATCAGTTTCTCTCATCCCGAAGCATCCTGATTATAGTTACGAAGCCACATTTATTTGTCGTTCGGTGTTCCTCAAATGTAGGTTCGACCTTCATTAATAAATTTCAGAACAATTAATGTAACAGTACAGTGTGGCCAGGTACAGATGACAGAAGATAACCACTTTAGTAAACTAAACAGAAGTAAACAGAAAGAAAGAAGACAAAGTAAGAAAATAATAATAGCACACGACTACAAGTGTAAACTTATTTACAATCACTAAGTTAGAGTTGTTAGTTAGTAGTGTACTTATAGTGAAACAGATAAGGAGCCATCTAGCGAACACGTTGTAACTATAGCATCATAACGTTATCACGCGCTGACAGGCCACAGTAAGGTGAATATAGAAACAACATGAATATGGGCCGACATATGGTGGTCGTTTGTTATTCTTGTAAGGGACAGCGGTTCAAATTCACCACCGTTCCCAGCCGGCATCGACACCAGCGACATCTGCATTCAGTACCCAGCCGGCGGCACAGTGCCACCTTCACAGTCTGGCCCGATCGCTCACCGACGACACATCTTTCGTTCCGCCGACACCGAACACCGCCGACTCGCTCCTCAAATATACCTTCTGTACTCTCTGTTCTATCCTGTCACAATAAACGACTTTACACTAACCGCGCGTTTCCATTTTATTCCACCATCTTTTTTATTTTTTATTTATTTGACATTTTTACAATTTTTATAATATAAATGAAGTATTTTACATTTTTAAAATTACATGGTTTTTCTTTCGCTTACGTCTTCAAAAAAGAGACCAGCTCTTGTGCTTGGAGAGAGAGTTACATTATAATAATTTTATATAATACCTTACATATTCTATTTATTGTCCATTTGTGTGCTTCTGAAGTGTTCTGTAATATTGTTTATTTTCTAATTATGTGTTTTTGAAGTATTCATTTAGTTTCTTTTTATACTCTTTTATATCATTGATTTTTTAAATTTGTGTAGGGAGGTTATTGAAATTTTTTAACCCTAAATATATAAAATTTTACTGATAGTGTTTGGTGTTACATTTAGGGATTAAGTTATTTTTAAACCTTAATGATGTGCTTGTTTCAAATTTTACAGTGTTATTTTCTTTAATTAATTGATTAACTAACCTATCCCCAGATTCTCATTAAAACTCTTTTGATTACATATCCAATACCTTTAAATAATTAATGGGCTTTTAAGATCGTTTTGTCAGGGTGTGGGTACTTCGCTGGGAGATGTTGACTATTTCCAGAAAAACCTGATTAGGAAACGAGTCTCGTTGGTCAGATTGGAGGTCCACCATGAATCACTATGCTTGTTTTGTCCTTTTCCATTAAGGGAGTGTGATATACCCGCTGTACTGCTCTTTTGTCGGATGGTACTATAATATTTTCTATTAGAGTGAAGTTCTCCAATATTCCGAATATTAGTAGACACAGAACGAAGTCAGAGTACTAAAGCCAAAGAATGCAATGGAGAATAGATACATCTATGAATTATGAAGCACACTTATTTTATAATGTATGGATAACATATTGTGGCGGACGCCTGCCGCCATCTACGAATCGTTAAATGAACTTAGACTTACACTTACACAGTCTAATTCTTCTGATAACAAAATTAACCTAAACCCCAAAATATCTAATATAATCTACGATATTACTAAATTTTGTTTTCAAATAATCACTCACAGATTAGTTTTAAAGGTATCGATCAATTTTTAGTATTCAAACCTGCTACCAAATACGAGGCGGGTTTTTTAAGTACGTAATAAGTAATAGTTTCCATCATCTGTTGACACACCACATGCAACATTAGAGACATTCACAAAGCGTGGTCATTTTGTAGTGAGTGGTTGAAATGTTCAAGACAATAGATCAGCCCGCCGACTATGGGATACGGTCCGTGATTCGTTTCTTGAATGCACGAAACATGAAACCAGCTAACATTCATCGCCAAGTGTGTCCCGTTTATTCCTGATTTGGTGCCAAGTGATTTCCATATTTTCCTTCATCTGAAGCGGTTCCAGGTGGCAAGCGTTTTGATAACGATCTTGATCTCAAAGACAGACTACAGACATGGTTTTCATTCCATACGGCGTCGTTTTATGATGAAGGTATACAAAAATTGGTGCCCCGTTATGACAAGTGCCTTCATAATGCTGGCGACTATGTTGAAAAGTAGTTTAAGGTATGTAGCATCCGAAGAAAGTAAAATATTGTAAAAATGATAATGAGTATCTTTAAAAAAAAACCGATACTTAAACGCGCTTCGTATAATTCAAATAGTATAGATGCAGTTTAAAAAAAATATTTAAAGTGTACGAGGTACGATACATTAGTCTGTATTAAATATAAATTGAAGAAAATATTGTTAATTACGTATATTATTTTTGTACATTATTATTTTTACATCTTGTTTATTTTCACATTATTAATTTTAAATTGTTTTCAATGTTTATTTCATTTAATTATTTGTTTTTTTTTTTTAATCTTATTATAGTATGAACTAAAAAGTAATGTGTAAAAGGTCTTTGTACCGTAAATGTTGGAATAGACCACACATTCGTCAAATTTATCCGGTTAATGTGAAAAAAGTTTTGCAAAATAATGGAGGTATTTGGAAAAAAACTATACAAACTTGTATTAGTTGACTGATTACTCGCTCCGGTCGTGGCTCCGGGAACGGGACCGGGACAGGGAACGACCAAACTATTGACAAACGACCTCCGCTTTCCCGGTGGTGTTCTATTTTTGTTGTTTGTATTTAAAAAAAAAAATTATTTGCATCCCAGGAATGACATATTTACTCCCACAGGCAAAATAAGCATTGTAGGTAGACTTGGATGGTTGTACTACCTCATGTAGAGGGCGGTCGCATGAGAAAACTTACGGAAAATTTCAATGCATTTTTGAGTAACTTATGTTATATATATACAGGATGTAACAGATTTAGTCCATAATATTTTATAGGTGCATACCTGCCTAAATAATGTGTCGAAAATGTTCAAGAAGTGTGTGCCTAATCTCAATCATATCAGAGATATAAGCATTTAAAAAAAAATCGTAATTATGCGATTATTTCGATTAATTGAAATATTTTATTGATTTCAAATTATATATTGAATATTATTTTTTGTTAGATGATTTAAAGGCTAAAGCAAAGATATAAATAAATAATGGATAAATTTCACAAATATTGATATAAAAGTTCGTAAATTTTAAGCAATTATTTATGTTTTTATTTTTTATCTTTGTTTAATTAACCACTAAAATGAGTTTAAATACATCTACCGGTTTCGAAAAATACCATTTTCTTCTTCAGGATGTCATAACTAACTAAAACATACATTGTTTCTTTGACAGAATCCATTTTTAAAAATCTATTTTTAAATTATTTTTTTTTTTAGTACCTAACTCAAATCATTACTTAATACAAATTTACTCGAATAATTTTTAGGAAAAAATTTTAGAATGGGTAATAATAAAAGTATAATTATTTATGCCTTAAGGGTGCAGAATGTGCACACATCCGATTCGTAATTTAGTCAAGTATCCATCCACCTATAAAATATTCTGGACTAGGTGTGTTACATACTGCATGAGGCGACTGTTGAAGGCAAAAGGAACAAAGAGAATCCGCGAAAATACTGATGTGATTAAGTAAATCATATATTGGAGGACAGTCCTGTTAAAAGCTTCAATAAACGAAGAGAGCCAGGACAGAAGATTGTGGCGTTCTAACCTTTCCGCCTATGTGAGTTAACAAGTTAACTTTATATATATATTTATATGGGATATTACGCTACTTGTGAACACGATAACTACCATAGACACATCAACTACTGTGTTTTTGGCTAATGAAGAAGAATTGTAACAATTGTCAGTATTGCAAAATAAAGCTTTGAGAATATCTATCTCAGAAAAAATAGATATACTCGGATCAGTGCAATGCTGAAAGATCTGAATATGATGACCTTTAAGCAGAAAATATATTTCAATGTAATGGTATTTTTAGTTGATAATTCTAGTGTCTGCTATCAGATTACTCAAAGGTATTTAAGATTCCGAAAAAATAAGGTTGAAGACTCTTTCAAATAATGGAACGATTAAATTTATTAATATCAAAAAATCATCGCTGAAAGAGATCCAGGTTCGAATCCCGGTGGCGCAACAATAATATTTTTTGATAAAATTGATTTTATATGTATATCTTTCTAATTAATATATTTAATTCATATTTGTAATGGTATTTATTTATAAGATACTCACTAAAAATATCGGCAGAATTTATACGAATAATTGATGCAAATCAATATGAGCACGAACATCGTACAAGAGGAAAAGATAGACTGAGACTGCCATTCGGGAAGAAGGCCAAATCTCAGAAATCGATGATGTACAGGGCGATGAAGATTTTTAATGAAATACCAGAAAACATAAGAAAGGAGGTGAAACTACATAGATTCGAAATGAAACTAAGCAAATATGTGAAAGATAAGTTGTAGTAAAAAAAAACGATTTTGATTTTGCTTATATTAGTGCACATATAAAAATACGTAAATATGCACTACATTAAGAATAAATAAATAGTTCTTAACTGATTTCGACCAAACTGTTATAAAAAATTTAACTGGTAGATATTTCGGTATATTTATACTTGAGAAAAAGCATTAAGCTTAAAAAACTCCGGGTTCTTGTAGACACAGACCGATTTTGACTCTTGGGGCCAGTGCCGGAAGAAATATTTATAGACGATATCATAGTACGTCAAGATATATTTTAAAAGTACTGCATATTTTATGAATTTAATATATTAATTAGAAAAATATACATATAAAATCAATTTTATCGAAAAATATTATTGTTGCGCCACCGGGGTTTGAACCTGGATCTCTTTCCAAACCGGGGAAGGTGCATTATCCAACTATGTTACAGCGACGATTTTTTGATATTAATACATTTAATCATTCCATTATTTGAAAGAGCCATCTACCTAATTTTTTCAGAATCTCAAATACCTTTGTGTAATCTGATAGCAGACGCCAGAATTATCAATTTATTTTTATTAAATTTTGGACACATTGACACAAATATTTGAGTAGGATCTTACCGCAGCAGATAATAATAATATTTCACATCAATTACTTATTTCATATAAGATTTTTGATAAATAATAATACACTTCAAACGATGACAGCAATAAATTATTAAACATTTAAAAATATTTTTCTCCCACAGTTACTAATACACTTACATAAACTGCTATATTTAAATCATTTCTAATCTATGTATAGCTATTAAGGTGCGAACTAATCTCATTGCCGAATGAATGAAGACCTATTATTAGTGTAATTAAAGTTGTTTTCTTCCATTGTTACATTTCCTTTGTTGAGTTCCTTTACCGAGCTGGTGGTCTGTAACAAATTATTAAGTAAATCAATTTCCTTTAAATAAATATTATTACTTTCACTTCGGTTGCGCTAACTGAAAAGATGCGTATTAACATAAAAACATCATATACATAAAAAAGTTCCATCTTATTTCGCCAATGCTTACGAGTGAATATATAGAAGTAATAATTATTTGTAATTTGATAGTTTTTTTAAAAATTGATGTTTATTTATACGTTTTGTTAGAAAAATAAATATTTCATAAGTTGTCTTGTCTGCTGCTGTGATGGACATGTATTTATTATTTTTTGCCTCATTTACTTCCTTATTTTAATTAATAATACGGAGAGGATAAAGCAAATTGGAGTTGTGAATTTAGTAGTTTTTTATGTTAGAGTTGAACAATATGGTAGATCACTTTATCGTGCTATTCCTCAATTAAACTGTGGTATCAAATTGTCATTTTAGTATGTAATACTGATATTTTTGTGTTATAATTAATTACATTGATTTATATTTTAATACATATTATTTTTCGTACATTTCTAACATAAAATTTGAATACTATTGTGAAAACTATCACTTTGTAAAGGTGTGTGTGTGTGTGTCATGAAAGTGAGTAGGTGAGTGGAGGGGGACGAACCTTATAAGAGGCTGTCTCTGGGGGAACAGCTCTCTTCCATCACAGCCTCTTTTGAATAACTAGTCTATCTGTGAATGTATAATTTATATGTATGATTGTATAACGTGTTGTAATAAATGTATAATATTGTTACCTGGAAATATTGAGCTTTACTTACAAGTAATTGGGACCGATGTGATTAAACAGTAATCAGAGGACAGTACCACAAGGGAATCTGGTGTAAATCAAAGATTTATCTCAACTATTATTTAATTTTGTTAAAAATTGTTACCCCTGTTGAACTTTGTAAGAAACCAGTATTAATAAAGGGCTTAAGATATTTGTAAATTGCTATTTTCAGTGTTGCTGGATTCCTTTACAGTATAGCGGTTAGCATCTCCTCCAGTCACGTGGGACATCGGTGATCGGTTTTTCTTATTTTAATCGGATTAATTTATTAAACTGAATTTATGAATATTTTTTCGTACCAGAAAAACATTAAACAGAAATGTTATGATATGTAATACGTTATTTTATTGTCTCTCTAAGCAAAATATAAAGTATTCGTTACAAAAACAAAAAAAATAGTTAACTATTATCATTCATGGCCGATTAAGAACTTAAAATTTGTATAGCAGGATAATTAATAAAATACTTTAAATATATTCCAGTAAACATTGTAATTATGTTAACATTGTTTAAATACGAGTCATCCAAAATTAAAAATAAGATTATTCTGAAATAATTCAATATTTCGACTTAAATTAATGAATGTATAAATCAAACGATTCAGCTGAAGAGATTTCCATTTGAATGAGCTTCAGTCTGAAATATTCTATTCTGATTGGAATTGAATATAGCAGATCAAGGAAGAAGATTAAGCAGAAGAGATATATCCAAGATTTACACCGAATCACGTACATAATATATAGCTCAAGCGGTGCTTTGTGTGATTCTGCATAATTATTCTTTTGTACACATTTATTTCACCTTTGTTCGCGGCAAGGCATTCAATTGAAACATCACTTTTCCTATGGAGCGAAAACATGGATATTAAGAGCAAAAGTTAAAAAGAGACATTGAAATGTTCATATTTACGAGCTATAACAATAATTTTTAAATTAAATATTTTTTTGTGTATATTAGCTTTATCAGTTAACAAAGTCTCGAAATGTGTATAATATGCCTAATGGAAAGGCAGACGTTTAAAGGTTATGTAATTCGGATCAAAAGGTTTTGTACATGATGAGACTGAAGGCCATATCCCTCTTCAGTTCTTAAGCGTGTGGATGCATGTCGCGGTGTATATGCATATGAAATATGCTGTGACTAGAGAAAAGCATATAATTAAAGCAGGACTTATAAAAGTTGGCGTTTATTGCGGGTTGATTCATAATTGAAAGTATGCGAGTATAAAGTTAATTTTCACAAATAAAGTTCGTATCTTGAGTTACTCGCTTGAGGTGTTTTTGAAAAGACGGGCTGCGGAGAAGTGGCCGCTAGCTTCTATTGTTAACAGCATCTCTGTGAATACAATGTGGACTGATATAACTGTTAAGTGTCTGGATTGACAGTCAGGTACTATAAGGTGCGTGCAGGTCGCCTACAGATACATCGTCCACAGAGCAGACGATAACCTGGAAAAGTTGGCGGTGACTGAAAAGTTGAATGGCCAGAGAGAGGTCAACCTTCAACTCGACGGACCGACCAGATCAAATACGCTACTGCCCGTTATATGAGAATGGCCATCCAAACTGCGGACTATGAAGAAGAAAAAAGACGAATATAACATTCCACGACCTGAGTACATTCTCGACGAACCTATAATCAATAGAAGGCTAGCATTCCGTGAAATAATTCAAATACTTTAAGTACATTTCGTGAATTGAAGCCCCCCAAGTTTCGTTTTCAGCGCGCCACTACAATTCCGCTTCATTCTAAGCGAAATGATGAAGCTGCGTGTCGGTGGAATTGAATACCCCGTGCATATTGGATGTCGCGGGCGTTTCGGGATTAGAGCGAACCCCTGCCCCTGCACGATACTAATAAAATAGGACACTCAATTCTAAAAGCGATTAAGTACTTTCAGGGGTGGAGTCGCTGACAATTGTATTATTCGAATTCTACGTAAGATTTTCAACTCTTTGTAATCTTGCCGAAGGGTGTTTCGTTCAATATTAAAATTAGAATTATGCAGTTTGGTCTAATATTAATATACATGTATTATCCACTAGTAAGTTATTGTATTAGATGTTTGTATAGAAATATTATATATTATGTCTAGAAAATTATTTACCTTCTAAATTTAAATTAGATAACCTAACTATAATTGGATGGAAAATTTAAGGACATTAATTTATTCATTTTCGTATCATAAAGTGAATATTTTTTTAAGAAACAGAATAAGTGACATTTATACATGTTATATTGCACTTTAATGTGTTTTCTCTGATTTTATACTAACCTTATATATTTTTCACTTTTACTTTACCTTGTTTTTTTTTTAAATAAATATCCACCAACACTGTATGTTCCCCTCCCTTAATGTTCCGTCTATCTGTATATGTATTCTGTCTCTCTCTTTCGCATATAATTTTATATTCTATCTTCCTCTTTATGTATATTTCAGTATACTCTTTTTGTATTTATGATCAGTTGTAAATACGTCCTGATGAAGCTTGAGATAAACGAAACCGGTTGATGTATAATAAATTTCGTGGTTTCATAGTTATTGTTATTTTATTTAATATAATATGTCAAAATACAAAGTGATTGCTTTCTACGAAAATAAATAATAACAAATTATTAAAGAATATGAACCTCATCTTAGCATAGTGAATAGTAAATAAGATGAATGAATAAGGCTAGAATGGAAAAAAATACATACGACGCGAGTGTTAATGGTGCCAAAAATAGAAGACATTCTCGAAATACTGGGCATGATCATGTAAACCAAATACTGAAAGATGGTTCTGATGGAAGCCTCAACAATTGCGAGGTTGCATGAGACATGTATGAATTGTGTGTCAGGACTAAAGAATATGGCGCATCCTCTCTGCCTACCTCTGCGGACAAACGGCATGAAAGCAAGTAAATGAGTAAAATTTTTGTGCGTTATATTTTTTGTGTGCCCTGGGTGTAAACTTTTTCGAACAAATATTCTACATTTTGCTGCACTTTAATATGGTTTGATTCTGATCATCAGCTTGCTTTATTTGTTTATCCAACTTAACAAGTGTACCCGATAAATGAAATCACACCACGGTTCCGTTAGTGGCAGAAGAGAGAACACATTAAATGCGCGGGGGTGCCTTCCTGCCAGTCCACCCCTATGGAATACGGATTACTAAGGCACGTAAAGTGTGTTTATTTGTTTATTTAGGGTATCAACTCAACGGAATCGAATGACCAAAAAAATAAAATATTTTGCACATAAATAAGAGTCTGTGAAGTTTTGTTTAATTTTATTTTATTTAATGCAAAAACAATGTATATCGCTTTTGGACAGATACGCGTTATAAATGTCACAACGTTGTATATCTTCTTGGGCATCGATCGTTGTATATTATATAATACAATCATATAAAATAAATATAAATACTATTACACACAATTTTTAAGTGAGCTTCCCTGTATATCATCCAAAATGGCCGACAGTTCGTCCGTCTATCTAGCAACATTTGTAAACACCGATATACAGTATTGTTGCCGAGAGGTCTCTCTCTTGAATTTATAACTATTAATTATACAAAGTTAATAATAATAATAATAATAACGGTACAAATAAACATAGTCTTCTTTTTATTGAGTAAATAAACAGCGAACGATTTGTATATCCAAAAATATGATAATAACCGATTTTAATATTATATCATTTTGAACGTTCTTTGCTAGGAAATATTTGTTTATTTATTTTTATTTGACAGAATTCTGTTGTATTTATTTTTGAATCAGGAAATTAATTTGTATAACTTTAATTCTTTCGCAAATTGGATTCAAAAATTAGAATAATACTCGTCATAATAACATCATTTTTTTACACAAATTTAAACTTGGTTATTATGTTTCTCAAACAGTACGACTATATAGCATCTGAATGAGCAGTGTGGTGTTAGTTCTAAAAGTTTAGGAACGGGGATGTATTTAAGTGTTGAAGACGAACAGGTTCTACTGTTGAAAACGACTATTTGAAAGCTTTAGTGGAATAAATAATGCGACTAACAACCAGAACTGATTGACTTAAAAGGACCCGTCTTGATTTATGACAAACTATTTACGAAAAAAATAATAATAATATAGATAAGCAGCAGAAAATCCCTTAAAAAATTCTTGAATTCTAATTTTCCTGACTTTATTCTACAAGCATAAATAAGCTTGTAATTCGTTGGCAAATATGCGTACAATCAAGTGGCTCTAACTTTGATTAATAAAGTTTTTTTCACTCTAAAGTTCTTTTAAATTGAATTTAAAGGTTAAAGTCGGCCATTATTTTCTGAACAACCTAATAAAAATTAATTAGTACGCGGAATTCGCTTTAAAAATTATTTTCACAAAATTACTAACAATTCAAGATTTAGTGCGGGCGTTACTTAAAAGTTGACCAGTCTTGATAAAATGTATCAACAAAATAGTGACAGAATGTGTTCATTTGTTTTGGCATTGTGGTAATTTAATATATTTTTAACGTGTTAACCTATTGAATTTTACTATACGTTAACGCTGAAACTGAAAGACAACTTAATATATTTCTTAATTTCTCAAATAAACTCCATAAAAAGATTACATTTACCATAGAAATAAGTAAAACAAATTTGGATTAAAACATTTCTAAAAATAAAAATAAACTAGAATTTAACATTTTTCGGAAAGACACTTACACTGACTTAGTAATACTTAATACTTCTTCATTCCCCCTGGCAATCCCACCGCCTTTTATATGTGTTCAAATGTGGATTATATTGAAAATCATCCAAAATTTTGTTCAGTCGCACTCTAGGATCTTGTGGAAAATATAGTCACCCCACCCCACTTAACGGGACATTTCACCCTTTCCCCGCCTGGGCCAAATTTGGAATACATTATTATTAGATATATGGCCTGCGCAAAACAATGATACCCCCTTCTCTCTAAATCTCTATTTTAAATTAAAGAGTTCCGAGTAATGCTAACCACTGCTACCACTGCTAGACAAACTACGACATAATAATACTTATAAGACTATGAGTCATTCATAAATGATATATCTATTATTCCATTTTGAAAAATATTTCTAATCGATCTATCTAATTTGTTTTAAAAACCATACAACTATTGAAATACGCTAACTAAATAAATCGAAATAAAATATATACATCATAAGATTTTAATATATCGTAATATTCTGTCACATAAATATTTAATTTCGCCTTATTTCCTAAAATATATAGTTAAAGGAAAGGTATGTATATTTAATTATTCAGACTGCACTCGCTTGAGAACTATGTCCTAAAATTGTGACTTAAAATAAAAGTACGCTCTCATGAAAAATAAATGATATGTTACATAATTGTCGAAACATTTTATAACAATGTATACAAATTATTTAAGCTGGAATAAACGATTTATTTACACAGCGATTCTCACTGGATACTCTGGTCGAATTTATATCCATTAAGACTGAGTTAACTGACCGATCTTTCATTGAACACTTTTATTTGTGCTATTTTCTCCCCAGAGACGGCTTTAGATTTTTCTGCAGTGGAACTGATAAAGTGTCTTCCGTTATCTGAATCCTTTTGAAAACGACAGTAATGCACTTACACCTTTCACAAATTTTGTTGCAATTACTTACAACTCTCTACTTCCTAATTACTACTGCACAAATCAGAGATGATACATCAGCAGTTCAAAACAGGAATCATTATAAACAATGTGTTTTTCGACTCGGGACTTCTTCTGAGATTCTTCTTTGGAGACAACTCTCAGCTTTTGTAGTGTTTCTACATGTTTTTAGCTTCAAAGCTGTACAACACACTTTAATACTAACTGGAAATCGTTCACTTACAAAAAAAGTAACGCAAATATGAACTCAATATACGATTCAATTGGGTAGAGATCAGTCAAACGCAACGCAAAATTCCAACTTAAACATAATACAATACGCTAATAATTCACTTTAGATTTGCAACGCATTCACATTTTTTTATTCAACTTAATTTTACTACTTACTATTTACTTAATTTTTAATTAAATAACACCACAAATAAAACTGGTTACTTTAACACAGACGACAGTCTAGTAAAGTAGCCAGGATAATGCTGTAATATCAGAGGTGGATTCCTACTGCATTTCATACAATAAACTACGAGTGTTATACTTAATAGAAGTATAATTGTAATAAATTTATCGTAAGTTTATTATGTTATATTAAAATATTTTATATTCGCCTTTGTTACAATAAAAAAAGTCTATTATCGTTATTACCATCATGTATACATCAAATCATTCAAGAATCGTCTTTTATCATATGTCGGTCTATTGACCACTGACAGAAATTAAACTGGAATAAATGTTTATAATATGTTTGTCTAATTTTTATAATAAACAGTTATACGTATATATGGTTATATATGACGTTAGTGCGCACACGTCGAGCCTCGCTATAAAATCGGACGTAGTATACACAAGTTAGAATTTTTGTCTCAAGCTGATCTATGAGTTTTCTCCAGATAAAAATTTCAACACGTATACATGGTACTGAGATTTGTCACGAGCCATAGTACTTAAATATATATATAGGTATACTTAAAAATATATTATCTATTTTGGTATTAAGATTAATATATCGATCTTTAGGGGAATCTCTTATCTTATATGAATACTAGATAATCAATAAAAAACTTTAGTTTGATTGCAGAAAATATTCAATTTTTTATAAATCTTATACATACGTTGTTATAATGAATTTCGCTTAGAAAAGCTTTTCACAAATTTCACATGGGATATCAGATTATATTATGGGATATTTTGAGATATGGCTTCTAAAATAAAGCTAAATTGATAGGGTTATAGATAATATTGTTATAATCCGGATACGAAAGGAAAAATAAATCCTTAAAGTAATAATATCCTGGAAAATGCAATATCTTAGCTATATCATGAGAGATCTAGAAAAGTATCAGATCCTGTATCTTATAATTCACGGAAATATGCGAGCTGAAGACTAAAAAATTTAAGGTTTGAGAATTCCACACTTAGACTATTTAGAGTTACTACAAAGACAAAATGATCGGAAATGTTCGATTATCTGACTGGCACACGAAGAAGAATAATATTTATTAAAGGGTACGATTTATTAGTGCATTAAAATAAATACTTTGTTCCATAAAATGATTTATTTGTGCATTATACTAATAAAAATGAACATTAAATAAATATATTTCTGTTCAATAAAAATTACCTATTAGAAAAACACATTATTAATGTGAAGTTATAATTATTCAGAACATAGGTCTGTGATAATGCACCTTCCCCGGTTAGAAAAGAGATCCAGGTTCTAATCCCGGTGGCGCAACAACAATATTTTTCTATTAAATTGATTTTATATGTATATCTTTCTAATTAATATATTTAATTCATATTTAAAATTACCTAACCTAACTTAACCTAATCTAACCTAAGCTTTTATTTTATTATTCGTTCTAAAAAATAAAGTATTATTTTAATGTATGTTTTACGTATTTAAAATTAAAAAACATTTTTATTGTGAAGTTACAATTACAGAAAAAAGGCCTATGGTATATTTTAATTCAAATTAAATAAATCAATTAGAATTTTTTTTTTTTTTGAATAAATATTTTGGTTGCTACCGGGGTACAAACCCGGAACTTTTCTATACAGGAAAACATTTTCCCATATCACCTGAATACGTTTCCGACAAATTGTTTTTTTTTAAAAAATAATTAATACATTTTTTATTCCTTTTTTAAAAGCAAGATGTCAGAATTAAATCATTCGATACATAGATTAATTTTGTCTTTCTTAATTTAATTTGTATTGTTTATTTACTTTGACATTAAATAATGATGTGTTTTGTAGTTGAAACAAAGAATCTTTATATTTGGGGGAGGTACAGCATCTGCGCTGGGTCGTTGAGTTTGGAAAGCCTTCAACTCGAAGTGATGTGGGTCCGCGGGAGGCTCCCCAGGAGTCTGCTCGCGTCCTGTCTCCATCACTCATCGAACTTCGGTGATTCAGACGCCTAACAATTGTTCAGACACCTCGGTGGGTCGCGTCCCCCGCCCGTGCCATCCCATGCCCCGGGTGGCACCAAAAGATTTACGTAACATTATATTTTCGGCCACATCTAATAATCGTAAATTGTTCGAAGCCATTTAATCGAAATTTGTCGGGCGAAATTGGCCGTAACTCAATTGGTTCAAAATCAGTTGCTCGACAGCAAATTTATGAAGTAAATACATCAAGGTAAACTAAAAAATAATGTAGTTAAGAGTTCTACTTTCGTAGTACAAGCATTTGAAAATATAATAGTAAGAATATTGATGTGACATGTATTCCGTATAAAAATCTCTATTGAAAATAATTAGATATGTTAAATACACATTTGTAATAGTAGCGGTCCGAGCTCGGTGTTACTGGGAATTCAGATTTATTTTTTATTTAAAATAATTATTTAGCGAGTGGGAAAAGGGTATGCATTGGTTTTCCCAGACCCAAAATAATAATGATATACGAGAAATTTGGTCCAGGCAGGGGGAGTATGAGATGTGGGAGAGGAAGGGCAAGTTTTTTTTTCTTCGAAATAATTTGTAAAATATAATATAATGTATGATTTTATTATTTAAAAAAATATTAATATTATTTATTTTGTGTGTATTTATATCATTTCAACACCATTATAATTGTTATATATTTTATAAACTGTAATAACTGTGTTATCATAAATTAACGAAAACAAACAACACCACTCATACTACAGATTCTACTATTTTGTTTCATTACTCATAATAACTAATTTTCAACTATTTTTTAAGTTCGCGAAGTGCTGCATTCTACCGAAGTAGAAATGAGTCGTATTTCTGAAATAATTTTCTTACCTGCAGATCGAGCTGAATTTCGCAATAGTCCCCTGCATAGCCCAACGGGCAGAGGCAGTGTTTCATGCACTTGCCGCCGTGGAGGCAGCTCTTGGAGCAGCCGAGGGAGCCGCATTCACCTGGAACAATACAGACGTTTCCCATAAATCCCAAGAAGCGAGGGCGCTGGGCCCCAAGTGTTAGTCAAGAGGCAATTGTGTATGGAGAGTTGACACGAGTTGATGAGTCGCAGGAAATCAAAACACATACATTATTAAAAAAATTTACATTATTTCTCATAAGAACACTATTCATTATTTAAAATGAAATACGTTAAGCTTCTTAAATATATAAAGATATTAATAAGTATTAGTTAAACATTATAATCTCTTCTTAAAAATCAACGTCTTGAAGTATTAAGAAAAATTGTTTCGTTCCAATTTTGAAAAACGATCGTGTAAATATTAAACAATAAAAACAAACAAATATAAAATTTGTATCAAACATATTACTACAAATTAAAGGAATTAATTACCGGTAGCAAATAAATATTTTTCAATTGTTTTATCTAATGTGTATTAAAATACCACAGAACAATGTTCTGAAAGTGCAACGACACAGAAAAAAAAAATGTTTTCCTTATTCCAATTTTCATATTTATGACAATATAAAATGAAAAATACATAATTAAAACAACAATTTTACGGACGTTCAGAATCTATTTTGTCGAGTTTTCTGAGCTATTTTGACGTGCATATCATATTAGATCCGGTATAAGGATACAATTTTGTTGTAAATGTGTGAACGATTAAATTATTAATTGATTAATTTGAAGCAACCCTAGGTGTAATTGAAAAAAGTATTGCAATTAATTACAATTTTTGAAGCTGTCAAATAAAATGGAGTGTGACTCATAACCGCCGTAGTGTGCCGTTATAATCAGGAATTTTTCGACCTATATGATGAACCGAAAGTCACAAAATTCATAAAATTTTGATGAGCACTGACTCCGAAATAGCTGCTAAATAATTAACCTGAAGGTTGACGAAGATATTGTCAGGAATCCAGTCCAAAGGTTGCCGGAGGTATTTTTGAGAAGGTTAGGACCGATACCGGATTGTAGAACCAGGGATGATGATGAATATGCTGCGCGAATTTGATGCGCGAACGGATACTCACTCGTATCTATTGCAGTATTGCGTATTGAAAAATCCCAGCACCCTGAACGTTGTTTCAAAATTCGCTCCGAGCCACCTCATTACAGGTTTATGAACGTAACAAAAAAATGATACCCTCAATTACTCGGGGCGAGTGAGAGTAGAAACAAAAGCGTTACGAACTCGGTTATCTGACAATGTTATCGGCGGCGCTTCGGAATGGAGTTTTAAAATTAATTTCCCTCCCCTCCCTCCCCTCCCGCCGCTACCAGAGTTTCCCACCAAAATGTCGCCATTGTGTTAATCTACAAGCGAGACCGTTCGGGTTATTATCGATCTCTGAGATTGTCCCCAGCGACCGTTGGGCGGTGTTCAAACTTTCAAAATTGTTCAATATTATTTAAGCAAACAGTGTAGAAATTATCTTATACATTTTCGAGGGTGTTTTTATACATGTATTGTAAAACAGAGCTGTTGTGTTTACTAATGGATCAGAAACATTTTATAATATATCAGAAGGAGTATAATATACCCAGCGGGTAGCTATTGTGGTCGCTATACGGTCACGGTTTCCGTACAATAATTTAAATACAGAATCTCCTTATTACATTCCATTAACGATGCACCATGTAGTGTACTTTGTCTTTATTTTCAGTATGAAAATATGACACATACATATGTACACCTAGAGATATTATAAATTGATAAATATAGTTAACTTAAAGAAATGAAATAATATATTGACAGGTGAAACAAAATTAACTTAAAATATATAAATACGTGAATACGACATTTTGTGTAAAAACTGTTTTGAAATTGAAATTGCTAAAATTATATAAGACTGCGTACAGATATCGTGCTATAATGTAAATGCATATTTTGCAAAACTTCATTTTTTTAACCATGGGTCCGAATTTTAGAAATGTTCAAATATCGTTCAGTATAAATGAATTTATAATATAATACTAACAGTTTGACGATCTCTCTTCTCTTTTTTCCAACATAACCGAACTCAATTAGCGTCTTTCCCTTTTCTCATTACTGCCGCTACTTCTTAAACCATTCTTCTCACATTTGATCGCTTTCATCCCCTTACCAAATACAAAGAATTCTTCAGAATAAATGAGACAGCATCAGTAGGGGAGACGATATTCTTTGATTCTCTGCGGCTTCTGCAGAAATTCTCGCAACGTCCATGCTTGTATCATATTATGTCGGACCTGATTATAACTGAATATACATCTATATATAGGTATATATGCCTATATATATGTATATAATTGAATTAAATCATCGATCGAGGACTTATATAATGATTAAAATTCCTATGGAAAATTATTACGACCCCAGCGGTACTACAGTTATGCGGGTGCTAAATATTTCACTGAACTCCCCAATTCCGTAAGAAATTAAGTCAACCACGTGATATACAAAAATATGTATTCAGTAGACAGTTTAAACTATCTCGATTATACACTAATAACACTCTTGTTCTACATTTATTCTATTAAATTGTAAATGTTTGTTTTGGATGTTATATAATATTTATGAACTTTGTAATCTATTTCATATTTTATGTATTATTTTGCATTTATTTATTTTCTCTGTATGTTTTACTTTTTTTTGCTTTATATATTTTATTTCTATAAAATGTTTATTGATCTTCAGCTGTAAACAGAATTTAAAAAATATTTAACGCTAAATAGATATTTTTAAAATACATAATAATAATGTCCCCCTCTCTATGCACGCGATTTATCTTCTATAGAGAGGTAGTACAAACTCACACAATATTAATTAATGAATACATATATTATGTTAGAGCAATGTGACATTCCTAAATAATAAAAAAAAATGCCATTAATGTAAGCTGTTCGAAACCATTGTTTCAACAAACATAAAAAAAAAATTTTTTTTTGCTAAAGACTCTTAAAATAGTTATTGTTCAGTTCATGTAGACCTCAATAATTAATAGTTAGTGAAATTCAGCAGGAAGACAGGCTTTAGACAGTATGCACGGTGGAGTTTTAAGTAGATTATTCGTTTTGAAATCTTGCTAAATAACGAATCAATTACATATTATTTATTTTTCTATGTCATGTCGTATTAGTATATTGTGACCTCAATTATATGAGATACTTGTAATGTCTCGACCCTGGGGCGCCCTCACGCCCTGAGTTTCTCCAGCCTCTTCCAGATCTTCGACCTGAAGTTGCATCCAGGACAATGCCCTTATAGGCCATCATTTTGACGCATAATGTGCCCGAATGATTGGAATAATGTTTAAGTCTCTTGCCGCAGTCGGATTTGTTGCAAAATTGGGGTGTTCTGCATCGTAATGTCCACATAACATGTATTTCTCTAGCAGTCTATTTCAATGGCATTTATTTTAAGCATGTCACTATGGCGGGCTGTCCATGTCTCATACACGATGATTGAGTTCGAATGATCTCCAATGATCTCGAACGTCTACTGACAACAATTTGAAAGATATTAATATATATGCGGCAATATTTGACAGCAGTCGGACTCTCCGTTCGGCCTATAAAATAAAATAGATCACGCTCAGCAATAATTTTTGTTCTGTCATCCGTGAGAGTTTCGAGAGTAAAGTTTTCCATGCGTTCTAAGGGTTTAATGATTCCACGAAAATTTCCCTAGAGGCATATGTTCCGGATCAATGGAAAACTGCTAGTTTATAAATAAGTTGTTAATGTTCGTAAAGGTGGTAATACACTATACCACATTAACTGTTATATTACATAATATATGCCACAGTAAAAGTGTTATTTTTGTTAATGTATACATTTAAAAATCAAAGTATACATATTCTTATTCGATAAGTAAATGTTGTTGAAACGTACATTTTTATACATGATTTAGTAAAAGTATGTACAAATAAAAATGCATTAATTTAAATTAACAATTTTGCTAACAGATGTGTAGACCAACCGCATAACCTATAAATTTAACGTGTCATACCTGTTGGTGAATGTATATAATAACGCATTAAATAATTTATGTGTATATAATAAATTGGACCAAGAATTAGGTAAGGATATAATAAGTTTATATTAAAAATTTTAAACGTCAACAAATTTAACTCTATATTATGTAAATTAATCGAAAACTGGAACCATCTATGGAAATTAAATGACGTATTTATCAAGCCCGAGCTGCTTTCGTTCGCTTGAAGAAAGTATTGTGCAGTCATGACGTAAATTTTAATTAGTGAATTGGAATGATACGATGCTAAGTATTTCAAGTATTTTTATCATAGACAATCATTGAAATATTCCTAATGCGACATTTGGGATGAGTATCTACAGACTATTAAAAATAAGTTGATGATTCGGATGCGAAAGGAAAAATAAATCCTTAAAACAATAAAAACCAGGAAATTGCAATATTTTGATTAATTTGATTTATTTCTGCCTTATATTGTTTTAAGCCTTATATTGCCTTATGTTGTTGAATTGCCGCTATGTGGCATTACGCCATAGCACGGTTGCCAAGTAGTATTAAAAAATGCCAACTCGGCGGTGAATATGAAGGATCGATATGGGAGTTTATGATCATAATTCGCTCTTGGGTAAGATGCCTAACACGCAACACACTGCGTCATATGATTCCTATATAATAAACTGAAAAGTATTTAAATTATTTTCCTGTTTTAATTTTTACGAGCAATGTCTCTGGGCAGTGCGACTGGCTCGATAGCCCTCGAGATAAACAAGATAAAAAGTGTACTTATAAAATTATTGATCGAGCCAACAGGTTGCTCACAAGAAATACTCGGCTCGGGCCGGATATAGTAAACAACTTTGTTTATGTTTGAACCAGATAACCAACGGGAGAAACGGAAGTGGACATCACAATAACAGTAATTATTATAATTATTTCACGCCAGAAACGCCAGTAGTAATATAAGTATGTGCTTGTGGTCTATTGATTACGATACTCTGTTAGTGATCTAGTGGTCGAAGGTTCAAGCCATATAAAAGTAGTTATGCCGTGTAGTAAATGATGCACACTGTATTTCCAGCGAGATCTGTCGCCAGGCGGCGATGATCAGCAATCAACTTTTACTTAGTATGGATTTACTCAATTAAATTCCCCAATTGATTGCAATGATACATTTAAAAAATAAATATTTATAGTATAATGTTTAGTACCAAAAAGTTATATAAATTTAATTAGACTTTCTAAGGAAAATGACTCTTCATTCAATGTCACCTTTTACCTTTTATGCATATATTTGTATTCGATGGAATAAAAGAAATTCGTTGCATGTATCACACGCATTATTTTATGGTCCGAAAAAAATATATTAATATCTCAGCCGCAAGAAAACGAATGTTACGCGTGACATACCGAGGTATACAAATGAGACGTGATAAATGCCGTTAAAAATGTAATAAATGAACCTTTTTACTATTACTAGCTTGTTATAAAGTTTATTAAGGATTATTATTTTAAACAAAAAAATATATTAGTCTTATTAAAGTGAACACATTCTTATTGTGATGTTGTAATTGTTTAGAACATAGATCTGTGATATATTTTTAAATACAAATTAAATGTGTTAATTAGAAAGATATACATGTAAAATCAATTTTATCGAAAAATATTGTTGTTGCTACCGGGATTCGAACCTGATTATAAAGAAGATGGTTTTCAAATAATGGAACGATAGATGTATCAATTTGATATTTGTCGTCAATGGACTGTGTTGGTATAGTATAATCGGTTAACGCACGTTCTCCGGATAAGAAGAGATCCAGGATCGAATCCTGGTAGCAAAAACAATATGTTTCCATATAATTCTTTTTATATGTATATCTTTCTAATTAATACATCTAATTTGTATTTAAAATATTAGTATTAACATTTGGTTTTAAGAATTTATAAATAATGAAGTATTATGATAGTATTAAATTCTGACACAAAAAGTTAGCGTTATATATTTATATGTGAAAGATACCGGAATCGATCTCGGCGCCTTCGATTTCTTTTTGATTTCAAAAAGATTTTGCGGGCGCCCGATATCGATCCCGGTACTGGTAAGGGCGAAAATAAAACATACATAAAAATTATTCGTTATTTTCTAACGCAGTTTTTCTAAACAAATTTTATTTGGGTGCGCAATTATTAGCGTTTTTATTTAAAATAATAATATGTATTTTTATTTTTTATCTTTGTTTTATTAACCACTAAAATGAGTTTAAATACATCTACCGGTTTCGAAAAATACCATTTTCTTCTTCAGGATGTCATAACTAACTAAAACATATATTGTTTCTTTGACAGAATCTATTTAAAAAAAATCTATTTTAAATTTAGTACCTAACTCAAATCATTAATTAATACAAATTTACTCGAATAATTTTTAGGAAAAAATTTTAGAATGGGACTCGTAGTTAAATTTAGTTGGTTGTTTATAATTTTTTGATTAGTTTTACACGCTTTATTTATCTCCAACGATTCCAAATTATTTAATTTGTGACCAACACCGTTTATATGCTAAATTGACAATCCCAATTTTTTATCAAAATCATGACCATTTTCTATTAAATGATTAGCAAATTCTGAAAACCCACTATTGTTCAAACATCTCAAATGCTCTCTTACTCTTATATTAAAATTTCTACCCGTTTTACCAATATAAATAAATAATAATATGAATTTAACAAAATCATGCGATTTAAAAGTATCATATATTTTATAATGGTTTAACTCAGTCAAATTTTTTTTTTGTTATTTGTCAAAATAAACATGTTAAAAAATAGTAGGGAGACTCGATCACGCCGCGGACCAGGTAATGCCGGATTACTGAATGTGCCGGACCACTGAAGTGCCGGATTAGCGAGATTCTACTACATTCACTTTTGACACAATTTAAAAGCACAAATTTGCACAAATAAATTCACATATTTATTAACACTTATTTTTATTACTTCCAATATATTTTTTCTGATTATTATTACTGATTAACAATGTAAAAGTATGAGCGAAGCCAGGAATTTAAACACTTACATGCATATATTATGTTTCAAATAAATATTTAATAATATTAATATCGTTATATTATGCAATTATTATTATTATTATTATTACTGCAAGACTGCGTTGTATTGGTACATATCCTTCGAAAAGTGTCTCACTCGATACTGGTAATTAATTTACGGTATAGTCTGCAAGATCGCACAATTTCGATAATATAATATTATTATACAAGGAGCAATTATTTCGCCATCGATCACGTCCTTAATAATAATTGTATTACGCCCAAGGAGTACCTACCGCTTATACCTGCCAATTAATATTCAAGCTAAATGCTAACGTTTTTTTGTCATCAATATTTTAATATATTTTTTTAAAGAAACAAAATACACAACCCGTCAATAATATACCGTATTTTTTCAATTATAAAACGCATGTTTTTTTTTCTATTTTGGTGTCGGGGGGGGGGGGGGTCGTATAATAATGGCGTCGTTACAACCACTGCTAAACACGTTTGAGTTTGAGTAAACATTTTTTATCTCTAATTACCGTTTAAAATATCGGCTAGAAGAATACATTATGATGCTGCGTTGAAAAGAAAAGTGATTCAGAAAAATCGGACACTAAATCTGAAGAAATTTCAGATCCTGATGGTGATGTCTATTTTTAAATCCTTTTTATTGATGGTTATATGACTTTGTCTATTATAATAAAGTTTATATAATGTTTTTTATTATTGGTATATAAAAATAAGAGTGCGTCTAATAGTCGAGGAAATACAGTATAGGTATTCTCCTGGATTATTTACGATTCACTTTTCCAACGTTCTGGCATATTTTAGATTCCACACCTGAAGAAATCTAGTGGTTTGGATGTGAATAAGACGAATTTTGAAGAGCTGCGTCGCTATTAAAGGAGATCCATCAGAGATTGTTGTATAGAAAACGGAACATATGAACATTTGATGGAGCAAGATTGAAAAAGCGGGCTATGTGAATTAACCTTCCAACTGAGATCTTAAATAGCCGCTTTAGTAACACTAGCAGTGTGCGGACGGGCATTTTCATGCTGAAAAAACACTTTATGCCATCGGTTATTGGTAATAGATATCAAAAGTGGTGGTTACATTCCTCGGAAGAAATTCATAGTGGTGTTAGTACTCCTGCGTAAAACTCAAACAAAAGGACATGTCGGAAATGTTTGTGTTTTGTACTTGACATTCCATTTTATTTAGCCAATACTTGTAACACAAGCTTTTTACAAATCTAAAAATTCAGGATGTATTCGATGACACAATGTTATGGCATTAAAATGACAATCATTGGTAAAAAACTATAATTATTTTTTTTTGCGTTGGTAAACTAAACGCTACGAATTTACGCACGGACCCAAGCCACCACTCAACAATATAGAATATTGCCTCGCGTTTAGATTTAGATTAACTTAAGAAACTGATATTGAAAATTGAATTGTACAAATAATATATAATTGTCGCATATATTGTCGCGCAATTAAGAGTTGATTGCCAAACCCTGTATTTAACCAAAATCGGTCTCGATGATCTGCGATCTGTTCGTGTTATCTCAATAATACTGTTGATTAAAACGACAAATTTCAAAGCCGGATAGATTTATCCCTTTGTTAATAGGATTAATCACCCTTGTAGAGTTTAATGCATATTTTAGGCTGGGCGGTTAGGAGCGGGTCTCGAAAGAGCTAACAGCGTACGGAACATTTTACAAATGACATCGCTGTCCTATAAATGAATATATTATAATAATTGAATCTTAATATTGACTAGTGTATATTTTAAATGTAAATCAAATATATTATAAAGACTATGATGACTTACATACTTATTGCACAATATTAAACCCCCATCCCATCTTTTTTTCACATATCATTTTTATTTTTATTTTTTCTTTTACTTTCTTCTTTCTTCTACTTATTTTTATTGCTCCTTCAACAGAAAGGAAAGTTTCCACTTTTTAAATTATTTTTTAGACTACGGTAATTTATTTTTTCATTTATAGACTTACACTGTGTCATAAGTCCATTGGTAATTCAATTTAACATTAAATTGTTTAAATTTATTGTTATACTTTACTCATTACATAATAAATTATCTGTATATTTTCCAAATAAAATAAGTAAACCGCTTATGTATTTATCCATTATTGTCATCTACAGACCACACAACAGAGCGGTGCCTGCAACATAACCCTACTAGCCTTAAAGACGCAGGGTACTGACTGTGAGCAACAGAACAAATGCGGTCGCCGGCATCCGGACGGGCCGAACTACGACGAGTCACTCTATCTATCGACGTCGCTCCAGAAGTCGCCTCTGAATGTAGTTAGCGTACAAAGTATTAACGTATATCTTTGTCAAATTAATTTAAATAAATAAAGTTAATTTATATTCTTGTAACCTGCTTGTTACATATACATTTACTCGTATATTTCAACACAAATATGAACAACATACAACTATCCGTGATACCAAAGAACACGAATATTGGGGCATCCATATCCTTACATACACCATAAATCTTAACATCTTCTGATCTGGAGTCAACATATTCAAATACATACTCCAAGCTCGTAACATACATACCCAGTGTTGATGCAAGTCGAGTACCTACTCCCTGTGCATTTTGTCCTTTCAATATATATCTTAACATACCTGTCTCGCTTTGGCTAACTAATGACTTATTGATTTCGCCGACGTGGGAACAGATTATCTTCCGACACCGAACCGTCAAGATCTATGTTATTTTTTTAACGTCCGAAAGTAGCGCCGTGCGTAACGCTAGGACCACAAAGAGGCGGTGTTCTAAACATCACCGGAAGTGCAGGTTCTTCTCGGTTCTTCACTAAAAAAGTGCGAGTCAACTGGAGGTGAAAACTTGACGTCCAATCCAGGATCGAGTTCAAGGGAGGCCAGATCCATTTGCCAATATTCCTCTTTTGAATCCAATTTGGATTGTGTCAACTAACTATTAATTTAATCGATACAGCCCATGGGATCTTATCCCACCACTCACATTGAATTCCCCATAATTGGCGGCTCCAACGAGACTCATACGACATAAGATTGGATCAGATCTAAAAAAATCATATTTTGTTTAAGATAGTCACCAAATTCAACAGAAGTACACTCATGAGGGTCCATTCAGTGCTAACCGTCCAACTGTTGCCCGCTACCCGCTGCCCTACTTTCAGTATGATGCGGTTGAACACTGAGTATGGACTTTCGTGTCAATATTCATTTCAGAAATGGTGGGTGATTTTGGAACCGTCGACGGGTAAAAAACAGTCAGACCGGGGCGACGCGTACCTCTGAAAGGTGCACATCTAAGCTAATGTAATTATCACTAAACCGGTAACCACTCGATGGGTAAACTAACTATATCATTGTGAATACAATTAAAGTTACGAGCAATTATGTTATTTGGAGTTATATTCAATTGAGCGTGAGTGACTTCAAACTAATCTATGCGTTTGTTTCCTTAAAACAGGACTAATTTGCTAATCGCCTGGAAAGAGACGCGAACCTCAGACCACTTGATTACTAGACGTGTATCTTACCACTAGATCAACAAGTACGTCTACAATAAAAGTTATGATACACAATTTTTTAATGATTCACCATTTAATAAATTATTGCCTTTCTATTACGTAATATTTAAATAATCTACTGATTACTTTTAGGATTTATAATAATGATTTGTGGGCAATGGTATCAAATGATTTTGAATTATCAATATAAACATGATCATTTATTTAGCGGGTAAATAAATAATTTAAAAAATTCCATTTGTAAGAACAATATGTCTTCAACAATACACTAGCATATCTTTTTAATTATGCACGATTATTAATTTGGATAAACAATTTATATTTAACTATACGCAACGTAAGCAATAAAGCAATTAAATAATAAAATGAAGAAATAATAAAAAAATTACACATCTGTGTTAATCCTTTCTACTCTGACGGTACCATCGGCTTTATCTAGTCATATATCTTACTATAGTGTCAATTCTCTGACGATACTACTAGGTCTATGTAAATAATAGTCTACTTGATTTATTTAGATTACTAGCATTAGTTATTTTTTTGTTATGTTGGCACTGTGGCGAGTGAAATGTCAGTTGTGCTTTGTAACACGTTGGGTTTTTGACGCCTTTGTATTCCATGTGATTATAAATAATTATTTTGATCTAATTTTTATTTCTTAAATTCACAACTATTCTTTTAATGTTTTAGTATATTTATTTTTTATTTTTTGTACTATGCTATATATTTTCATTTTTTTGTGTAAATCATATAAGGTCTGACCGTACTTAGAAGTATCACAAATTATAATTGATAATATTTATGTACCTAAATTTAAAAAAAAAATTGTTTCATTACCATTTGTTTGTTTTATGATTGAAGAATACCACATAATATATACAGTTGCTGGATACTTGAATTAAATAATTTGGGATAGAAAAGGTGTAGATAAAAAATAAATATTTAACTAGTCATACTCATCGTACTTAATAAAGTAATTAATATTATCCTAAATTGCAGTATATCTAAGAACGAAAAAATATTTTAAAAAAAACTTTAATTCGATATTATTAATAGAAATTATAAAAAAGTAGTAATGTTTAAAAATACACTATAATCGTGAATAAGGCGCAACAAGGCTCTGAAAATGATGAAACAGAGAGAAAAGAGATCTTCTCGATAAAAAACATAAAATTGTGTAAAAAACCTACGCGTAGACGAGAGTAATTTGTTCCGAGAGAAGTTTCATTCCTCTACCGTTTTGGGGACTTTATTTCGTGTCCTAATGGTCTCTTCTGGAGAAATTTCACATGACGTAACAGCCTTCTTCTTAGGGGATTATATATGAAGGCATGCCGAGTGTCGCGATCCGTGAAAATAGCTACGTCCGAATATACTTTAATACATTGTGTCTTACTTTTTTCATTGACAACAATAAAGCTTTTGTTTATTTTATTGGCATAATATATTATTTGTCTTTAAGAAAATATTTTAAAATACATGTTCTCTTCATAACTCGTAGGGCATTTCCATGCATAAAATACAATTCATAAAAATTATATGTGAATAGTGAATATAGGCAAGGTTTTTCGTTTTTTCGTTAATCGTCATTTCGCTTGATACTTACGTCAAGAGAGATGATTACAAAAAAATATATTAAATAAAATAATTTATTATTATATAAAATTTCGCTTATCTCAAGCTTCATGTAATAGAGAAAGACAGAATACATACTCTCTTTCACATGCAATTTTATATTCAATCTCCCTCTCTATGTATATATAAGTGCACTCTTTTTGTATTTATGATCAGTTTTAAATACGTCCTGATGAAGCTTGAAATAAGCGAAACCGGTTAACGTATAATAAAATTCGTAGTTTTATACAAAGTGATTGTTATTTTATTTAACCAATTTTATCAAACCCCAAAGTGATCTTTCAAAGCTTTCTACGAAAATACAAAAAAATGAATAATTAACTGAATACCCAATTCATACCCCTTCAGTACTTTCACGAATATACTGAAATACCTCTGTCCAATCACTGACATCTCCAACCCTATTTTACACAAAGGTGCTCGGATTTTTGCGGATACGGTCATTCCGGACACTAACAGTTCCGGACAATGTTTATTCTGGACACAAAATACTTTTAAATTATGTTTAAAATAAATTTAGCGTAAACATTTTGATTGTTAAATTTTCGATGATCGAGTTCAATCTATCAATTGATTTGAATTGAAAATTGAATCTAATGAATCGTTTTTTTTTTACTTCCCGAGGAATATGTGAAAAAACCAAGTCATTTGTTTTTCAATATTGAGTTGTTGGTATTTCGATTATTTTTGACTAGAACTCTTGAATATATAAATGAACAAAGGTTAAGTTAGGTTATCGCCATCATATACGTCATGCATTGGGCCCTAATGGGGTTTAAACATGTTAATACATGATCCATATAAAATTCTCTAAATGTGCGAAATTTAAAATCTTATTTACTGGATAATGCAATTCGATTGCTGCATCGAATTCGCGGGTTAAAAATTTAACAATTCAAATGTTAACATGTATTTTTTTAATACATATAATATTTAAAATATTTTTTGTCCGGGATAATCAGTGTTCGGAATATTCAGTGTCCGGAATAGTCAGTGTCCGGAATAATCACTGTTTAGAATAGTCAGTGTCTGGAATAATCAGTGTCTGGAATAATCAGGGTCCGGAATAATTAGTGTTCAGAATAGTCAGTGTCCGGAATAATCAGTGTCCAGAATAATCAGTGTTCGGAATAGTCAGTATCTGGAATAATCAGTGTCCGGAATAATTAGTGTTCAGAATAGTCAGTGTCCGGAATAATCAGTGTCCGGAATAGTCAGTGTCCGGAATAATCAGTGTTTAGAATAGTCAGTGTCTGGAATAATCAGTGTCCGGAATAGTCAGTGTCTGGAATAATCAGTGTCCGGAATAATCAGTGTTCGAAATAGTCAGTGTCTGGAATAATTAGTGTCCGGAAAAGTCAGTGTCCGGAATAATAAGTGTCCGGAATAGTCAGTGTTGGGAAAGATCGTGTCCGCAAAAATCAGTCCAAAAAATTCGTGTCCGTAAACATCCTGTCGATAAAAATCACTGAACTGAAGTTTTATAATACCAATCTAGGCTGTTTCTCATCCCTCCCATGTCTAGAATGCTTAATTAATTAACAAAGAGATTTCATTAATTAATGCTAATATGACACAGGCTCAGTTTAAAAAAAAATGTACATGGCCGATAGTCGTCCAAGCGTGTAATGCACATTTACCAAATACCCGAGGTCGTGTCATTCGTCGTATGTTACAATATTGTCGATAAGCACGAAGTTGTGTATTGTTATATTTTATTCTCCTAATTGTCATAATATGTTTTAACATTGTACTTTAACGTCTCTATAGTTCTATATATCGAGGTCATTAACGGCCTGATGATAATCTGTATATTAAAATAAAACGAATATGTTACTAACAAATTAAGCCTCTGTTTCTCAACTTCTATCTTTCCCAGGATTCAGGATATCTGATGGATACGCATATGTAAAAAAAACAAAACAAAATATATATAAATATTTAATCAAACACTAATAAACATACAATATATGAGAGTACTAATTGCAAGTTTTGAAACCTGCATATTTTTTTATTTGGAGTAAAACACGAAAGATTGATAGAAGCTTGAAAAACAGAATATTTATTAATGCACTTCTTATTATGAATGATAATCCCAATAATCTTGTTATTATTTTTTACTCCATTTCTTTAATATGCTCTTATTTTAATGTTCTTTATACTCGGTTCCTTACTTATTACATATCTTTAGTCTGCATTAAAATTTTTACTTTGTTCCTTTTACTTATTCTATACTTGTCTCCTTTTAGATTTTCCCGTTGTTTACTATTTAATTTGTTTAAATTAATTCTACCTTACTTCCTACTTATACACACATCAGTTCACGGGAACATTAACAATAATTAATAGCTTTTGTAACCTAATGGCTACCTATCTCAGAACAGGTACTTAATATCTACCTAGCGAGGTAGGAATTGGCCAACAGGCTTGGATATAAATAAAATGAAATATTTAATACTTATTGTACTTGCTAGTGTATTAATTACTTAAAAAATGTTTATATTGATGCAAGCTTCAGAAGAAACTTATTTTTAAAAATAAACGCCGATTTATCGGCATTGAAATATTTGTCATTAATTGTTTTGGCAGTTTTTTCGTGGAGTAACATTTTAATATAAAAATATTATTCAATTATACTATTCACATAATAATTGAGTATTATTAATACAAATTAAATTAATCAATTAGAAAAATATAGGTACCGAAGAAAACAATTTATCGTAAACATATTTGGCATTTTTTCACAAGAGCAGTCCCTCTCATCGGCATGTATAAATTATAATAACAGTCGTTAGGTATAACTGAACTTGATTTTTGACAGCCGCAAAGTTTGATGTTTGCAACACCTTCCATCCGTCAGTCAGGCAAATCAACTCATTTTATTTCGACAAGACTATTCCGAAGACGATAAATTTATGAAAAGGTTACGAAGATCGCAGTGGCTAATAACAACGCGGTAACGCTATTTGGACCACATAAAGCAGAGATTACCTCGTTATTTCTGGCCAACCGGCGTGAAAGTGTACCAGAACGGCTCGGGGTCCGCCGCGCCCTGCCCGCAATGGTGCGCGGCGGTGGCAATAAGTGATTCCAATGGCCGGGGTGAAAAACACCCCCGCTGTTGTGGCAGAAATAAATTATCAACCAACACTCCAGGGGTTGATTTGGGGAGACGGTACCGGGATGAGAGTTGAATGTGAAATCTAAAAACGCGCCGATATATTTTTATTGCGAACTTTTGCCGATATATTTTTATTTTTTACAGTTTTTGTACCGAGAGAGAAGAGGAATATAACCTTGAGAATTAATCTAATCTATTTATTAAATACGCAATAAGATGTCAAGTTTGATCTTGTACTTTAGCGTAAGGAAATAGATTGCAGGTCTTCGAAAATAAAATCTCACGCATGATTTACGGGGAAATATATTCATGCGCTAAAGTCCAAACTTCACACTAAGATTGTGTTCGATTGTAACGATTCAAGTAATTATTTCATCAATCACTAAAATACTAGCAAGTAAATCAATCATCTTCATAATTACTCACATAACGAATTACCATCACTATTGCATACAGTTTAAATTAATAATTAAATTCTATCACAACATTTGTTAAGATGTTAATAACTGTTTAGTAATAATAATTCCACCCTGCCAGACCTGTCTAATTTTAATTACAGGTAAAAACGAAAATACCTTAGTTAGCATTAATTAAAACATACAATTTCAGTGTGAATTAAAAATAATAAAAATAAATAATCACTACCCAATTCAGTTGTATTTTCCATAGCAGAAATTCTCTCTTGTACTGTCTGACAAATATGGTAAAAGTGTCCGGAAAATATATGGTATAATGTGGAAATTGCTCTCCTAACAGACGGAATGAATCGGATGAACATAACTCTATCAGAGTAAGTTTTGAGATAAAGATAAAAAAAACTTATATATTTTTTAAAGTTTAAGTTGCAAACGTACCCTGTAGAGACGAAGTAATCTGTTGACAACTCCGGATTAAAAAAAAAATCACTAATATACTTTTAAAAAACTATAAAAAGTATTTTGATACGAAAATAAGAAGAAGAAGATAAGAGAAAGATAAAAAAATTATATCCGTTTCACGTTTATCTATCACCAGAAGATTATAATTTAAATATTGAACTATAACTAACTAAGAAAGTCACAATGTGTCCACGAGATATCTTTTTAATTCAAATAGTAAGCAATGCGCTTGTGGAATACTAATCACTAACGCTAGATGTTATACGAATTGCGTTAAAAAAGCGTTTCTCATTTACACTCATAAAAAGATTTATTTAAGTCATAAAATCGGGTTTTATAGGTAAAAACGAAATGACAAACAGTTCTAAGACAAAGGCAGTACATTTTTGTTAATCTCTAGAAGTTTTAAAAACATAAATATTGAATTAAACCCGACTAAGAAAGTAATTATGTGTCCACGAGATAACCTTTAAATTCAAATAATAACCAATACGCCTGTGAAATACTAATCACCAACGCTAGGTGGTATACAAATTGAATGTCAATTAGGCATTTCTCATTTATATTCATTATATCTTATATTTAAATTATTAGCTATGCTTTTCTTCTGCTTATTTTAAAGGAGTGCTTTATTCTTCGGCAGTTCCTCGTTACGAGGATGACGTCTTCGTGTACGTGGGATTGTTTAAGGTGTAGGTGGTATTGCACACATGTGAGACCCACACGTACTCTTGGAATAATAGTGAGATTGATCCAATGGCAAGAGTAGTCCGAGACCACTGAAGCTCTCTCTCTCTACATTATTTTGCAATCTTTTTCGTCTATGCACAGGGCTTTGTACAGTAGGGATCCAAATCTGAGTCCTTTATAATTCTCGTTGATATATAAATAAACATGTTTTATTTCTTTCACGGTCGACAGCTGATGATAACAAAATTACGCAATTTTGAGGAATGTCAAAATGCTTACGAATTAATAATATGTAGATAGAAACCTTGGAATATTCCTAATAATGTGTATAAATTTGAGATCGTTTATATTAATAACTTTTGAAAAATGGTGAGCGTTAACTCCATGAAAGTAGACTTTTTCTCAATTTCACGAACTTTGCAAATATTTTCAATATTAATAATACTAACTTTATAATTGTTAATTTTTTGTTATTTATTTTCTTTCATGAACATTTCTTTCATATTACATCATAAAATATACTTAGTATTAATTTATTACTTCCATATCATCTCGGTTAAAGGTTATGAGAACTGAATAAATATTTTCTTATTAAAAATATTTACATCTATCTGGTTTTGGCTACTGCGACAATTTTTTTTCCATGAAGTTATTTTTAAATATTTATTTTAGGTTGTGAAAGCTATCACATCTATCTGTGATGGCCTCCACTATTGGTAATGAAGGTATCTCGTTTGATAATTAGATATATAAATTTAGTATTTTCTATAAATTTTGTTTTATTGTAATTTTTACAATTGAATTAGGATTAAATCGTTTCTCTATGGTGTATACGTTATGCTTTATTAAATAAAACGACATAATAAGATCGTTTTGTAAAAAAACTTTTTTTCGTCCTTTCTCAAATACCCGATTCAATCATCGGCAAGTTGGATATGTGTATAATATAATTATTAATTTTATGTGATAAATTAATGCAAATTATTAAATTAAATCTATTTCTATATAATGATGATGCAACCAACCGAGTTACAGAAGGTCAAGAACTTAGAAAGGCTGTTGAAAACTCTCCTAATTAACGAAGCGTCCGCAGAATCTCGCCATTACTTGAGGCTTTTGAGCGTATTCCGGAAACTCGAACTGAAACTGTGGACTTTGGGCGATGATAATTATATTGAAAGAACCTACAGCGTTCAGTTTGCTCAGGACTCAACACATTTCAAAGGTTTTTAATTAAATTAAATGAGATGTTCGTGAAAGTTATTAGTTCGTTAACCAATTACGGCGATTATTGAATATTCATTCAGAATTTTATCAAATAAGGACATGGAGACCGAGACAACTTAAATAATAATTTTATTTTCAAATTTATTGTTCGATCTTTATGATTCATTGATCATTGATCTATATATCGAATGCGATATATAGAATGGTTCCTGTCTATTACCTACTCACAACTCACTCCCCATATACCCAAAACGCGACCTTTTTATGTGATTTTGTTGTTTATGGTTTGGGCCGTTTGAAATATGAAGTTTGAACTGACAGATATCGTTTACCAGTGGTAGAGTAGACTATGAAAATTGTGTGAATTATCTTCCTGCCGTGTGGGAATGATAGATTGACGGAAAGTGTACCGTGTTTATTCAGTTTCTCGCTATTGTGTGTGCCAAATTGTGTCACACTTCGCACTATCAATGAATCCTTCGCGCTGGTAACGGAGTACGTTTCCTTGTACCAGAAGACAGATAGATACAGTGGAAGAAGAAAATCTAGATACTTAAAGAAGCATTTCTCAGGTGGGTCGTGTTTCTTCCTGGTTCTGGTTGGTCTTTCAGCCCTCTTATTCCAATGTTCCTGACCCTCTCCTAAATTCCTTTCATTCTTCCTACATCTCATATTTCTCCAACCCTTTGTTCAGATATTCATAATTATATTTATCTAAGGCAACAAATTTCTATTGCAGGAGGCATATCCGAAGAAATTATTTGCAAAATAAAGCTGAGCTAAAGTGCATTCGAACATTTGAATATGATATTCCACTGTATCTAAAACGCATGTACCTATGTATATGTTTAACAAATAAATAATTCGTCTAGATTTAATGCTTCCTATAATTATAAATAGCAATTTAGAACATTCTATGTTATTTGTATTCTCGTTAAATCAACTGTATGCTACGTTTAGTTTGAATGTCAAAAAGAGCCTTTAAAATTATATGTAGTTGCTCATTGGCCATCCACCCAAGAATTATTTATGCATTAAATTGCTTAACTAGTACTTAACGTGCTCCTTTACAACATACTAGACTGAAATCCTTATCAATATTTTAATAGCATTTGAAAAAAACCCAATAAAATGCGCGAATATTTCATTCCCTTTATCGAAATCTAATATATCGTATCGGGACTAAAAAAAAACATGTATAACGTGTGAATGTAATTTTGAGGGCTTTCTGAAATTGGCCTTTGCTTTGAGTGGCTGAGTACTGAAAAATAGCTTTGTAAAGACTTAAAGCAAATAATAAAATAAAGCGTAATTCTGTTTGTTCGCAATTTCCCAGGAGTTATTACGGCGGTGAAAAGTTGGCGCTTTGTTTAGTTCGTATCCAGGAACAACGCGAAATCCGCGTGTCATCGTGGGATTTTAACTTTAAACTTCTGAACATTTAACAATGTCATATAATAAGTCAACTATTAGTGTTTATTATTTGACTAATGCTGGACTATGCTTTTTGTAGTTTCCAAACCAATTTTATTTATATTTATAGAAATATAAAAAAGAAACATCTTAATTCGATTAAGATATTTGACGTTAAAAGTGTGTACTTCACTGTGCAGTATTGCACAACTAAGAGTACTGAAATATGCTTTATAAACTAATATAACATACAAATCATTAATTGACATAGCGGTTAATTTGTGGTATAACATAATTATTTTAGTTTTCATAATAAAACTTTGTATTACTCACGCGTTGGGTTATGTTAGGTTGGTTTTCATTACTAGTTGAATAAATTAAATGCACAAAGCATAGTAATTTCATTTGAGACAGTTAATCTATATATATATATATATACAGATACATATTAACAGATATAAACAAAACTGATGAAATAATTGCTATTCGTTGGTACTTTGGAGTACAAAAACAGCTAAAGTTGGACATGACGACCAGAAAACAAAGTTAATGCTGTACAACAAAACTGATAAAACTTGTGCCACTGAAACCCGGACTGTAACAAATAAATATAAAGTAATTTATACATTATATCTAAAGGAAGGATTCTCAGGAGAATTTGGGAAGCTGTCAAAGAAAATGGTGAGCGTTTTAATCAGGAACTTTACGACCTGTATGATGAGCCGAAAGTAAAAAATCATACAATTACAATGGGTGCTTCGATGTCTAGGTCATGTAGTGTAATGTAATGTATAACCCGTACAATTTCTGCTCAATAATTCATATCAAAGAAGACGAAGAATAGGCACACCCAAAATAAGGTGCGTCAGTATTCGGTGGGAAGCAGAAAGAGTTCAGGACCCATAGTCTAGAATGATGATGATGATGATGATGAAGTACACTTTAAAATCAACGATCATGAATTACAACATTGATATAATTGAAATAATAATATATTTACAGATTTATAGTGCCTTTATAAAATAATCCATACTATGTTGATTTTCTTCCATGCTTGGAGACTATTAATTTTGGTGGCTCGAATCGAGTACACTGCGGAACTTTTTCGCTTTCCATTTATTAGTCTGCAACGTAAATGTCATATATTTCAACCATTTGTTCTAGAATATATCGCAATTTTTATAGAATTCGTCGTAAAAAAAAATTAATACTTAAAACAAATAAAATGAATTAATTTGAAATATATGGATTGTGAGGGGTGAGATGGGGTTCTCACACCTCCACTGACAGCATCAGACTAAATCATGAGATAAGTGGGTCATATTTATCAGAACCACTTACTTACCTTTTATCAAAAAAAATTTACCATTATCAATCACAATTTTAGATATTGATACAAATATACTTTTTACATCTCAAAGTAGTTACCAACCAATATAACTTTCTTAATGAATAAACAGATCTTATAAAATATCCTAAATATAGCAACGTGGATGATGGAAAATGTTATCTTATTTTGTCAATTCTGCAAAATAGATTAGGTAAGATGACAAGAAATTTACGAAGATGAAACAATTGAAGCTTCACTACTAGGATGAAATATCGACCCCTCATAATAACAAGGTTCCATCTGATACTACACTGTTTTGAGATAATGAGCTCAAAAGTGTTGATTGAATTTCAACATACATTCGTGTATATTTTGTTCTGAGTATGCAAATATGATCAGTTTTAAGGTCTTAGATTATTTTCAGTATTATCAATGACCACTGTGAGATGGGGAAATTAAAAATAAAATAAAACATTGTGAATTAACAATAATGATCTATAAATTGAAATAAATAACTGATGCAGTTGGAACTTTCAGCTCTTGCTATTTACATTAATATCCGTTAAATAGAGTTGGTGTACATGAAAGAAATAAATAATAATGCACTTGGAACCCATTTCACGCAATAACTCAAATCAGTTCAAAATGTTATTTTAAGGGGTCAATATGTCAATGCAAATTTCAGACGCAAGATCATTATTACCGGAGGAACCATATATTTTTTTTTAAATTTCTATACATTAACTTTTTACATACTAGCATTAAATAAAAATTAAGGATTCAAATACAATAGAATAATACAACCGGTATACTCAAAGGTATTTGTGATTCCGTAAAAATAATGTAGATGGCTTTCAAAAATAATGGAACGACAGATGTATTAATTTGAAAAAGTTTAACATATAGATTCGAAAATTTGTCATGAATTGGCGCTATAACACAATTGGTAGTGTACTCCCCCGGATTGGAAATAGAGATCAAGGTTCTTCGAATCCCGATAGCGCAAAAACAATATTTTTCGACAAAATTGATTTTATATGTATATATTTATAATTAATACATTAAATTAGTATTTAAAACATCACAGGCCGTCTGTTATGAATAATTACAACTTCACAATAAATATGTGTTCTCCTTAATAATTAAGAATAATACACTAGTCATGGCTTTAACATTTAAATGTTTCATTGTCAATCAATAACTTTAAATAATAAACAACATTGAAAAGGCACAATTAATATCAGTTTCTGGTGTTTATATTATGGAATAATATTTATGTGCAGCCGATAAGATACAAGCAAAGATGACGTCGTGAGACAAGTGCGCCCCACTTCTCTCGCGCCGTCTTTCCGATTAGATCACTAGCGCACCCTCCTTGTTGTAGACTTCTTATTTGCATATATGTCTATATCAGTAATTGTATTCAACCATTAATAAACTCGTGTATTTCTTGTTCCTCCTGCTCACATATATACTCCGCATTATTATTCAAAAGAACAAGTGAGGGCAAGGCATAATTAATTGGGGGCAACATACACTCACACATATAACCTTCTGATTCTTAACATATAATCATAATACTTCTACCATACATATCTTCGATAATTTTTACCTTTTCAAGCACGTCGATAACTATTTATGACAAAAAATTCAATAATAATTTCTATCTACCTACGTTTTATTCTGCACACATATACATTATTTGTTGGCAAACATGAAAGAAATCAAATAGCTCTTTAATTAATTTACTTTAAAGTTAATTAAATTAAATTTGAAGGTTATAAATATATTTCTTATTTAACTTTCAGGATAATTTATATCGGTTGAAAATATAATATTATATAAGCGATATTGTATAAAAAACCTTGTAATCATACAAAATAGCGAAGGTTGAAAATCTTACGATACATATAATATCTTGTTTATATTTCATTTATTTTAAATGTTTGCCTGTGCTATTTTATTCATTTTTTGATAACGAATATTTATATTAAACGATTGGTAAATAACTTTCCACCCACAAAACTCTTTGAGTTGAACACATAAAAATATTATATACTTTATAACGTACGAAATTGCTAAGGGTACGTATTTATAATATAACAATATTTGTATTTGAACCAAATGGTATGCAAGGTAGTAAATAATACATAATATTTCAGAAATCATTTTTTCACTAACAAGTACAGTTTGCCGCTGAGAAAATAATAATTATGTAATGATTTTGTCTTGACAAAATTTTGCAATAAATAAAAATTTATTTCAATTACGCAATAAACTTGGCGCTTATTGCGGGTCGGTTCGCGATTCGGTGCACGAGTATAAAGTTGATCTGCACACGTAAAGCTCACAACGGGAGATGCTCGCTTGTTAGCTTCTAGGCCGTACTCGTCTCAATGTATTGATGTACCAGACGGACTGATATGGCTGTCAAGGGTCTGGATTGACAGATAAGTATTGTAAGGTGCGTGTAGGTTGCCTATAATGCCATTTAGACCTGGTGCTGGAGCCACAGTGTACATACCATGTACATCGAGCCCTTAAATTTTTGTACATCTAACGACAAGAAAATATAGCTTGGAGAAATGTGTTGTGGTTGGCTACGTCGAAGGACGTAGTGGAAGAGAAAGAGCCCCAACCGTTGGACAGACCAAGTAGAAAAAGCAACAGGCAGAACTGTGACAGTGAATGGGACTATTCTATGAGCAAAAGCTACCATATTGGTCCTTCTCATTCACCGCCGGGTTTGAATTTTTTTATAATACAAAGGCGAACGTGCTACGTCTTCGAGTTGTACAGCAAGGCCAAACCAATACCATTTACCATCCAATTCAGCGCTCATACCCAAGAGAATTGATTAAAATTTTAATATATTTTACACATATATAATATTAAAAGGTAAAAAAATATTTCAATGCACAGAAAATGGTCAGTTAAGGTGAAAAGAAAAACTTGTATCACCTCCCTAAAGGGAAAAAATACGAGTGGACTGAGCATGAAAAATAAATATATTTACTTCCGGCTGGAAAACCAGGACCGGCAGATATCTGATTAAAAGAAAAACAATTTATCGAGGCTAATTACAAGAAGGGCGGATGACCCTCACCCCCTATCGCAAGATTTGTACGCCTTAAAATCTCCCAGTGGGGCACCCACAAACTCCCGAAAGTATCCGAAGGTTCTTTCATTCCTCATTAGGTGATTCTTGGTAATTCTTGGTAATAACTGCCTTGGACGATGATGATGATGAATTCGTATATTTGTACAGCGATCTTGCACACATAACTCTGTTATGCTTGAATAAACAATTATCTAACTTATAGTTACTGTTTATTACTAAGAAATGATTTTGTCTTCATATTGTATATATGTAATCTAAAATACTGGCATTTGAAGAGCCAGCAAACATTTTGTATACTAGAACGTTTTTTATATCCATTACTCACCCCCGGTGTGGTATATAAGTTGTAGGTACATAAAAAGGTATATATAGCAGAAACAATACAAACAGAATACTCTCAGGCATTGTGCTTTTTCGGCGTTCAAATACAACCCTGGAGTGGAAGGAAAAGTAAGCCCTTGGCGAAATATACTATTAGGGAGGAAAAGCAAATAATCACTCAAGAATGGAATTCAATTCCACATCCCCTACATGCTCAGATGGACGCGGAGATGAAATATTTACAAGGGATCTAAAAATCATGGGGGCGATTAGTGATATTAATAATTACTAGCAAAAAGAAGTCATGTCCAGTACTTCAGTCTATCTTTTAAAGTTGCAAATTATTTGAATACGTAATGTACTGAATGATGTGGTTTATGTCTTGGCTAAATTAAATTAAAGCCAGTATATCAGTATTTACACACGCAGCCGATGGTGGACCTTCACCGTCGATGAAAATAGCTATTCTTGAAATATCTCTAAGAGGTCGAGTAGGTACCCAAAGTACAAATTCGCTAAGGTAACCGATATTTACAATTGGAAATAGGTTGGACATATAAGTTGAACAGATAATGGGTAGCTGGAATGGAAGCCTTGCACCGGTAGAATAAGTATTAGCCATTCTCAAGTTCGATGGAGCGACGACATTAGATGATTGGCGAGCAACAGGTAAATGAGAGGAGCTGAAGAAGATCCTTGAGGAGGCCCTTAGCCAGCAGTGGAGATACATGCTAATAATGATAAGATTTTTTTTGTGCCTTATCTGTTCAACGGACGTTGGCTACAGCTCTACAGTAGACTAGCCAAACTATTGACTGAGATTCGACAGCTATGATGTTCTTCAGATTGTGTTTATTTTTGTTTTGTCGTTTTTCCCCTATCGGGAGTGTGTTTTCATCTCCCCTCTACTCCCCTACTATTTGTTTATTTATCATATGTTTATTTTTTTCTACTACATAATGTTATTTATTTTTGATATCGTTTATTTTAATGTTACTTTAATAGTTTATTTGTTTATAACTCAATAAAGTGTAAAGATGTCTGAGTCAATGAGGGCAATTTTATGTTGACAGATGTGCGGCACCGCCCTGTCACTATTTTGCGGGACGTTGTTGCACACTTGTAATAGTAGCATTAAATAAAACTGTCCTGGGTAAGCGGTGGATAGCCATAATGTTCTCCTGACATCCAGTAATATCTCCGGATATCTCAGATATTGAAGTTTTAAGATTTTTATTAACTTAAATAATTTTTTTTATTCATCTTTATCCAGCTTATTTTTACCATTCTTCTGTACATCCATTTTTCAAATGCTTCAAGTCGTTTTATCATTTCTTCGGTAAATGTCCATGCTTCTAATCCATAAAACAAAATTGAGAACACATAGCATCTGATCATTCTCACCCGTAATCTAAGGTTGAGATCACGACTGTATGCGGATAAAGGTTGCACGAGCTTGCTCAATTTATATTGCAAACCGGGTATATAATATTTACTTTGTATCTTTTCTAATTTATTTCCAGCAATATAAAGACTTTCATTGTCGTCTGCGATATATTTACTAATTAGCATATATTTTGTTTTAGTTGTAATACAAAAGTTTCACATGTGTTACACTGCTTGGTTCAGCAAAAGTTGTAAATCTACCAGAAGTACCGTATAATCTGCATAACGCAGATTCTTCAAAATCTTTCCATTTATAATAAGTCCTTGAGTAGTTTCTAGAAGTGCTTCATTGAATATTGAAGGATTAAATTACATTTATATATATATACTAATTAAATGTATTAATTGTAAAGATATACATATAAAATAAATTGTATCGAAAAATATTATTGTTTTACTACCGGTATTTGACCCTGGATCTCTTTTCCAATCCGGGGAGGGTGCAATACCAACTATGGTACAGCGACAGTATTTTTGACGACAAATTTTCGAACTCATATGTTACACTTTTTTCAAATGAATACATCTATCGTTCCATTATTTGAAAGATAAACATATAAAATTGATTTTGTATGTAAATCTTTATAACTAATACATTTAATTAGTATTTAAAACATCACAATAAGAATGTGTTCTCCTTAACGACGTTCCCAAAAAAAATCACTTTTCTTACAATCATTTTGAAACTTTGAATACACATACTTATGAGTGTCTTTTATACGTAGAATTTTTTTTCAGTAGTCTTGCGGTAGTAAATTTGTAAGTATTAACTATTAAAATTTGCATATTTAACATACGAACCCTACCTCAATCGATGTTGTAGCGCACGTTTAATTGAATAGCAATAGTAATTTTCTTACAATTGTTTTGGAAAACCGTTAATCATTAATTGAAAATTTAACAAATATCTTTCTGTAAAAATAACTAAAATAAGCGGTATTCGTTTTGTTATAAAAAATGTTAAAAGTCAGCTATTTTTGATGGTTTTGACTTTTCCTTTTATAACTTGACTAGTGAAAGATAGCGACTTCGCAACGTTGCACTGCGCGGGGAATTTGAAATACCGTAAAGGCGCAGCAGTTTTTAATAAACGCGAGTAGCTCACAGATATAGGTTATTGTGAATGAAAAATCTATTTTTATAACAAATGAAATATTTATTACTATTAAATATTAATAAGCATCATGTTAACATAATAATTAATTATTGATTCTAAAATATAATCTGTGATAGAATTTTCATAAAGAATTTTATTTTTAACATCAAACAAACATAAAATCCTAGCGAAATATTATTTTTTTAGACACTAGTATTTTCTTATTACTTATTTTTTTGGTTTTAAACGTTTTATCTTTGGCGAATTTTGATTTTTTAAGAAGTTTATCCGCACTTTCTTGTCATCTAATTTTTCGGTAAACAATTGCACATAGCATTTTCACCGCCTACTTTGTAGATTTTTTTAAATGATCGCATGAAATGTCATTTAAAGCTAGTTTTTTACACATATTGATAGAAATAATATCCTTTAATTCTGCCAACATACTTGCTAAGGCTTTAGCTATTTTAGCACCAATTTTTTTAAATGAATTTACCATTTTTTAAACGCGAACTTAGTATTAAAAAACTATTTGCAATCTCCAATATAAAAGTAATCTCCAAAAAATTTTCAAAACATTGAGACTACACTAACAGCACACGTCTCCGGTGTAAGAATATTCAGAGTAAGAATACCATATAGCCGGATTGGAGAAACGACGCAATGAGAATATTTTTGGACTTCTGCGCATGTGAGCCAAAGCGAAAAAGTACACTGTACCTCAACTATTTTTTATTTTATTCATATTAGTTTACATACGGGGGAATCTTCTTGAAGGTTGAATACGACTGCTCTTTGGGTACGTCCTTATTACGATATATATATTTCTTTTAACATTTATTTCTTCTCTATGAGAGTAAGACTCGTGTGTAGAGAAGAAGTATATACGAGGTGTATAATTTATGTTCCGGTTAGTCTGTGTACATATTTTTTGACTTCAGATACAAATTTATAGTAGTCTTTAATTTTTCGAATTGTGATGGGGAGATTGTTAAAAAATTTGATACTTTGAAAAATATAGTGATTTTGGGTTGCGGTATATTTTAGTTTTGGAATATCAATTTGGTCTCTAAATCTTGGACATCGGAATTCGCTTCTAAAATTTAATTGATTTTTAATTTAGAAAATTTGGACTATTGATTTTTTTTTTGTATAGGTCTTATTTTAGGTACTTTGAAATCTATGTAGAGTTGTATATTTGGAGTCTGTTTTTTAAAAATATTTTTTATTATCATTTTTTGAGTGATTTCTAATTGTGACATTGAAGTTTTATATGATCTTCCCCATCCAATAATACCATACTGCAAATGTGGCTGTATAAACGCATAATATATTATTCTCACATTTGTAAGTGATACGATGTTTTGTAAGTATTAAAAATATGTAATCAGTTTTCCTTATTATGTTCGTAAAATTAGTAATATATTCTTTCCATTTGAGTTTGTTATCTATTATGATTCCTAGGTACATGATACAGTATTTTTATCCAATTGATGAATATTGGTCACAAGAGTCTTCTTGAGTACAGGCTTTGGTGTGAATTTTAATATTAATTTATGTTGAATAGCAAATCGTAGAAAGTATGTTTTATTAATATTAATCGATAGTAGATTATTATCCGTCCACTTTTTTATGATATTAACATCCTCATATATTAGCGCCAGTCCAAGTTTTTTCATTAATTATTAGTACTGTATCGTCTGCATAAGATGCAATGTAATTTAAGTTTAAATATATCATTAGAGTATAAAATAAATAACAATAGTCCAAGCACTGTGCCTTGTGGATACCAAAATAAGTGGTTTTGGATGTGCTATTGTGTCAATTTATTTTTACTTTTCGCTATGTTAAATGACTTATTAGCCATGATAAAACAATGCCATCGAGGCCAATATTTTAAAGTTGATTATGTAGTTTCTTGTGTGACATACTATTAAAGGCTTTTCTTAGGTCTATAAATATATCAATGTATTTGTCACTGTCATCTATATGGTGGTTTATTATTGAAATTATTTTTGCAATAGCATCTTGTGTGCTAATTTTTTCCATAAATCTAAATTGATTCTCATTTATGATAATCTATAACATTTTTTTCTCCTAAATGTCTAAAATTGTACCTTAGTGTCATACCAGGACTATTTATCAGGGCTATTAACGTATGTTGATAATTTGTATATTAAAAATAAATAATTTAATTAAATAATATCTGTATAAAAATAAAATACGATGGAATTATTTCTCGCGTTTCCGAATGTGAAATATTTCCCGCCGATTCTACAATAATATGTTTTTACAATTTATTTATTCTTTAAGAAATGTCAGATGCACAAAACGTATCTCGCCTTAGTGGAACGTATTCTAAGATTCGAAATACCATCGGTTATATTGTTTGCAGGGGCGTGCAATGCAAACAAACAAACAAAAATACTGTGCATTACTAAAAGTTCTGGGGAAATAATATAAAATAAAAAAATCTTTATATTATGAAAAGACTAGTCGTTATTAACCGGATAAGATTTACTTTGTTTATGACGTAACTCACGATTTTTGTCTAGCCGTGAGTTATTTGCGAACCATTTGTAACAATTAATGATTGCATTTTGCTCCGCGATTTGCTAGAACTCAGGTCTTGAATGAACCTAACTTATTTTTTCAATTCATATAATAATTGTACTAAACTAAATATTTTTTACAGAATCTATGTTGGATTTTCTGCATTTTTCAAACAATTTGTAAAGGAAAAATCTTTACTGAAAACTGCGTAGAATGACTTTTCTACGTATTTTTTTTACTTGACAGACTGAACGTTTTGTGTTCTTAGTATATTCTAACCAATGATTCCATATTTCCATGTTTGCGTAGATAAAATTTGTAGGTTATAATTTATCATCTGTCAAGCAAGCGAATTTACATTTTTCAGGATATTATTAAGTTATATTATTACCAATATTAAATTAAATGTCAAAATACAATTATTTCTGTATTGAGTATTGGCTATGCTAATTTGTAAAGCTAGTTATTTAAATACATGTTTTTGAACACTGTTAATGAAACATTTTAAATCCGTTGTCCGAAGGAGAAATTGTAGAAAATATTTTAAGCCAAATCGAAAGCAGAGTACGGTACCGAGCAATAAAAAGAATTCCCAAAATTAAAAAAAAAAGTAATATTTTTTTGATACCTATATACTGATTGTTTGAAATAGTGGCAGCTCATTTGAAAGTGTCCTGCACGTATTCTCAATCATAAAACGTAAATTATTACACATAAAAATCACACATAAAATATCACTTCTTCTTTTTTCTTCAATGGCTCTACAGTCCATATCGAGTCTTGACCTCTTGAATCTTTCACATTAACATATTCCGGTTCTCATGAAACAGTTCTAAATCCCATCCATCTATAAAGTTAAACACGTGAAGATCTATCACCTCCAGAGTATGCACGCATCCTGCACAAGCTTGTATACAAAACGAAAAACAATACAACGCGCTGCAGCTACTCAGGGAGCCGGCCCTAGCGCGTCATTTCTCTCGCGGTAGCCTTCCAGACGAGTTCATTAACAAATGCTTCACACTGTAGTATTTTTACTGCTTATTCTTATATACCCAAAAACATAATGAAACAGTTACAGAATAGAAACAGCTGGTTAGACAATGACACACGTCTAACATAAATATATAAAGGCTTAAAATATACTATGTAGACGTATTTGTAAATCAAAATGGAGCTGCACAAGATAGGCAAGTGTCTGATTGACTGGATGATGTCAAGGGGTGGATGGCGATCTGCAGTGATGAACTTTCTGCGAGACCTTTTAAAAAAGAAGAATATTATTTCTTAGCATAATATACGTGTAGTTCCTTACGCGAGTAATGATAACTAATTTATTATTTTTAACGGTTCACTATCCATCGCACAATTCTATGTACAGAACAAATATGACCCACCATATTGTATAATGGTAACGTAATGTACATGCTAATGGAATGTAAATATATGGTAATGTATTAAACATGGTAATGTGTACATAATAATGAAAATAATCGGTATACCATGCCAATTATAGCCATAGGTACATTATTTTTTTTATTGATTTTTTGAGGCTATGATGTTGGAGTGCAGCTATGATTGAATGTTATGATTTTATGTTAAGAATCAAAAGGTTATGTATGTGAGCAACAGGTGTCACAATGAATTACACCAAGCGCTCACCTGTTCTTTTGAATAATAAAAGGGGGTGTGTGTCTGTGGGTGTGTTTGTGTGTGTAGCCAGAGCAGGCTACTTATAGATGAGAGGCGTTCATTGATGATCGTTGCATAGTATATGAAGTAAAACAAGTCTACAACGAGGAGCGACACAAGTTTGTTAATTATATTTTCAGGAAGATGGCCGTGAGAGAAGTGGCGCGCAGGAGAAAGCTTCTTGGGGGGATGCCAGTACGTATTATTGTTGGTAACTTGTATCTGGTCGGTATCGGTGTGTTTTTGCGGCGATGAGAGCCTAGTTTTACATCCAGGTGTATGAAGGGTACGTTCAGGGGTCATCGGCAATGTTGTTGATTGTGGAGGCGATAGACTCACAATTTCTATGATATAAAACATATGTAATCAGGTATTGTAGAAAATGTTTTAATATGGTTGACGTGCTAGTGTGTGTAATGGTTAAGACACGCACCTAGTGATCTAGTGGTCGCAAGTTACTCATATTTTTATAGCATGTAAGAATATTTCCCTTGACCATGTCTTTCTCGCTTGTCCATCGTGAATCACAATTTTTTTTACAGTGATCTCGTTAATAGTCAACTTCCTGCAAACCTATGTCATCTTTTTTCTTACAACTCGCCACATTTAATCCATATAATATCAAAATTTTTGAATGAGAATGGTATTGACTTGCAACATATCCTATTTTATAATAGTTAATTAATCCTGACGAATCCTAGCGGGTTTATATCAAAAGAATATGAGATTCACAGCAATATAAAGTTGATTGTTTTTAAAAATGGAATGATGATCAATTGAAAAGATTGCTGAATATAAATTCAAAATTTGTCGAAAATGTATTCGATTGCTGTAGCGAAATGGTAAATGTGCTTCCTCGGATAGGAAGAGATCCAGGTTCAATTTTTTCTGTATATCTTTCTAGTTGATTATCTTAATTCGTATGATTTATTTATTTATTCTTAATATGGTACATACGTAAATTTATTAATAAATGCTCTAATAAACAAGATCAAAATGGTCCTTGTTAATACAACTTACCTAGCACATATTTGCTTAGTTTCATTTTGAATCTATCTAGTTTTTCCTTTATTTATATAGTTTCTGGTATTTCATTAAAAATCTTCATTCATCATCGATTTTTGAGATTCTTTCTTCCTTTCTATCTTTTCCTCTTCTATGATATTCATGCTCATGTTATATTGTACATATTCTATAAAATGTAGTTTTAACTTGATTAATGTCACACGTCACTCTTTAGGGGTGAATTGCCAGGGTAAAAAAAGAAAAATAAAGAATATTGATGTATTTCGTGTACGAATCTCTATTAAAAAAATAAAGATAAAACAAATAAATAATACATCGGTCGCTACTACTTCAAAATGTTAGTTTTTCTCTTACAAAAAGCTTTGTATTTACTTTCACATACATCAAATAATGGTCTGTTAGAAAGCCGGTGGGAACATGTATAAACCGGAAAGATACGCAAACCAAACCAGGTTCAGTTCAAAGCTCTTGAAAAAAACGCAGACATTCTAAAATAATATTTTACAACACAAAATAAAACTGCGCGAATGTGATGTATTCTGCTGTCATTTTTGAACAGAATTGACAGCCATAGTTGCTTTTAAAATGTATAGAAGATTTGAGATCGCTTTGTGTTATTATCGACACGTGTTTATTTATAAAAATGTTTGATATCAATAATTTATATACGAGATTATTTATTTATTTAGACATCAATATTTGTACAGCTGCAAAAAAAAGGCAGTTTGTAAAATAAATTTTACACACATTTTAAATGCATTGTCCAACTAGGCAAGCCTGTTTTAGGACAAATTGGTAAATAAATACATTTTACAAAACCAAAATTCATTGAAGGCAATACACAGTAAGATCGAATACATAACGTACAAGTAAGCAAACATGAAAATTTAAAAAAGAAATATATATATATATTTAAAAATATAAAAAAGAGAAAAAAAAAACCAATGTACAATACAAAAAATAATGTAAGCGCATGTAAGGTAGATGAAAATATGCAAGACCAAAACACACACATGTAGTTATAAGAATTATTTCAATATATAAAAAAGTTTACTCTCTGTATCTGCACTTCCTAATTGCAACAGCCAATTTGAAACATCCCTTTTAAAAGCCTTAATATCAGTTAAAGTTCTAATTTTATTTAGAAATTTGATTGTATATTCTAGGAGCTTGAAAAGTGAATAATCTTTGGCCAAAAGTAGTTTTCATTCTTGGAACTATTTATGCTTATTTGTTCTTCTGGGATAATATCTTTCTGGCCTCACAGATGGAGCGCTTGTTTTTCTATGAAAGCTAGTTAGTATATTTAGCACATATAATTATCTTATATCCAAAACCTGAAATTTTCTAAAAAATGGCTTTGAAGGGTACGAAAAGTCTGCTGAGTAAAGCCTTCTGAGTCATGCTTACTTGATATATATGTACACCTGATACACTCCCCCAACTATCAATGCCATAGGTCAAGATGGATTGGCACAAAGCATAGTACACAGTTTTCATCAACTTTTTATATTTTTATTTTTAAGTATTCTAAATATATAAATAAATTTTAGATTATTTTATTTAACTTTTTCTTCGAGTGCTATCCGTTAACGGTTGTTTCCAATCATGTTGGTTATACGGGAATTATTTACAACTGCCTGAAAGAGAGATTCAGCCGTCGTCTTAGAATTTTAAGCCATGAGATTCTCCTTCTGCCTAGATCTCGTATTTTATTGTCTAATTATGTCTAAGGCAGACGTGTGGCGTCATCTGCCGCCGAATAGCAGAGGCGCGGCAGCACGCTGCATACCGGTGTACGAACAAGCTTGGGTGAGACACAGTGAGAGGGCTTTGCGCAGCTTTGCGAGTCGGCCAATAGAAACGGGTCCCGTTTGCGGCGAGAGCTGACGACCAAGGTATAGTGTCTAATAATTTATTGTGATATTACCATTAAAATATAAATTAAATGTATCAATTAGATATACATACAATAAAATTTAATTTATCGAAAACATATTTTTCAGAGTAAGTGGTCGACATATTCTCGAACTTATATGCTGCAGTTCTCATCTATTATTATAAATTTAATAGCTATCACTGTTTATTGCGAAAGTTTCAAATAACTTTGAGTAATAATAATAATGCGTTTATTTCAGCGTGATCGGTTTTTTTTTATGAAGACCTGATTCGTCATAAAGATAATACATATTATAAAATACATTTAAGTAATGAAATATTATTTATGTTATGAAAAGAAAAGCAAAAAAATATAATAAATAAACAAAATATAGACACTAAATTTCAGTCACGGCCATTATTGTATCTGTAGCAATTCTGTAGTCGTTGCCATTCTCTGGTCGGGGAACCAGCTTTACTTAATGAATGATGCTGAGCTCCAGCCGCAGCTTTACGCCAGCAACTCGATGTCTCAGAAGCGGAACGAATCAATGTATACAGCCTTCGGAAAACATTGTAGATGCGCTACAATAACGCGTCAATGCGAACAATATTCTGTATGAGTAATGTTCTCTCGGAGATGCCAGAAATTAAATCAATTCCTTTTGTATTAATTTTAATATAAATAATATATTAAGGGAACACATTATAATTATGAAGTTGCAGTTTTTTCAGAACATGTGTAATTTTGTAGTATTTTAATACAAATTAAATGTATAAATTAGATATAAATACACTATACATATATTTTTCTGTATGCCTTTCTAATTGATATATTTAATTTATTTAAAAATATCACAGAACTATGTTTTGAAAAAAAAACTGCAACTTCACAATAACGTGTTCTCCTTAATAATTAATTTGCATTAAATCCTTTCTATGTAAAAGTAATAACTCTTTTACGTTGTGTATTTAGAAGCCAAACGTATAAACATCTCGACAAGACCGCGGGTACGTTATTTCTCATTATCATATCCCTGATGTCAACATCCTAATTAAAGCCTTTTGATTACGAGAGTCCACTTATCGAATTGTAACTGATCTACCAAAGCCAACTGGGACCTCCGAAAATTAGTAATTACCCACAACGACCAGTACAAATGTCTAATAATGTCTGAGGGTGTCTTACAACACGTCCGTAGAAAGTCAGTACGAGTGATTTAATTTTCTTTCATCATTAGTAGAAGTGTCATTTTTTCCACAATCATTATCGGAATGACGTTGCTACGGTACATTGATTGTCTACCGTCTATTTACACAAGATCGTCAAGTTTTCTTGCATCTTTTTAAATATTATCACCTCATCTTCTTAGAAATCTTCCCCGTGATGGTGTCTCGAAAGTCCAGGCACGATATCTAACGGGTCGTCTAATAAGTCTAATAATTTTTATTGAAATGCTATTTTATTTTTTGTAACAAACAATGATTCACGATTTTATTGTATTTTTTCTGCTTTAAAACGTTAGTGTCACTGTTTTTCGGTATTTTATAGTTTTTATTAATTTTTGGTTTTATATAATGGAGTGTCAAGTTGAGAAAAACGAACATTTTCAATACATACTTCTTTTCGCCTTTCATCAAGGATCTAATGGTTCCAAAATTGCCATCCAGGAGCTCAGCTGAGAAATTCTGCCGCATCCAGCCTACAGTCCCGACCTCGTTCCGTAAAATTATCACATTTTTCGGTTGCTCTCCAATCAAATGCGCGGCGTTACGTTCAACAACGACGATAACCTCAGAAATGGTCTCGATAACTATCCCAGAGCCTCCACAAATTAATATTGAGTGTGATATCGTACCAACTTTGACGGGCCATTAAAAAGTCTGATAAATTTTTCGATATTACTACAGAGAATATTACTGTATATTTTATTGTGACTCCCTGTAACGTGCCTCGGGGCTGGTTGATTTGAAATTAAAAAAAATATATAATACGATTTGGTATTTTACTGCAATGATATAAAAATAGTTTTTAATATATTACATAAAAAAATTACAATTTTGAATGTAAACTAGCTTCAATATATTAGTGTTATTAATTATTTTAACCTTTTTATACATACTGACAACATTTGACATCACTTTTTGCAATTTTTGTTAACTTTTGACAGATGCTTTAATTTATTATGTTTGACATATAACTGTTCTAATCCGTAAATATAATATAATATTAAGACGTTCAAGTATTGCACAATAAAAATATATAGTACTTCTCCACAAAACTGGTTTCTGGCAAAAAAAGACTATAAATCCCAAGCATTTATGCAAATACCCAAAGCAAATAAATTAACCAGCATAATAAAAACAAAATAAAGTATTGTCTACGATCTTTTTCAGGAACTTATGAATAAATATTATCATTATTAAAATAATTTTCCTATTTGTACGTTGGTCGTGCTTTTATTTAGATAAGCATATTTCGAAAATAATATTTATGTAATTATATTATTATTATTATGATATGAAAAAATATTATTGTCTGGATTTTCCATATTCTAGAATAAATCAATTAGGCATTGCGTATTCAGTCTAGGTGATTACCTACTTCCAATGTGTCCAATAATAATTTAATTCAATACCAGAACGCAGAGATCTGCGAATTGCTTTGTGAACATTTATATTGAAAATGTGATGCTTTTCAGTTATCGACGTCGGTCCTGCATGACTGAGGATCATGATTTCCGTGAACTCCCGTCCTCTTGACTATGCTGCTCCACTGTTTTTGGCATCCAGGTACCCGTTGCCTTTTCCACTTTGTCAGTACAACGGGTGGGGTATCTACCTCTTCCTCATTGTCCTTCGACGTGGCCCACCACAACAAGCTTCTCCAAGTTATATTCCCTTCTCGCAAGATTTACAAAAAAAATGAAGGATTCGTCTCAGGCTGCATGTTGAGAGTGTGTCCTTGATGTTCAGTTCCTGTAGAATAGAAACATTCGTGCATGGTATGCGCAACATGTGTCTCCAGCACCACTCAAACGCATCAATATGTCTGCTCTCCCTTGCCTTCAGGATCCATAAAGTAGAAAGGTGAAATACAAGAGAGGAAGAGGACGATCTCCAATTCGATAGCCCGACCGGATCAAACTGCGAAGAAAATTGGAGGATAATCATCAAGAACTTCGACAGGTCAACCCGGGGGTCACAATTCTCAGGAATGAGGGAACCGACTGGAGAAAAAGAGATACAAGCATTCTTTACACAATTTCTTGCCAATTTAGTACTGTTTGTCCGACAACTAATAACTAATTTGATGTTTTACATTTGCTATTTAAAATCATAACGATAAAAATCACAGTTTACCTAATCACTACAGTGAACCATGGTCAATACTGTTGCACGAAAACAGGACAAAGAATAGATAGGTACCTACATGTATTTACAAATGGAAAATATAATAAAATATGTATAGTATTAATAAAAGATGTCCATGAAGTATTGAAGTATGATGGTTATTATTTTATCAAAGTATTTGTGTAATAATGGAATAAACCCACCAGGTTCGTAAATCTCCTATGAATAGATATTATACGGTTTCTTATAAAAACGGAGATAAAGTAGTTTTTCCGTCTCTGAGAACAAACTTTTTCTAACATTCACAATATTCTTTGCACTGTATTATGTTTCATCTTGAACGATTTGTCATTTTCCGAGACTTTTTTTGACATGTATCGAAGACTGGATGTCAAGTTTTCAGAAGAGAAGGATCGTGTTACTTTTTTTTAGTCTCTCAGATTGTCAACATTTCAAATAAATTTTTTAAATGGAAATTTATCTATCACGCCCGGTTAAAATGTGTATCTATATATTGCAGTGTTAAAATAATTTCGGTTTTTGTTTTCTAACTTGACTGGCACGAATGAGATTTTTTTGATGACAACTCTCATTTTTTGTAGTTCCCGTGTACACACTATGTCTGCACGCTCGTCACGCACGTCAGACGTCATTTTCGTTCGTGAGTTGAGTAATTTTGAATGTTCCCAGCAGCAGCAGTTAAAACGAAATAAATGTTTGTAATTTAAAGCCTCATATTAATGTTTAATTATTTTTGCTAATTTTTCAGAATAGATAGTTGAACGAATCTTTTTGCGCGTTGTTACATCCTTCGATATGGCCCCTAAAGCCTACAACATCTTACCGAATAATATGAAATTAAATACCATCTCAGGAGTTAGTTATTGAATGTTGACAGAATGAAAGCTGAGCAAAGATTCACGGAAATTATTAAATAATCAGAATATCAATCTTTTTATTGTAATTTTCTATTTTGTTCTTTTATTATTTTATTTTATTTTTAATATTTCAAACTCCCTTCTTTGTTTTGTATCATGGGCAAACGAGAATATTTTTATTAACGAGAATACATTAGTATTGTGAAGCATTTATAAAACAGATTGCTTTCAAATAATGCAATAACAGATGTATCAATTTGTAAGTGCAACATATAAGTTCAAAAATTTGTAGCTAACTTACAATGTTGACGTGGTCTAATAGATCAGCGCACTTGTTGTTACTATGCTACTTTTTTTCATACACGTGTTATTGAATAAAACGAATGAATTTGTCTACTTTAGCACAGACTTTGGTTTTTAGTTAAGGAGACAGTAAATATCTATTTGTTGTTTATTTCTGGTGGTTTTTTAGGGGACACTGTGAACACATGTCAAATCACTGGTTTAAGTTTTTTGACTCTTTCTACCAATTCGATATGATTTTTAAGTTTACCTCCGGATAAAAATCTCAATACATGTTCATTGTATTGGTATGTGCCTCAAATAAATTTCTGAGATGTGTCTTCTTCCGCGGACGCGGGTCTGCTTATTTTGTGTCATTTTATCATGTTGTCATTTTTTTTCATTTATCATTTTGTCATATCAGACCAAGCTGGGATAAACAGTAACGATCATTAAGATGAACACAGATTAGTTTTGATTGGTATATAAGTATTAAAGCGACGTAAGACAGAGAAACACGGAAGCGCCTTGACGAGACTTTAGACCCTTCTAGGATGATAGGATGAAAATGATGAATATATCGTAGTATTGTAATGTATATATTTTGCCCTTAGCATAATTTGAGTTTGGATGCGGTACATCTATCCACTGTTTGTGGCAGATCATACATAATAGTAATGTGGAGGCCATAAACGTGCCTCATTGTTGTCTGGTTGTTAAACCATGTTCTCAACAGCTATAAACAAATACTCCTGGTATCGAAGTCAGGTGAAACACTATAATAATTCCATGCTTATACCTGCCGTCTTCCCGACTAAAAGCTTTGGATCAACCTTTAGTAGCTACTTGTAACTAAAAACAGTGTTGAATAAATCTCGTGTCAACCGTATTAGGTTAATGCATAATTATTTGTCGTTTTTATTGCGACTTTTTGGTTTTTGAATTTGACTAGAACATCGATGATGAGTATATATAACGATATAACGAGTAACTATAATTTATGTTATAATATAATTTTTTAAAAAGGCGAATAATTATGCTTCAACTTAATAGTTTCTTTTTTTTAATTACCTGCTTTAGTCCGCCATCACACATATTGCTCACACTCTGCGATCGTCCGAACACGGTGAGCGCTGGGAGAATTGGGTCACCAGCTTCACACTTAAACTGATCCTTCTGATTTATCTGTCATACACGCATACTCTTTCTCAAGTACAATCATCTCAAACTAACATTCGAATCCCAAGCGTCATGTCCGGATACCGCTCGCATTCTCACAGACTGGCGATACATCCCCAAAGTAATGACAAAATTCTGTGGTATATTTTTATATAAATAGCTTACAACATTTCATACAATAATTTACAAATAGTTAATACGACAAACCTTACATTTTTTGGAATTGTCATAACATTCTTTTCAGGCAACGAAACATTGCAATAACATTCTTCTAATAAACCAGTAAATGAATAGACATGAAATAAAGTGTACATATAGGAGGGGGGTTTGAAACATTAGTTGCGGGATGAGGAGCATTCTACACACATTCTTTGTGGAAACATAAATCCGATAGTTTATGATACATTTATGAACAGTAAAAGTATTTACTGTTCGAAAATTAAATCTTTATGTAAACAAGACGTATTTTTTACATTGATACATATTATATTGTAAGCATTTAAATTTTCGTTCATATATTTAAAAAAAGTCGCCGAGCTATTTGATTGCGTAAGCGGTACCAAAGTGATCATGTGGGTGCCACCAAATTGAAAATATTGAAACAAGGAATTTGCGTCAGTTCATATCTATATATTTAGTAGTCTGTGGTTCTTTTCCTTTTTCGTCAACTGCAATTAACATTCAAATCAAAACAGAACTATTTGAAACAATTTTTTTTCTTAATTTAAATTTTTTAAATAATTGTTTTTTCAAATTGTCATTAAATATTTATCAATGTAATTGTACATTTATCGATTAATTTTAAACACATTTTCTTTTCGCTTTCAACAAAATTATACAAAACTATGACGCCTCGGCTGCCTGTTTAAGGCACACCAATACTCCCTCGGTAATAAAAAGCCAGCCAGTATAATAATGTTAGCGTTGTATTTGAGGTGTCCGTTTCGTAAATAAGAATATTTCTACCCTCTATGAATACCCACCCTCACGGTAACACAAAATGAAAATATTTTTTGGGGAAGTTATACAAACACCTACTGCATGTGTAAAGCACGTTACATATATCATACCACATCTGCATAGAATAATTTTTAGGTTTAAAAAAAATTTCATAAATTCAGTCACCGCGGAGAATAGAACCTTGAGCTCCAGTGAGACAGATAGAGAACCACTGCACTGGCAAAATAAACAAACGAAACGTGAAAATGTGCATTTAAAAATATCTTTATTAATAATTAAGCTTATTATAAAGTTTACCAGGTGACTGTTTTTCAAATAAAATTTTAATATTCTAATTGAAATATAACGTTAAGGTTGTATTAAAAGTTTATCAAATAATCAATGCATTGAATCCTAACACAACAAATTCGGAACTTATTGTATACTTATACAACAATTTGAAACTACAGTCTAATAGAGCATTATCAGTCTAACGAGGTAAAGTTCTCATTTAGTACATGAAGGGTAGCAGAGTTTATTTTTTTAAATTTTTAGCAAGCAGAGGCGCCTGAAAATATTACGAATTTTTTTGACGCACTATTTTTAACACAATTTTCATGAGAAATTTCACTAGAATACTTTTTTATTTTATACGGGATAACTATTTGCTGAATTGTTAAAAACTTATGTGGAAAAATGTATAAAACTTTACTGAAAAAAACATTTTATTTTTGGCAGTTTCATTACGTGAGATAAAATCCATGTCTGAGATTTCTTACGAAATTTTCCATTTATAGATAGCTCCGTTTCGTCTTGCATGAAACCTTCTTAAAACTAAATAGCTTTTATATTTTTAAACGAGACAACGCGTAAAAGTGTCGCTGGCACTTTAAGGCGGAATAAATTTGCCGACAAAGGGTATTTTCGTAAAACTATATAGGCGCGTCTCTTATCTCGCTTCAACATTTGCATCTTCCACCGTCGTACATTATGCATGCGGGCACTCAAAACAAGCGAGGTCTTCGCTTATGCAAATCGACTACTTTAAAATGTTTAAAACTTTGAACAACAATGAAGCAGATATATACATACAAGTCTAGCTGCTGGCTTAAATGATGACGTGCTTGATTGGCGTTGTCACCATTGGTAACTAACTATGTATTTATTTTTAATATAGTGCATATATAAGTATATTTATATATGCTCTAATATAAACACGATCAAAATGTTCACCACAAATTATCTTGCACGTGTTTGATTTGTTTCATTTTGAATCTATGTAGTTTCTCCTCTTTTCTTATATCTTTTGGCATTTCATTAAATATCTTCATCGCTCTGTACATCATCGATTTCTGATATTAAGTCTTCTTCCTGAATGGAAGTCTTAGTCTATATTATCCTCTTGTATGATGTTCGTGCTAATGTTGATTTGTATAAATTTTTCTTATAAATTCGGCCAATATTTTCTTAGTGAGGATTTTAAAAACAAATAAATGAAATATATATTTTTTTTTAAATATATTTTCTGCTTAAAGATCATCGTATTACGATATTTCTAATATTTTTCTCAATACTTAGTACTAATAAATCTTCTGATCTTTAAAAGAAGTGAATTTTTTTTTAACAATCTTTTTAATCACGTGTCTTGTATTTTGCTAAAAGTTCAATTTTGAATCTAATTGATTTCGAAATATTTTATTTCTACGGTGGTATATAACTAATTAACTTACCATCACGCCATAAATAAATTGGGCCCCAATACAAAATTTTAAAAAGGGTCTTCTGCATATGTATTGTATGTAATATAAGTGGTGGCCAGTGAAAGACTGAAGCGTTAAAGTGAATAGCATACTGCAGGCTGCCTGCGGATCTTGGAGTGATAGTTTCTGCGGTATTAAAATTTTATACGAAAAAATGTTAGGATTCTATTTCTAAATTGTAATGATGCCTTTGAAATGTGGTGCTGGAGACGCACAAAATGCGCATACCATGGACGGCGAGACGCACAAATGTTTCCATTCTGCTGGAACTGAACATCAAGGACTGACTCTCAACTAGAGACGAATCCTTCTTTTTTTTGAGAAGATAGCTTGGATAAACTTGTTGTGGTGGGTCACGTTGAAGGACGAGGAGGAAGAGGGAGATCCCCTACCCGTTGAACTGACAAAGTGGAAAAGGTACTTTTTGATGACAGTCCTAAGATCTGCAGGATGCCGAGAAAAATGGAGAAGCATAGTCTAGGGGGCGGGAGTTTATGGAGATCGTGATCCTTAATCATGAGGGAAAATTTATTATAAGGAATATAAAAATTAAAAATATTAATTAGAAAGATATACATATAAAATCAATTTGATCAAAAAGTATTGTTGTTGCGCCACCGGGATTCGAACCTGGATCTCTTTCCAAACCGGGGAAGGTGCATTATCCAACTATGCTACAGCGACAATATTTTAAGCGACAAATTTTCGAACCTATATGTTACCTTTTTGATATTAATACATTTAATCTTTCCATTATTTGAAAGAGCCATCTACCTTATAAAGTAGATGGCTCTTTATCACAGACGTGTGTTCTGAATAATTACAACTTCACAATAAGAATGTGTTCTCTTAATATTATAAGGATGTTCTGAAGATGCCCAATTGAGTAGAACGACGACAAATGGTGACAGATGGAACGTCATTTACAACTTCGTACAACCTCCATAACTGCTTTTGCCCACAGGCCGATGAGTACGTCTTCCTGTAAGATCTGCCACTTAGCCCTGTTTTTTACGAAATCAATTATTCAGTACTATTAAATTATCTTCACAATCATCTGTTAAAGGCTACCAGGCCAACTAAAATACCCGGATTCAATAGAATTCATGTAATTGAAATTATTTAATTTTGTAGTACCCAGCAAAATAATCTTTTAAATTTTTCAAAGAAAGCAAACACGTTGTGGCGTTGTTTACCACTTTATTATGGATATATACTAAAGTCAATTAGTTATTCCCTACTATTCTCTCCCACACCCTACCTGATACTCTGTCCTACTCTGATATGTTGTCGCTCTGTCTTCTTAACCTCCTATTTAAATATCTGTACATAGGTTAGTCTATATAGTATATTGTCCTGAAAAAGGTTGGGTCCAACTGACATTAGTTGACTTTAGTATATGTGCGTAATAAAGTGATTTAAAACGAAACATTCTATTATTTAATTATTCTTTTAAATGCCAAATTTTACAATACAATACTTTTCGACGTAGCAAAGACGGGATTTAATAATAATTTCAAAATCAAACATTTGACATCAACAATAAAATTGTTACCAGCTTTAACGACATCTTCAACACACTATCAACACATCAGTCAACATCCTTAAAGCCTACCCCTGCCATATATGGTATTTATATTTCTTAATTAAATCCTTAATGTACTTTGGATTGGTTAGGATCTAAAAAAATTTATCATTGATGGAGATTGATAAAACAAAAAACATAAAAAAAAAATCTGATACAGTACTATCCGTACATAATGTAAGATATGTTTACTGTTTCTGTACTTAACCGACGTTTACTAAAGGAGACAGGTTCATTCGTTATATTTAGTAATACAAATATGAATTAATCTATACCAAAAATATTAAGTAAATTTAAAATTTTATTTTAAAAAAACAGTAACATTCTCGCCCGTCTATGATTGAAATACAATACAAAGAAGAGAGTTAGAAGGAAAGTAAAAAACAGAAAAATTCAACAAAGAAATAATTTTTTAGATTCATGTAATCATTTCCGTAAATCTTATATACTTGTATATATCATCGTTTTACTGTAAACAAAGGCAGACAAGATGGAAGATAAACTTTTCAAAGTAAAAACAAAGTTGTTGCTTCATCGGCGAGGGGTTGGATATTATATTGAAGAACCAAAATAAATGAGCATTAAATATATATTCATGAAATAATAAGTTTATATTTATTCTCAATTACGACAAAATAAAAGGTATTTAAGTGTCCAATATTAAATAGATGGTACTCCAATCGAAAAGTTTGTTACAAATTAAATTTTCGAGTTTCTCAATGAACATTCAATTTAGTATTTTTGCTAAAGTAGAAACCTTTTCTAAATTATATTATATTATTAGATTAAACTTTAAGATTATTTATTTTAGAATACTCTCCATTTATGAAATCTGGTGTACCAAGAACGCTCGCTGCATTTAACAACATACCGATAGCTGGAGGACAAAAATGAAGAGGACAAATGGTGGGTGAAAACGGTAAGGAGGATTAGAATAAGAATTGGAAGGGTGATTATTAGGATGAGAATGAGGAAGACGACTATTAGGATGAGGTTGCGAAAGGGGTTTATAATAAGTAAGGTGATAATGAGAAGGAGGATGAGTAGGGAGCTGAAGATGAAGACGTGGTTTATGTTAAGAAAGAGAACGAGGATGATAATGATAAGGAGAATGAGTATGAGGATGAGGAGGAGGATTAGGATAAGTATAAGAATGAAAAGGATTAGGATAGGGAAGAGAATGATAATGAGAACGAAAGGAAGAAATGTTTATGAGGAGGAAGAGGATGAGGATTAGGATAAGAAGGAGAGTGATGATGAGAACGAGGACAAGAATTAGAATGAAGACGAGGATGAGTAGAAGCATAAGGATGGAGTGTGGTTTATGATAAGAAGAAGAATGAGGTGAAGAAAAAGAGTATGAGGATGAGAAGGAGGTTGACAATAAGATGGAGAATGAGAATGAGAATGAGGAGGAAGATTGGGATACAAAAGAGATTCAGTTCAGTCAACTTGTGTTATCGATAATATTTTGATCATAAAAAAGCTCAGTGTACCGAAACACATTTCATTTTAAATCGATAAATTAATCGCTCGTGTTTACAAATCTGAGACTGTCACATTTAAACATTGCGTGGGAGCCAGTAATCACGTCATATCCATGATTTCAAATATGCTCGAATGACACCCATATAAAGTTTATTAAATGTGGATATTTATTCCAACAATGTTGCCTAACTACACTTTGCAAACACCCTATAGTTGCTAGTTGCTTCGCTACCCTGTGATACACAGTGTGTCCAAAATAGTTGTGTCTACAACTTTTCTCGTCTGCGAACGGCAGTGCTTCTCAAACTTCTAGTGCGCCTGACCCTTTTATTGGAAAAGGATTGCAAAATATGACATTTAAGAAATCTGTATTTGGTATGGAGTGATTTAACTAAACTCAAAACAATACCGAAAAAAGAAAATTCTTTTATAGATTAATATAATATCTTTTTCTCAAGTTAGATCTCTCAATACTAGAGAACCGTTGCAATAGGTTAGTTAGTATCGTCACTGATCTGGCCTTCCATCTTTCAATCACCCCAATTTTTCTGGATGCCACCATCTCTGCGAGCAAATGTGTCCGATAAATTAGGAGACGCATCTCCAATGTGGACAATCTATAATGGATCCTTAATTGTTCCAAAATTAAATTAATACTACACATAAATACAATATTTTTTAATAATAATATATTATTTTCAATTAAATGATAAATTCACGATTCATTGACAAAATTATGATTCTACAGTACACATCGTTTTTTGATAATTAAAAAATCAATATAAACATGTCACAAAGGACACATGTTATGTGTATTATAAATTTATTTAGGAATTCATTCAGAATTGTCGTATTTACGAATACGTAAAATATGAATATGCCATTTTTTATATTAAATACAAAAAAATTGCGCCTAAAACTAGGTATTACAGTTATTTCAAATATTCTTTGTAGATACATAATATATGAACATGAACATACTCGGATAACATACTTGTTTATTAAAAATATAAATAAGCTATTTTATCAATACACACGTTAATGTAATCTGATTATTTAAATACTTACGAAATATACAAAGCGAAATATATGTACGATATAATTTAAAACATAATTTATTAGTGTTTTTTATTTTAGTATACCCCTTAGTATATTTGTTACGTCGTTTTAATAAATTAATATCAAAATACCATAGACAGTCAATAATTTACCTAAAAATATCAGTTTGTTTATAAGGTCCGTTGATAATTTTTGTAATGTTAAATTTGAAGGTATTTTATTTACAAATCATAATTTTTATTCTCCGTATTATTTTTTAAAGTACACAATTATCATTTATAATTTTTTAACTGTTAATTCATCGTGGAATTGCATATAGATTCAAATCACCTACCTATCAAATTATATAGTCTCTGTAAAATATCCCTGTATTGAAATATATAAATATCCTAGCTTAAGAGAAAAATGTACCAGTCTGAAAATGGCCGTGATAGTCTGAAACCAGTAATGGCTATAAAATAATAAATAGTGGAAAAAAGTTAAAAGTGTTTTAATTAAATCATTAAACAATTATCATTTAACGTGACTGCTTAAATGTATCAAGTTATGAATGAGTTTATTAAGCGTGCTATGTTAACACCGCGCAGAAACGATTCTCTACCGAGTACCTAGAGATGGTTAATATGGTAACCCTTCACGAAATTAATTCCATCCTACGCGAGAGCCAAAGTTTGAGATGCCGGGATGGAGTATGTACGAAGACCTTCAGAAAAGGTAATAAAGTGGTTTAGGGTGATGGATGGTCATATTGTCGTCTGTCTGAAATCACCCCGTTGAGGAAAATTGTGGGAGCAGTTGTTACTAAAATTATTGTGGGTAGGTGCAGCGATGAATCTCAATACCATGTCAGCTTTCAAACTGATGGGAAAGAGGTTTTCATTGTGTCATTACAGCCTCATTTATTGTGAAATAAAACCAGCTAATACCTTATTTTATAATTTTAAATGTACGATACACTAAACCAAATAATAATAAAAAAAACCCAATTATACTGATAACTATAGAAAAATAACAATACAATTAAAAACTCGTCAACATCGTTACATTCTGAACTCTGTATTAACATAAATTATACCGGCAGAATATTGTTGTAAAATAAACTCAGTGTATATTATCTAAGTAGTGATTGTTTCAATCTAAATACTTTTCTCTCCCATGCAAGTATGCCAAAATATAACAGTATGAATAATAATCCCACTTGAAGGCGGATTATTATTTACATACCTATTGCTTCTAATGTAATTAATACTTACAAACATACACATATCAACAACCTCCATATATAATGAAGAAGAAATGAAACAATTGTCAGTGTTGCAAAATAAAGCTTTGAGAACAATACTAAAAAAAAATAGATGTACTCGAATCAGTGCAATGCTGAAAGATCTGAATATGATGACCTTTAAGCAGAAAATATTTTTCAATGTAATGATATTTATTTTTAAAATCCTCACTAAGAAAATATCGGCAAAATATGCAAAATTGATGCAAATCAACATGAGCATGAACATCATACAAGAGGAAAAGATAGACTGAGACTGCCATTCAGGAAGAAGGCAAAATCTCAGAAATCGATAATGCACAGTGTGATGAAGATATTTAATGAAATGCCATAATATATAAGAAAGGTGGAGAAACTACATAGATTCAAAATAAAACTAAGCTAATATGTGAAAGATAAGTTTTAGTAAAAATAAACGATTTTGATCTTGTTTAACTAACTATTTAACTATCACGCTTTTTTTAGCCGCGGGGGTAGGCAGAGAGGACAGTGCGCCATACTCTTCTATCCTGACACAGAATTCTCGCCTCATTCACATTCGCACATCTTCTCATACAAGCTCGCCGATTGTATCCTCTACTATCTGGTTTACCTGGTCGTGCCAAGTCTTCCGCGGACGTCCTCTATTTCAGGTGCCATCAACACTTGCGTCATATATCTTGTTTATATTTGAGCGTATATAAAAATACTTATGTATACACTATATAAAGAATAAACAAATAAATATATACTCACTGACTGATTTTGTAATTAAAAAATTACTGTACAATGTAAGCCAAAATAAAAGATTTTGACTATCTTTTTGATCGTTTTGCACCATTTAAAATTTTTTCAAAGCACTAAAACACGTGACACTATCAAATTACAATTTATGGCAATTCAGATATCTGGGTAGGTACTTTATTTAGATATTGTTGAAATAAAATTAAAATTTTACTTAAACAAATTATAGACACGCTCGATGGGTCGATGGGTTATACAAAATGTATTTTCCGCCCTTTTTCCTTTATTCACGCTGCACTGTTTATTACTGTAGAACCAAATCCATTCCAAAGCTTATTGTTAAAATCAAACAAAATCTATTTTCACCATTGAGAGAAAAATATGACAGCCTCGAGAAATATCGTTTTGATGAGATCTCATCGAACAAGAAATTGCTTTTCGTCAACTCACGGATAAGGGAAAACTGATTCAAATGTATGTGTGTACCAGCTTAACGATCTGGCAGGCGACGTAATATTTGGTACCTTCAAATGGGGTTATTTGAACACAGGGATTTTACAACAGCCTTAATTTTTATTTTAAGTAATTTTTTTTATTGTGAAGTTACAATTTTAGAACATAGTTCTGTTGTTTTTTTTAATACAAATAAAATGCCTAATTTGGCTGAAAGATCTATATTAAATTTATATTTTTTAATTGTTCTTCTTTTCGTAACCTATTCGTTATTCAATCATCATTTTGTTCACTGCGGCTTGGAAAACCTCTATAGTAGACTGCCTTCAGGTTCTTTAGCCATGATATTCTCCTTTTTCTAGGGCCTCGACTTCCTTGAATCTTTTTCTGAATATCTCATCACATATCCGAGATATTGAAGTTTTTGGATTATTACTATTTTAAATACAATTTAGATGATTAATTTGAAAGATGTATAGGAAAATTCAATTTATCGAAAAAATATTTTTGTTGCTACCAGGATTCGAACTTGGATCCTTTCCTATTAAGGGAAATGCATTAACGAATTACATTACACCAATATAGTAAGTTGACGACAAATTTTCAAACTTATATGTTGTAGTTCTTTCAAATTGATACATGTCATCTATTATTCTACATTTTAAAAGCTATTATCTTTTTATTTTCTTTTATTTTAATATATTTTTTCGATAAATTGAATTTTCCTGTACATTTTTCAAATTGATAGATTCAATTTGTAATAAAATACCACAGAACTATGTACTAAAAAACTGCAACTTTAATATAATAATATGTCCTCTATAATAATAATTAAAACTTTTTTTTTTGTATTTATCCGAACCATAACATCTTTCCTTTACTATTTAACGCAAACTTTACTTCTTGGTTATTCATTTTAATATTGAATTATTTATTAACTTTACTAACAAACAACTATATTTAGTTAATTATACACCGACCGGTTTCAGAGAATGCCTATTATTCTTCGTCGAGATGTTAAAAACTACATTAAAAACATTAATTTGAAAAGATATCTAAAACTAGATAGTTTTTCTATATCTTGATGAAAGAAAAGGTATTTTCCGAAACCCGTTGGTGTATAATTTATTCACAAACGTGGATTGAAAACCAAATTAATAAATAATTTAATACATAACATCTCAATTTGAAACTCTATCCATCCAGCTTATTTAAAACATTCTTCTGTAGATTCACATCTCAAATGCTTCAAGTAACCTTATCATTTCTTCGGTAAATGTCTGTTTTTCCTTTCTATAAAATAATATAGAGAACACATATAATCTCAATATTCGCATTCGTAATATAAGATTAAGTTCTTCATAGGTATGTTTTAAAGTTTAAAATCGATCAATTTATCTTTAATTTCTTCATCGTTTCATTCAATGGCCTTGCAGCCCATATCAAGCTTTGGCCTCCTGAATCTTTTGTCTCCATATGCTCCGGTTTTCAGCGACTGTCTTCCAGTTCGGAATCTGTAGCAGCTCTTCAGCATCTTTTACGCCATCTTCCTTGTGAAGTTGAGATCTTCCCACACTTTTCCTACCAGTTGGGTTTAAATGAAGATTTTTTTGGGATCCGCGCTTCTATCATCCTCTGGACCTGACCTGATCATCTGAGTTTGCGGCAGTTCCTTGTGGAGGGGGGTCTGGGGTTCTAATAAATGTTGTATAACTCTTCATTGCATTTAATTCTCAAAACTTCCCCATCCCGCACAGGTTCATAAATTTATGAAATAACATCTTTTACGGCTTGTATTTACTGAATGAGACACGATGAGATATGCCTCAGTATAGTATACATGTGTTGAGATTTTGATCTGGAGATAAACTCAAAGATTACCACTGGAGTGTGGTAGAACTGACCTATGGAAATGACAGATCGAATGCACTCTTTCGTGGGATTTCCTTCATAACTATCGTCAAAATTATCGACTTGTTCAAGCTGGATTCCATTAACTTGAATGATTATACGTCTTATTATATGTCTTACGAACCACTTTCTATGAATCACTACAACTAAAGAATTTTTGATACATTTAAGATTGAATCACTATCTAAAATACCAACATTTCAATTTTAAGTTTCTTACGCCTCGTGCACAGTCAGTTCTACTCAGAAAAATATTACTAAAAATACTTTTATGACCTTTGGTAACAAAAAATTATCACGAAAGGTCTCGGAATACCTGGAGCTATTTAGAATTTTGAAGTGAAGAATTTAATCAATTCATAAAAACGGGTATTTCAAATCTTTCAGTCAAAAATTCTCGTAACAGTTTAGAAGTTATTAAAAGCGACCGTAATTTTTATAGATATTAGAATTCTTGGAAAGAGTTTTTTTTTAAATGTAGTTGTTTTTTGTATGATACATTTAATGGTGTTTTGGCTGTGTATGGTTTAATGTTTAATATACAAGTTGGTGGGATAAGATCCCGTGGACTGTATCAATTACAATAATGATTTCGTTGACGTAATCCGAATTGGATTCAGGAAGGAAAATAATGGCAGATGGATCTATCCTACATTGCTCTAAAGTACTGGGTTGGACGTCGTTTTCACCTTCAGTTGACTTGCACCTTTTTAGTGAAGAATTGAGATATTACTGCACTTCCGGAGCTATTGAGAACACTGCCTCTTTGCGCTGGTTTCGAATGGTAGAAAAAGAACACAGATCTTATCAGTTCGGTGTCAAAAGGCAATCTGCCCCCCTATTGGCGAAATTTCTAATTAGTTGGCCAGAGCGGGACAGGTATATATCAAGGTTTATATTGGAAGGAAAAAATGCACAGGGAGTAGGTTTTCGATTTGCGTCAACATTCCGCTCACCTAATTTTGGTAAAAAATTAAGATTCTAAATAATCAAAATGGAAACTATAAAATTCGCGTTGTTTTTGACGGCTATTTGACGGAACTGAAGTGTATTATGAATATTTTGATTCTAATATAATCGATTACGAAAATATATAAAGCAACTAAATATAGGTACATGCGCTATTATTATTTGATTTCTTCCATAAAAAATTAAGCACTGTATACGACAGTCTACTAACATAATAAACAGTGCCTACGGTGTTTTCAATATTACCATATATTTCGAGCGTTATTCAGAAGTAATTCAAAGTATATCATAAACCTTGCAAGCACGTGCATGATACTTGTTTATATTTATTTCCGTGAATTTTTCAAATAATATTTCCAACGTATCACGCACGAAGCACGTCACTTCGAACAAACACTCGACTCAAAGTAGATTGAACCACTCAAAGAGATCGATTTCTTCAGTAACGCAAGGAGCGCATACGACTTTCTGGGTAAACAGCGCGGCTGTATATTACGGTTTCCAAGTGCGCAGTCAAAAATACTCAAGTCACAAAAATGGTGTACTATTCACTTTCGTCAGTCTCATCAGTTACGAAATATGTGCATGGGGCGGTGCAGCTCTTACTTTAATAGATTCTCTAACTAAGACTCAGAAATGGGTCATCAGAGTAATAAACAATAGGGCATTGAAACAACTCTGAAGAACTCTTTAAATCCTTTCAAGTTTTGGATATAAGACAACTGTTTATTAGAGCTATCTTCCAAACGATCCGATCCAAAGGAAACCAGGAGCAAAACCTTAGGTACTGTTCAATACCTAATTCGTTCAACGAACTTTTTTATTTTGTGCTCCGAGAATATTTAACAAATTGCCACTAGACCTTAAAGGGTCTAAAGTGATTAACTACTTCAAACCAAAAATAACAAAGTGGTTGCTCGATATGGGTAGAAAGCAAAATGAAACTAATTTGTCATTTGTGCTAACGTAACTATCCACACATTTTTGTTTCCCACTATTGTATATTACTGACAATAATATTTTTATAACTTTTTTTCAATATTTTTTTATAACTTCTGATAATACTTTTTTAACATAACTTTTCATAACGTACTTAACATTATACTTACATACCTCTTAACATTTACAACTTTTAAAAACTTAATAGGTAATTGCTTTAAAACAGACTACGTCTAGTAAAGCAATTACCTTTATTTTTTCATATGTACTATTTATGCTACAAAAAAAAAATTTAAAAGTTTCAAAAATATTTTTTTGCATCTATGTGTAAGTACACGTAAATAATAATGAATTGCTTTGTTGACTCGATTTATGATAATGAACCCAGCTTGATTAAATTGATAAATATTTCACTATATATAACAAATTTCCATGGCAAAGATATAATTGAATATGTCACATTGCTCGGAGGATGAACAATTGTTGGGGGAATTTAAAAACATAATAATTTATTTGACTTATATTTTTTATACATAAGAAGCGAACATACAATACAGTAGGTATCCCACCTCTGATATATAAAACATTGTACTGGCTACTTTCCTAGACAACCGTCTATGTTAATGTAGCCAGTTTTATCCGTGCTGTTGCGGTATTATTTAAAAAAGATTAAAAATAAAGAGTCAGATTCAACAGAGATATAAAAAAATTAATAGAGACAATTAAAAAATGTAGTGAATGTATTGTAAGTCTAAAGTGAATCAAAAGTGTATTGTATTGTATTTAAGCTGGAATAAGCGATGGTTCGGACTGATCTCTATCCAATTGAATCATGCATCAAATCCAATTTTTTTTGTAAGTGAACGGTTTCCTATCAGTGTTGAGTGTGTTGTACAGTTTTTGAGCTAAAAACATATAGAACGTTGAAGGAACGTCGTTGTTGCTCTCGAAACAGGTGTGTAGATGTTTAATGTTTATTCGGTGTCTTGTATTATGACTTTATATCTTATGACCTTATGTACCTTGATTTATGTTTTATCTTGTGTTTGACCATGAATTAATTGAACTAATTTTCCGAGGGAAAGATTAGTTCAATTAGATGTCGACAGGCTATTCTAAAACGCTATGGACTGACGAAATCATTAAATTTTACGGAAATACGTGGCATTGATTAAATATGAACCTCTGTTTAAGATTTATTTATGATAGTTCCTGTTAAGTCGATACATTTCTGCCTCGGCAATTATTTTTGTAGTCTTATCATATCAGGGGAAAAACCAATTATGCTCTATAGACCAGAGTTGGTTAAGTATAAATAAATGGATAATATACATGTAGCTACATGCAAATTGTCAAGTTATTCACAAAATGAGTTGTTGGAGTCACAAAATTTGGACATACTTTAAATTGTTTTTATATGTGATTTTTTTAAGATTCCTGAAAAAATTTAATAAAATCTTTTCTGATAATAAAAGAAGACCGGAAAGACCGCGAGAAACATGGATAGCTTAAGTCAGTTGCTATCTTAAGAATTTGAGCGAGACTAAAGGAGGTCTAGGATGTAGACAGAAGAAAATACTGCAAAATTTATTTTGAATAGCCAACACCAGATGTTCAATGTATGTTGTTATATGTTCAAGTAGCTGTTACTTTCCTGATAAAAATTGCTGTCTTATTTAGGAAAGCATTAATTGTTTATTTATTCGTTTATTCTACATAAATAATTTTTCCAATATTTTACAAAAATATATTTTGACTTGACTCGGTTACGTTGTAAACTAAAATTTCAACGTGCACCCAACACGATAGACGCCGCCCTAGCCTCTACCTACAGCGTCGAGACGCCGATCGATACCCAGTTTGGCGATGTGTGAAGCATACACAAAATAATACTGCGTGATAAAACGAATACTTACTTATATTTCTCTCTGTATCGACATTGCACTTTTATTTGAATACACACTGCAGATATTGATTAACTTTTTGTCAGATAAAAGTAATTAATCAAATTTGTGCGACTGTGATTTTGAATATTTTTATTTATATAGAATTTTTTGTAGCTAAATTTTTTGTTTAAATTTGAAATTTTTGAGGATTTTGACTATGAACCTGATTGCATCTTGACTTTTAATAACTGTACATCTTTGTTAAATGTAGTGATTTTACTAAGATTCCAAGACCTATTCATTGACGTATATAATTTGCTTTGTGCCAACTCTAATTGGTGATCTCCAGCAAGTTTAATGGCAACAAGTTGATGTGACTGTATAAGGTGACGCGAATTCCCCATAGGTAATTAGTAAGAATGCAGCACTTTTAACTGCCAGTCTGAAACGCGGTGCAATTTGCTTTAAGGATTTGCATGAATATTTAAGTTCGAGTAAACAATTAAATGACGTGCACGTGTTACTTTCTCAGGGGTCGAGGGAACGTTTTATGACGATCCACTCCTAAGAAATGCACTATTTTTATTGCTCACTGTTGGCGACGAACCTTGTAGAACAATAACTTATCGCTGGAAAAAGGACGTTTATAACAGCTACAATTGCCAGATGCAAAAAATTCGCCGACAAAAGACATCAGGATGTTCTCAGAATCTAGCTAATCCAGGTACTGATCAATAAAATATCCCGTCTGGGGATAATTGCGAGCCCGCTGTGCTTAGGCGCATTAACAGAATGACACGGCTGGAGGCGTGGCCGGGATTGGGAGCGTAGAGTTGGTACCAGTCTCTGATAGCCATAGAGCAAGAGCGCAACCCAATTACCGGCTAAGGGATGGATTGAGAGACGTGTTGAGGACACAGAGAGTTAAAATCTAATCAGTTAAAAATATCTCGTAGGGAGAGTTAAATTTTCGCAGCAGAGTTCAATTTTCGCGAAGTCAGATCAGATCAATTCTGACAGTTGAATTTTCGACCCCAATCGAGCGGAGTTAAAGTTTGAATTCAGTAGTCATCATCAGCCATCGGACGGAGCGGCCGGGAGTCGAACATTTCGTCAGTTGAATTCTGGGAGCTGAGTCTGATAGTCGAGGTCGGTGCGAAATGGACAGTGCAGAAGTAGAAATCGACAGCCGAAATTAAAAGTTGTAAAAAATCAGTCGGACTAGTAGTTGAGATAAGCTGAAGAAGTGGAGAATCTGGCAGTAAAAATCTGAGTCGAACAGTAAAAAAAACAGAAGTGAAGGTCGGGAAATCGAAGAAATGTTGAAATCGGAACTACCGTGTGGAAGCGAGAACAGCGGAAGTGCGATGAGCGGACGTCAAGAGTCGTAACTGGAGCGGAGGCCGGAAGCAAGCGCTCAGGAGAAGCTGATGGACGAAGTCACCCACTGGAAGAGCGGAAGTGAAGAACGGATTTGAGGTCATAGTCCCGCCGAGTTGTCAGCTTCCATCCGCGCGGCAGGTAACGGCAGCTGACGTCGATCGGCCAAGCCCGGACCGGATCATCTCCAGCAATATCCGTAGAATTAATTAAGGTAGATTTAAGATTATACTTAAGTAGACTATAAGTTAGAATAAGAATTTTGCCTACAATTTTTTTTTTTAATGTACAATAAACTGCAAATATGTGTATAATTATCGCCCTTTAATTTAAATTCTCGCCACCTTCTGTGACCAACGCTGCAATAATATGTTGGTTGCGCAAGACAAAAGCGCAACTTTCCTGATTGTCCGTCGACGATTTCAAGGGATGTTGCGATATGGTCCATTACTATTTCTATTTTTTAAATTATAATCAATTACATCAACTATTTTTGTCTGTTATCTTATTTAGTAATTTATTTTCTTGCGTCTTGCGTGTGATGCAAAGGGATTTAACTCAAAACACTTTTTTTTTGGGTTTAAAATATTGTATTTAATCACGATTCATAACATGACGTAAGCATATCATGCTATTGCAACAATAAAGCTGATAAACAATAACAATAAAGCTTTAATACATGTCAAAAAGAAGTATTAAAAAAAAAAATACGGCAATTGGTAAAATAGAAAAACAACAAAAAAATGTTTTTTTTTCGATAGATCTCTTTGCCAAACAACCAAATGGAATTCGTGATTCTTTTCTGTAAATATTGTCTTTAGTTGACTAAAATATATCAAAATGTATTTGTTTTATTTAAATGTATACTCTATTATAATATATTAGAATTTAATTAGCTTATTTATTCTAGGAAGAAGTGAATTAAATTATCTTTTTACGCTAAAGAAAGGTTCATTGTAATGATGGAATAGAATGATAGAATATTATTTCGGTTATAATTATCAATTAAATGATTTCGTTTATGATATTATCATAAAACGGTAAACACAGTTTACAATCTCTGATCATTCAATACTTATGACACTCACACTAGCGAGGCAAGAGTATCAATTTATCTCTTCACTGTTCCACCAGAACAGGTTGTACGCAATTCTGAAAGGGTTTCTTCTTAAGGGGTCATGACGTCATTGATTTGAAGAGAATCTTTCGAAACAATATTCCCGTACCTGTATATTTTAGACAATATGAAATGAAATACGTATTTGAACGGTTTCAGAATACGATGTGAGATTATTTATTTATTTAGTATTTGCTAAAATAATAGCACAGTAATGTATTTATAAGAAGAAAGTAAATATCATATGGTTTTATACATTTATCAGAGACATATGAATTTAGAATGTATAAAAATAACAGAACAAAAGATATCAATATTTTTATAATAGGTATAAAACACAATTCACAATAAAAAATATTGTATAAACATTTGATTTAAAATTCTCCATTACTCAGATATACGATAAAAACTACAATAAACCACAGACAGGAATATATATGACCAGAAAGCTTAATTGAACATCCTCTTCAACCATTTTATTACTGTTACTTTCTTTTATTATTTATACAATTTGATTAGATTTTTTTCTAAAGAGATACCTAAAAACAATGCCTACGAAAAGGTGGTTCGGTCAGAAAAGAATCAACGAAATTAAAGTTAATAAAAAAGAACTGATGGGATTCCTTTGTTGAAATTGGATATAAAAAAATAATTGATTTTAAATCACAGTTAGAATCCAATTAAGGCATATTGAATCTTTTCAAATATATTATCAAATGGAAGATTTAAAGAAAAAATGATGTCTATGATTATAAAGTCAACCTTTAATATTTAAGTACAAATATTTGTGATTATATAAGAGAATGAAAACTCAACTACCATTTTAAATATCGATCAATTTGTAACATTTGTCATAGAATGAGTCGATACACGATAGAGTAGCGCATTGAAATTTCGGTAAAACAGTTCATAAAGTTAAAAATGCTTTTGCTTGATATGTGACTTCTCATTAAGCCATTGTTGATTGAATCAACCAATTTGAACATTCCGACAGTGTTGCTGATGTGAACAGAGTAAAGATTACTCGCCCAACCAGATCAACTGAAAACATTTCTGCTGTAGCTGAATGTCCAGACGTGTCAATAATACGACGTGCGCAGTAATTAGACACTTCATATGGCACTTTGAACCGTATTTTATATAAAGATCTTGGGTTTAAGGCTTGTCTTTCGATAATAATTCAAATTTTCACGTTTTTTACGAAAACGTGGTGGGTATTTATTATTCATTTATATCAGAAGTTATACACTACATTAAACTTTTTTAAACTATTACTTAAATAGTACCTTTACACTAATGTAAAACTAATAAACTGAAAGTTATTTGTCATAATTAAGAAAATGAATGAATGAAAAAAAACAATTTCTTATGTTCCTTACTAAATAATATTTATATTAATCCTATTAATGTGTGTTTTTTATTTCAATTTTTTTCATTACATATCAGCGATTAAAAAAATACACATTATTAAGATCGATATAAATATTATTTAGTAAAAAATTGTTTTTTTTCATTCATGTTTATATTTTCTTAATTATGACAAATAACATTCGGTTTATTAGTTTTACATTAGTGTAAAGACCTTGTCTAAGTAATAGTTTTAATAAAAGTCAAATCTTGTGTATAACTTCTGATACATAATAAAATCCCACATTTTCGTAAAAAACGTGAAAATTTGAATCATTATTGAAAGTGGCGCCATAAGACTCATTAAGTTCAAGTGGTGTATTAATTAAAGCCTGCAAACTATAAATAACAATTGAGTTTGGATCACCCGTAATATGTAAAATAAAAGTTATTTGGAACATAGATCAAATAACAGATTTCTTGGATTTTATAACGAAGAAAACAAATTAAGAATATGTATGTTACATTAATTTAAAATATGATTAATTATGTTACTTAAATTTAACACACATATCATTTTACTGTAATTAATCATGTTGACACACACACACACACACACACACATACTCGTGTATAGAGAAGGAGTATATACGAGAGTTTATGTTTCAGTTAGTCTGTGTACATATTTTTTCAACTTCAGATACAAATTTATAGTAGTCTGTAAGTTTTCTAATTGTGATGGTGGAGATTGTTAAAAATTTTGATGCCTTGATAAATATAGTGATTTTGTGTTGCGGTATATTTTAGTTTTGGAATATCAATTTGGTCTCTAAATCTTGTATATCGGAATTAGTTTCTAAAATTTAATAGATTTTTATTGTTGATAATTTGGGTTATTGAATTTTTTTTGAATATGTCTATTATTTTGGGCACTTTGAAATCTGTGAAGAGTTGTGTACTTTGGATAGTATTTTTTTTTTGAATGATTTTTTGAGTGATATCTAATTGTGACATTGAAGTTTTGAATACTCCTCAAATTATATCTATAATCTAATTATTATGCCTACCAACATAACTACTTCACTACATTCTATAATAATCAACATATAAAATCAATGCATTTATATTTTAAACTTAAATTTAAGCATTTTTTATGATATGATATGAAATTATTTAATGATATGAAAAATAGGACTAACTGAATCTATCTAAACGAGGATCGAACTTCTGATATCTTGGTCGTTGGGTGAGAGTCTCACGTCTAGACCATTTACAGCGAGAATAAAAAATAAAAAATTGATACACAGAGAAAAAATTACGTATCGAAAAAATATTTGATTGTCTAGAGAATGTAGCAAGTGAACGTTTCGGAATCGTATCCCGGTGATAATCAAATATAGATTTTATTAAGGAGAACACATTCTTATTGTGAAGTTGTAATTATTCAGAACATACGGTCTGTGATGTTTTAAAATAATGGAACGACAGATGTATTAATTTGAAAAAGTGAAACATATATAGGTTCGAAAATTTGTCATGAAAAATACTGGCGCTATAACACAATTGGTATAGTACTTCCCCGAATCCAGGTTCGAATCCCGGTAAGCGTAAAAACAATATTTTTCGACAAAACTGATTTTACATGTATATATTTAATTTGTATTTAATTAGTATTTAAATATAGATTTGTTTTAAATATCATAGAATTATGTTCGAAAATACAAGTTTTTCGTGTTGAAATTTTCATTCTCTCGTCTAAAAAAGAATACAATGAATATTTGGTTGCATTCACATCATATATTTAAACATTCAATCAAACACAAGCGCAGTATCTGCTTTCGTTTAGTAAAAAATCTGTTAATCAATATAATACCAACAAAGGCCATGTTTTCCATTTACGTTTGCGTTGCTACGGTGAAGATTCGGAACAACACAAGTCTGTTTGATGAACCAAAGGTTACGTTTCGTGGAGTATTTGCTTAACGTCGTTACGTCAATACAGACAAGCTTTTGGGAGCGTAATTTGGCGTTCTACTTGTGAGCTTTAACGTAGAACGAACGTGGATGATAACAATGCTCAAATTTTGGCTTTTTGCCCTGTAATGATATATTTGTACATTTCTGTAATGAATAATAATACTAATAATAAAATAATAATATACGTACACAACAATAACTCCCCGTTTCTGTCTATGGAAAATTCTCTAGAGCCGTAATTTAAAAATCAGCGTTTAAAATGTCGTCAAACATAATTTATATAATGTATATAGGCGTATTTTATTTCTTATAAAAAAATAACAATGTAATTATTAATACTAGTAAAATGAATAAAAAAGTATCAAAAAAATGTATACATTAAACCTAAGTTTTTTTACACGTGATACATAATTAAATATTTTCTGAACCAATGTTAAAAATAATACATATTTTGTATGTAAATAAAGTAGATTAAATTCACGTTAAGAATTGTTTCCACAAAACAAACAATATTTAAAAACTAACTTGTTTGGGAAATAAGTTTACCCATGAACCACTTGAAACTTAATGCCCTCGTATTGAATGTATCGATCACATAAGTGAAATCATTTTCCAATAAATACATCCGCGAAACAGTGGAATGTATGTCTTGGTTAATTGTTTTTATTATAATAAACATAAAACTTATGAACGGATTAATTTTTGAAAGAAAAAAATCATATTCAAAAGACATATTCTCATAATGATTTAAATAATATTATAACACATTTCCGCGACACACGTGGCACCTAGTGATATTGTATTTAGCGATATTTCGACATCGGCGATTATTAGCCTGCTTTTAAATAAATTCGACCGATTTGTGTCTTAGATAAATGTCAAAGAATGTGGATTTAAGCTGATATTACGTAACATAATCTAATAATATTTTAAGTAATCAGAAGCTCTTTATTTATCTTATAAATATTTATTAAAAAAATTGTGCTTACGTTTAAAATTGTATTCGAAATCAATGCTGAAATAAGCAATATACAATTGATAAAAAACAGATGACAAGGGGACTGTTCTTTAAGATAATTAAACAAATATATATCTAGCAATGAATGAATTAGTTAGGAGGGAACAATATTGTTTGTGTAATGTAACAAGAACATATCGTTTTTCCTAAACGTAGTCCATAAAATGCGCATAAAAAATAAGTACCGCAGAAAAGGCGAGTATTGTAGAGAAATTGCAATTCTTCCCGAGTTTATTAAAGCATAAAAATAAACGGAAACATACTTCAGCACACCCTATGGACGTGGCTCTACGCCCGCTACGCCGGCAGTTGGGGCGTAGGTCTACAGCGGGGTTTAGAAATACTGCAAAGTGTCGTTGTCTGTCAGCGTATTTGTCGCATTTTACTTTTTATAATCGTCATCTGGTACTGTAAAACTATTCTAAAACAAGCCAAGAGCTCAGTGAAGAACCTAAAAAGAGTTTAAAAAAAACAACGTATCATCTGAATTTTTTTGATTTTATTTGACATTTTTGTATCAAATTATTTTTTTAAAACTGTCAAATTTTGTAGGAGTTTTGGAGATAATAAAAAGCAATGTTATATTTTAGTAGCGCTTGTAATATTTTTTATAACGATGTCTGTTGAATTCAATACAAATAAAAGATACGAGTTATATTATACAACGTGCCCAAAATAAAGAAACAGATTATTTAATTAGTATAAATTATATAGGAACATTTTCGTAATTTAACATGTTTCACTGCAAGGGCGAATTAAATTCTGCCGAAGAAATCGATAAACTACTTAATTTTTTAAGTTCAACATTGTACATTGACAGAAATGTCAGACTTTGACACTAACATTAAACCTTGTTGTTCCAATATTTCAATATTATTTTAATATTATTATTTTATTGAATATGTCTTGCATTTGTTAATTTGCCGAAAGTTTGTGATTATTTTTGGCCAAAGAAAATGGAATCTCAAGAACAAATAAACCATTATTGAGGAGAACACATTCTTATTGTGAAGTTGTAATTATTCAAAACATAGGTCAGTGATGTTTTTAATACAAATTAAATGTATTAATTAGAAAGATAAATATATAAAATCAATTTTATCGAAAAATATTGTCGTTGCTACCGGAATTCGAACCTGGACCTCTTTCAATCCGGGAAACGTAGATTAATCGATTATGCTATAGCACCACAGTGAATTGACGACAAATTTTCGAACCTATATGTTATACTTTTAAAATGAATACATCTATCGTTCCATTATTTGTAAGCCATCTTCTTTATTTTTACGGAATCTTAAATACCTTTGAGTAATCCGATAGCAAACGCCAGAATTAATAGTTCATTTTTATAAAATTTTTGACACATTGATATAATTTATATATTATTAAGGAGATTGGAAGAGATCCAGGTTCGAATCTCGGTAGCAACAATATTTTTCGATAAAATTGATTTTATATGTATATCGTTGTAATTAATACATTTAATTTGTATTAAAAACAAATAAATCAACATATTCTTTTGAACGCCTTTTGACGCGAATGATTTATGGTTCAAGAAAATCGTCCGATTTTGATGAAGGCGTCAATCGAAAAGGTGTTCATCTACGTAATATAATTAAATACTTCTGGTGGAACAAGGACAGCGCTATCTACTTTGATTTGTTTCCAAGAAAAATAACCATCACTTTTGAGGTTTATAGGTAATAAAACTCAGAATATTTCTTGAGACTGCAATTTAAAAAAACGTCCGAAAGACAGCATAAAAAGATTTTACAGCATAATAATGCCCGTCTCCATGCTGCTATCATTAAAATATAATTAAAGAACTCAGTTGGGTGGTTTTCCACATCTACTCTTAATTTTCCTTTCATCTTTTTCCATTTAAATCTAACAATATACTTATAGATTTCCCTTTGACTGACTCGATTTACTCCTGATTTCCCTTATGGGGAATGCCAAATTCTCAATATATGAAAGCTTTATATTAAAATAATAATCTTTTATGATCACAGTAACGTAATCATAGCCATCGCATAAGTATTCTGAGCAGTAAAAGCAAAAGAGGATACGTTCACAATGAACGAGCTTTGGTCAATATCCCCATATGTTTTTGGCACCCAAAGCCTACAACATTTTACCAAATGATGTGAAACATTTTTTGGTTATTGGGTATTAACGAAAAATAAACTAAACAAAGAAATATGGAAATGCTTACATGAACCTAATATATATATATATATATATATTTTACTATTTTATTTTATTTTCATTTATTAGACTTTATTGGCATACATGTTTTTATTGTAACATAGATGAATATATTATAATATAACATGATAAACATAAGATTCAGTTATATTGCAATTAAGTATAATACTCGTAGTTTATTGTGTGGGATGGAGTAGGCTCCACTTCTGATGTATACACCATTATCCTGGCTACTTTGTTAGACTACCGTCTGTATTAAAGTAGGCAGTTTTTTTCGTACTGTTGTGGTGTTATATAATTCAAGAAATGTAAAGATTCAACAGCAATATATATATTTTTTTAAATTGTAGTGAAAGTGTTGTAAAACTAGTGAATTATTAGTGTAGGTATTGTATTATGATTATGTTGGAATGTTGGACAGCGATGCTTCTGATTACATAATTTTTGTTTAGTTATTTAAATTATTTTAAAATGTTGTAATATAATTTAATAATTTATGTATTAATTGAGATTTAAATTTGTTATTGTATTTATTTGACTGTTGGATAAAACGGATGAGCATGTATTATTTAGCATAGACTTCAGTCTAGTTGAAAAAACGGTGAAAATCTTCAACAAGCTTACAAAATTTTTGTACATGCCTTGAATGAATAAATAAACAACTTTGACTGGATGAAAAATTCAACGATTATTAAAACGATACTAAAGAAATTGATGCATAAAAAAATGTTACGCCCTGATGACAAAATAGATTAACACAATGTCACCCTTGTAGCTACAAAGATTTAAAAAATATTTGAAAAAAAAACACAGCAGAAAAACCTTGCAGGCAACTAAATAAATCTAATGCCTGTAAAGGTCACGATGTAGTGTGAATCGATTCTATAATAGGGCTGAACTTTCCAACTTGTACTAGAGCCTTTCTACACGACTGGCAGGATGATTAAAAGCCTCGCTAGCTGTGTCGATTCCGAAAATATTTTTATTTATAATAGATCTATTTCTAAAGTGATGATATTTATTTATTTATTTTTATTTATTTAATTTAGCGAAAATACAATGGCAAAATAAATTTATTTTTTAAATATATGGTTACATACATACATGGTTTTTCTTTCGCTTACCTCTCCAAAAAAGGGACCACCCTTGTGCTTGGAGAGGGAGTTACACTACAATAATTGTATATAATACCTTACATATTCTATTCATTGTCCATTTATGTGCTTCTGAAGTATTCTGTAATATTGTTTATTGTCCAATTATGTGTTTTTGAAGTGTTCATTTAGTTTCTTTTTAAACTCTTTTATATCCTTTATTTCTTTAATTTGTGTAAGGAGGCTATTGAAATTTTTTATCCCTAAATATATAGAATTTTGCTGATAGTGTTTGGTGTTACATTTAGGGATTACGTTATTTTTAAACCTTAATGATGTGCTTGTTTCAAATTTTCTAGTGTTATTTTTTTAAATTAATTGATTAATTGAGGTTTTTTTGTAAATGTTTTCTATTTTGGGAACTGGGAATTTAGCAAAAAGTGTTTGTGTTGAAAAAGTTGATATTTTTTTAAATATCACTTTAATAATTGTTCTCTGTATTATTTTTACTGGGTTCATTATATTATTGTATGCTCCTCCCCACCCAATTATTACATTCTGGAGTAGTGAGTGAACAATAGCAAAATATACCTTTTTAAAATTATTTATACTTAGAATGTTCCTTAATCTTATGAATATATATAAATACATTTTCTTATTCTTTTCACTAATTCGTTAATGTGACTGTGCCATTTGATATATATATCTTCTTCTTCTTCTTAAGGAACATTAACAACTTTGGATAATTTTTTTAGTGTCATTTTCGAAAAAAAATCAACTCATTCCTTTGTCGCCATAGCTGTCCCTATTTTATTATTTTTAGTAGCTTTTGCATCTGATCCGCTCTAACAACTGGCTTTTGAATGTAATCCCCGGCCATTCACTTCTTCATATTCTTCTTGCTTCTATCTCTGTAGTTACGAATGTGTTGTGCCGGAGGATATGACACAAACATTCTCTGATCGCTGTCGTTCTCAGCATAAATCTATTTTCCTCTATTTATATTTAGACTAAGTTCTTTTTCATAACCTAAACATTGTTATTATTGATCTGTGCATTGTGGAATTTATACGTCATCTCGTGCCAGCGACTGTACCACGTGACGCGTTGTCGTAATACCGTCGAGTATCTGATTCATATTCTGCTGGAGATAATTTCAATTTAATCTTGTATATAGTTATAGATCAAAGCAAGTCAAGTAAGGTGAATAGGCAGGATGATCAGAAAGTCTCTCACTGAGAGAGCGCACTGTGACTAGTCTAAATTTCAATCGCCCATTTTTACGCCAAAGTGCACGTACCTTCCCAAACTTACGCACGTATTAACGTTTTAACACGAATATTTACATAATTTTTATACAATTACGTTACAAGCGACACGGGCGTTCCGCAGCTATTCCAGAAATTAAAATGTCACACCTCGAATATAAAAATATTAACATTGTAATTACATAAAAAATAGGAATCAATTAGTGATACGATATATCTTTTGTTAGCGCACATGCACACTCACAAGTATATATTCTATATTCGCGATTATCAAAATTGAACATGCGTATCTCCTTCCTTTTCTTTTCTCTAATCTGTCCCCACGCACGAGGAAGAAAATAAGAGTTCACTGCAATCAACACTCCCGAACGAACTCAGTGTGCGTTTAGAACTGTGTACGTTTGGAATTTTACGGATTAACTGCCGTCGCATAATACTTAACTGCTGACGCTTAAAATCTATATCTATTTGATTTCGCTAACATATAAAAAACATTCCTTATTACGCGAGTGTTAACAGTGCTTGTTATACATATTCTGCGTCGCTTGTCTTGTGGTTGGAAAGGAGAGAAACAATCGAATCAGCTTCGTACATATATATTAAATTTATCAAACGTAATGCGTATAGTACTATTGGTCAATTTACTCATTTATATATTTATACGGTACCATGTACCATTAAAAAAATCATGATAAAAATAATAATATCTCTACAAACAGAAGCATGCCAATATTATACTCTTATAATAATTATTTATAGAAAATTACATAAAGATTAAATAATTAAATAAACAAGAACGTTTATAATTGAAAACAATGACAATGAACTTAAGAAACGTATATTTATATAACTTATCGATATATTGACAAAGAACTGTACATAATTATGTAAACATAATAAGTATAATGTTTGATGATTATATGTGCCACGTGCCATATTATATCGCAGGTATGACGATGAATGTGAGGTAAGAATAAATAATTGTTTCCTGTATTTTGAGTACATTTGTTGGGTTACATAAGAGGAGAAGTGTTTATCGTGATTCCAACGCATGTGAATATAAAAACGATCGAAAATGTTGATGAAAGGCTGTTTTTTAGAGTGAGGGGTGAAAAGGCACATTGCAGTATTTTTATTGAGTGAAAATGAAAATGTAATTATTGTACGACCAACACATTCTTTGACGATCATTAAATTCTATAAATAAACACCAGTTGAGCAAAAAGTAAAAATTGGATTTGGATTAGCTACATGGATATTATATTATATTTTTCATTAAATATAATATTAAAATAGTTTCGTCTCTGTGAGATATCTGATATTTATTTAATAACAGTGCCTTTATAGGTAAAAATCAAGTTATTGTGTGTTCTTGGACATATTCAAATATTGCTAAAATAATATACTGGTTAAAAACATTTTACAGGTAAAGAATATTGCTTTAAACAATTTTCAACAAAAATCAGATTCTCATTGAGTTGACATAAAATAAATGAACTATCAAATTTGGTCCATAGATGGCGATAGTGTAGTGGTGTTCGAAGCGAGTCTATGTAGTACCAACTTTCAAATATTTGATAAATATTGAGATTGAGGGGTGAGAATTGGTGAACGATATATATAGGTCGTGAGCCCTGTAATCATTACATACTCCTATATATTTATATTAAATATAATAAAATAATAGCTTCGTCTCTATGAGATATCTGACATTTATTAAATAATAGATATTTTAAGCCAAATAAGAAACAAATAAATAAAGATAAGATAGTTACCACAACAATTATATTCTGCAATATTTGAACATATGAAACATCCAGAATCGCATCTGATTCTTCATCTTATAGTTCACAAATTCTTGGATCCCTGGAACAGCTGTATCTTATGATAATGATGTTTGGGAACGTATGTGTTGCAGGTATGCAGAAGAATGTTGTTCGTGCAATTATTAGGTTCAGCGATTAAATACATTGTGATTGAATGTATGTGAGTTAACGGATGTCGATGTAAAATATATATATGTGATTAGTGTGAGAGTGGTTGATCCCCCAAAAGTCATCCACATACTCTCGTGTTCGTTTGATGTCACTAAGTGAATTATGTAAGTTTTAACACAAATTAAATGTATTAATTAGAAAGATATACATATAAGATCAATTAATCGAAAATATATTTTTGTTGCTACCGGGATTCGAACATGGATCTCTTCCTATCCGGGTAAATACATTAACCGATTATGCTACACCTATATAGTAAGTCAATGACAAATTTTTTAACTTATATGTTGCGCTTTTAAATTGATACATCTGTCGTTCCATTATTTGAAAGCCATCTTCTTTATATTTACGGAATCTGAAACACCTTTGAGTAAAATCCGTTAGGAGACGCCAGAATTAATTGATAAATTAATTTTTATTAAATTTTGGCAACATTGATACAACTTATATATTTTTAAGGGGAACCCATTCTTATTGTGATGTTGAAGTTGAAGCAATTATAGGTCTGTGATATTTTTAATACAAATGAAACGAATAATGAAACAACAAATGTATCAATTTGAAAATGTAAGTTCAAAAATTTGTCGTCAACTTACTATGTTAGTGTGGCATAATCGGTGATTGCATTGAAGAGATCCAGGTTCGAATCCCGGTAGCAACAAAAATATTTTTTCCATTAATTGATCTTATATGTATATCTTTCTATATCACAGAATGCAGAAGTTTAAAGAAGTTACAACTCGTTTTGTTATAGTCGGCAGTTTCTGGGGCTGTTGTCTGGAAGGCATCGAAGGGTAAAACCCGCAAGTCGGCCTTCCCGAGCGCTACTGGCCACGTTAGTATTATTATAAGCCATCGGTACTGAGTCTCTTTAATGCGATAATAATGGAAGTCACGTTTCACGTGCCGGTACTTGCCGGCTACGTTCATCATCGCTGGGCGATGATGATGATGATATATGACCAACTTTCGGTGATCGAATACGTTATGATAAATATAAGAATCTTTTATCACTCCACAAATAAATTTACAATTAGAATATAATATAATATTTTTTGCTAACAAAATACTTTTCTCCCTTAAAAGGTGGGGTATATTTGGATGTGAGAAAGGCTTTACTGACTGAGGTTAAGTAAGAATGACACTTGAAAAAGTAAAGTATCTTAATCTACTGGGCGAGTCAATTTATTTGAAACTTTCTTTACTTTAACGTAATGAAGTTGGTCTTTTAATTAAATACGTTAATAATTAAATGTAAAATTTTACCTTAGAATAATTAAAATATCCAAGCAATTAAAATAATATTTCTTTAAACTTATATTGAGCATATTTTTTCATTAATGTATTGAAGCAAATATAAATGCGCATCGATGGAAATGTAAAAAATATATCGAGACTGAATCGAGAGAAAATTAGAAAGGAAAGACTCGAAATTTTTTTTTCTTTTTATTCTGTTGGTGGAAAATTTTAAATTTTTAGAAAATTAACATTTTTTGTGTAAGGGAATAATTTAAGAGGGAATTAATTAACTAACTGATTTACCATCATGCCGTTTCCCCGCGGGGATAGGCAGGGAGAATAGAGCGCTACACTCTTCTGTCCTTACACAATTCTCGCCTCATCCACATTAATACATCTTCTTATACAAGCTCGCTGATTATTGAGGTGTCTAACAGAATCATCCTTTAGTATCTGGTTTACCTGGTCATGCCAAGTCTTTCTCGGACGTCCTCTATTTCTGGTGCCATAAACACGTGCGTCGTATATCTTTATAACTATTCTCTCCTCATTCATCCGTTCCATATGACCAAACCATCTACGTTATCCTTTCTTAATCTTACTCACTTTACTAAGATCAGCTGTACACTATTTCCTTATTTCTTAATTCTTTACTCTGTCATAAATGGATCTGCCACATATATTTTTAAGAAGGATATAATTCCAACAATAAATTAATTTAATCCTTTTACTAAGTCCGTTATTTCAAAGGTAAATTAAATTTATTAGACATACCTATTTATAACGAAATAGCAGACCGATTCATTTAATTTTTTTGTACAGAACTTTATTTTTTACTTATTTTCAGAGTTAGGCATATTCGTTTAGAAAACCCTGTATATGTACCTTTTACCCAAATATGATCTACGTTGTACTGTTCTTATGAGTTAAATCTACCGGCAGTGGTGCGTGGAGGGTGAGTCTCCTATATGTTTTTCTTTTGTACCGTCTCGTTTCCTGGAAGGGAGTGTCTCTTCACTTCCCATCTGTTCCCCGGCCTTGCTAATTGTATTATTTTATATTATCTTCATGTAATGTATTGTAAATATTATTTACTGATAAAGTGACTCAACCGGAGACGATGAGGGCAAATTTTGTTTTGGCAGCTGTTAGGTATCGCCCTGCCATATATGCGGGGCGCTATCGAACAACTGTATAGTAGCATTCAATAATGCTTACCGGGCGGCGAATGAGTAGGACCGAGATAGAAGCCTTGAGCTCATTCCATTGGTCCTGGGTAAGCAGTGGGTCCGCCCTCATCGTATATGTACTATAAAATATGATTAAAAATTAATTTAGAATGATTGATTAATTAAGGAGTACTGCTGCTGGGTGGTGGAAGTACTCCTAAAGAAAAATCGTAATTAAGTTGTAAGTATATTTTATTTAGAATTTAATTGCGTAGGTTCAAAATTCCACGAATTATTTTAAGATATTCGTGTACATTTTAGGTACCTATTGAAGTTGTAGTGGGTGGTTTGAAATTACGCCAGTCACGTAATGGAGGCTGGAATGTTGTAATATTTATATATCTAATTTCGATACAGTTAAATAGTAATTATTTGCGATGGACGTAAGAAATAAGACCTAACAATTTTTTATCTTTTCCATATTTAGGAATCGTTTGGAACTATTTTTGTCCATGTTCAATGCACGTCATGAGTCTCTGTTCTGGACACCATCCAGAAGTTGTCTATAGATGTCTGCATTCGCAATGCTCATTATTTGGTGGATGTATTTTTGTCAAGGCTTTCCTATCTTCTTACCTTAATTATATTTCTGAGGTGTGCATTGTGTCTAAGAATATGTTCTATTCATTGACTCCTTTGATTTTTGATGATTTCCATTATGGACCTCTTTTCTTGCGCTTCATCAGAAAATCTTCATTTGTCAGTATTTTAGTCCAGCTTATTCTTTCCATCCTTCTCCAGCATCATATCTCGAATACTTCCAACCTTTTTCTTTCTCTCTATGGTTAATCATCCAGGTTTTACTTCTGTTATAGTGCTATGCTCCAGATGTAGGTTTTAATTAATTATTATTATTTTTGATTGAATCAAAATATTATAAATAAAACAAACTCATAATTTTTTATTATTCGGATTTCTTATCTTTGGTGATTGTAATCCCCGGGCTATGATCTATCAATATTCTTGTCAACCCAATTGAAAGTTGTCGTTTTCCTTTTCGGCATTGGATGTTATGAGTCAGAAGGTTATGTGTGTGAGCGCCAGGTTGTTTTTGAATTCGAGGAGAAAAAGTATTTTCATGTGATTATTGTGTTGGATCACTAGTTCATATACCGCTGTGATTTTGGTGTTTTTTTTCTTTTGTAAACGTGGAAATTTATCAGAGTATTTGTTCCGTGGCAGATTCGTAAATTGGGTGAACTTCCGGAAGATCATAGAGATAGCTTGTAGTTCCGTGTGTCCTTCCAGGTCGGCTATTTGAGGATTTCCCTTACTCTCATCTCACCCTTCTGGCTTCCTCATTTCCGATTCCATCACCTACCACTGCGATCTGTGACTTGCGTTGGTCACAAGAATTCTACACTGAGAACCGTTTACTAGTCTTGTCGGGCTGGCGCATTGTATTAGCACATGTTGGGGCCAGTACCAAACGTGTTTTTGAGGCGGTAAGGGATCTAGTTTTATACCCAGGTATCTGCAAGGTGCGTTCAGGAGCCGATGGCGGTGTTGCTGATTGTGGAGGCGATAGACCGCCACACACAAAATAATGCATCTCTTACAGATCGAGGACGATTTATTACGGATTAAAATATTGCGTTTAACCAGTTTTATTTTATGTTTTAACGTTAACCGATTTCGTAACGTACATTTTTTAATCGAAGCAGAATAATATTAATTTTTGTTATTCTAATATTGTCCACACAAAAACATAATTATATAATTAACATAAATATAAAATGTATTATTTTATAAGGCGCAGACTTGTCATAAGCGGATTAGAAAACAACTACACAGTTACACACTGTATCAAACAATAGAAATATATTAATGGACATTTAACACATAAAAAATACACACACTGCAATAAATTGTAATGGTAAAATTACCATTATACAAGGTTTAACAGACCTTATCCACAATATTTTATGGGTGGATACCTGACTAAATTACGAGAAGCGCCCGGGCCGGCAGATTCCATTATACGTAACATTTTATTTAATTAAAAATAGAAATCTTACAGCTAGGGATATTGCGGTTTTTTAATAATTTATTATTATTACTGCCCGCGATATCCCGATGTTACAGAGTGGGGCGATTCCCTGTGATTTATTTAATTAACATTAAAGTTACAAACATTACCGACATAAAATACAATTTATTTAATGGGCACTGCAAAATATATATGTAATCCATCCATTGACTCACATTATGTCCATGATTGCTGGTTTATCGGGTCCGTGGAGACCTCGGGATTCATCATTGCTTTTGGCGGCCCCCAAAAACAACCCTTCTCAGGGACGTTCAAATGTTCGTCCGATCCTGTGAGGTACATTCTGAATACTACATATATGACAATTTGACACCATAGACTTTAACCTTTCCTCTCCGATGATGTAAATATAGTTGACATTAACTCTAATTATGTGAATATCTCTGTAAATATACTTAATACAGAGATCATATTTTAGATATTCCTCCGTAATGTAATAATGTATTGAATAAAATAAGTACTATTTAACATACGAAACAACAAAAAAGGTTTTCTCGAAGAACTTGACGTGAATTTGTCAACATGTATGTGTACGTGCGAAGAGGTGCGGAAGGCGCATTGCGCGGGGCGCCGAATGCCGATCGTCACTTAAATAGCGGAGCGTGCGCTGGCCGAGTTAGATGTGTCTTATGCTGTCGTTCGTGATGATCACTGTTTTGTATAATTTTTACACTTAGTACTTTTACACATTCATTGATTTAATTAATTTTAATGATTAATATAAGTAATAAATGTAAAATATTCATATTTATCTGACTTAAAAATAGCAAAAGTCTCCATGTACACTGAGTTTACAGCACCGGAACGCGCGTTTTTAGTTTAGCACCGTAATAGAAAGGTTAAAAAGCGTGGATATGATGGAAATGTACTGGATTAGCATGCAAGTTGTATCAGTACTGTTATAGTCGAAAATAAAACACAAATTTTACTGGGGGACCCGCTGAATAAACATAATATCCTATGTTTAAACATGTTTAAATACAACTTTCAGTTACAAGTTTTGAAACAATTTCCAGGGGTAGGTAGAGGCATTTTTGTCTTAACTTTGTGGAATTTCCACCACCTTCGAGCGCATTCCTCCACCGGAAGTTTCTCAGGAAAAAATCAATAATACTCAGGGTGGCAGTCCGACCCCCGTCTAGGGTGCATAATTTATAGTAATGGGGTGAGCGTCTAGCTACGACCATACCTTTATTTGGAAACGCCGTTACAAGGGAGGTTTGATAATTAACTTTGTTGGGGACAGGGCTTAGAAATCCAATTTTTTTTTCACAATCCATTTAACCCGAAACATAAGTTTACTGTACCATCTATTCTCACGCAGACTATACACAGAACGCGTTCAGCGTTCGAACATTGATATGTGTCTTTTTTTTTGAGTTGCAGAACTAATAAATCTTTTACCGAATAAAATACGTGTCTTTTAATCGTTTCTTTGTCTTTTACTCAGTCCAAAGAATTTATCAACATTTTATAGTTTTATTTTTACAATACCATCGTTTAAGCCGAGAGTCGTGGTTGCGTCTTGTATTCTTGCACGTGATGATTTACCATGCTATTGATGTTTTCTCTATATAGTTTATTTTAACGAGCTCGTAATTTTTGCTGTCTTTCTTTATCTGAGTGCTACTTGTTCTGAACTGGTTCATCTTCAATGTTAATCTTCACAAACCAAACACTTCAAATAATTTTTAATATCCAACGTCAAATGAATCGTCAAAAAATTTATGAATTATATACTCATATTTATTACTTAGATATCTACATTATTTTTTTTTAAATCTATATTAATTTAAATCATCATACAGTAGCATTTTGAATGCTATTTTTTTCAAATATAAGACAGTAGAATTCTTTGTTTACTCTTTTGAAAAATTTGTACTATCGGAATCAAAAAGTCATATATTGAATTCCAGAGGAATTTGACACTTTTCTTCAATAAAATGTACGGATTCCGTATTCAATTTTCGTCTGTAAAGACTTTAACCCTTTGGAGGATTGTGGAAGAATACTTACCACATAGAAATTAGGGATCCACAGACAAGCAACAAGTTGAATACTAATCTTTAATATTATTTATCATTAAATGTAAAAATCATCATCAAATTGTCGGTTCTTAACCCTGCTCTTAGACAATATCCATCAAACAAATCACGTGCGCCGCTGTACCGATATTGTGTGTATTATCGTAAAAACTAGCCAGAATGTCAAAAAAAAAGACATAAGTTGTATTTATTTTTGTTTTTATGATAGTTTATAAGTTTTTATATTGTGATATGTCAAAAATATGCTATATTTATTGATTGTATGTATGCAAGAAAAGCGACCTTATCATAAATGTGAACATGTAGAAAGTGATGGTATTCGAAAAGAAGGAAAGCAAGATACTGTAGGTCATGAATTTTTGGAACAAATAGATGAGTTTGTGTATTTGGGAAGTATGTTTGATAGAAATGGAAAGGCTGAGGAAGATATAAAGAAGGGTGACACAGGGAATAAAGTGGACGGCGCATTGAATGGAAATATATCTAACGGGAACTTGTCAACTGAGGCAAGACTAGCCGTACACAATAGAGTCCCGGTACCGACACTGATGTATGGAAGAGAGGCTTGGAGCTGGCAGAAGAGAAACGAAAGTATACCGAATGCAGTGAAAATGAGATCACTTAGTATATGTGGCAGATTTATTTATGACAGCGAAAAAAACGCAGAAATAAGGAAAGAATGTAATACTGATGTTAGTATAATGAGAGTAAGATTAAGAAAGGATCACATAGGTGGTTTGGTCATATGGAACGGACGAATAAGGAGAGAATAGTAAGAAAGATATATGATGCAAGTGTTGATGAAATAGCACCAGAAATAGACGACATCCGCGGAAGACTCGGCACGACCAGGTAAATCGGATACCGGAGGATGGTACCTTTAGAAGCCACAATAATCAGCGAGCTTGTATGAGAATATGTATAAATGTGGATAGTGTGTCGCTCTATCGTCTCTGCCTACCCCCGCGAGGAAACGGCGTGATGGCAAGTTAAGTTAGTAAAGTATGTGGTAAAAATAATACCATTACTCGCATCTGCAATGCTCTGTGAACGTATATGTGGGATTAATTCTACCATTGCCCATTGGGGGAGTGGGCTGTTTCATTTTATATTTATTACGCAATTATTTAAAAATTCACTTTTTATTTTTTTGACTAAAGGAGCCTGACCATGGATGAAATCGAAAAGGTGCTGGAAGTCTAGGAGTCACCAGAAGACGAATACAGCATTGTAGAATGTCCGGAAGAAGATTATAGTGCTGATTTAAATAGCCAGTTAGATCAAAGTTGAATACTAATCTTTAATATTATTTAAAAAAAAAATAGTTACCCCTGTTAAACTTTGTAACAAGCCAGGTTAGGATATTCGTTAATAGATATGTTGAGATATTCATAAATAGGTTAAGATATTCGTATAACGCTATTTTCACGTGTTGCTTTGATTCCTTGGGAGTGTAGTGGCTAGCATCCATGTCTACCAGAGACATTTTTTATTTTGCTGTTATAATTTAATAATTTATTTATATTTTTTTTAATTAGAAAAACACGTTATATTCATATATACACTCTTAATATTGAATAATTTGAAAAAAAAACTATTTTTTTCCTTTGTATAATACGATCCGGATCAAGTAACAAGAATACATATAAGTTCTTCCCTCCCACGCTACAATCACCCGCATAGATGACATGGACCCATTCTAACAGTGCGAGCATCTTATGTACCTATATTTATATATCTTATATTATTAATAGAATTGGCGTTAACTTTGTAGAGTTTCATCATAATGGATGGATATAAATAAAACAATGTTATTACTCTACTTGAGTTTATTAGCACTACTCGAGTTTCGACTGTATAAGTGTAATACTTCACCTGTCGATGAGAGTTACTTTTCTCTCGAAACTCGTGTAGTGCTAATAAACTCAAGAACAGTAATAACATTATTTCATTTATATCCATCCATTTATATATCTTGCTTATATTTAAAAAAAAGTCGAGTGAGTACAATTAATACTATCATTATTGTGGTGTAATTATGCGTTATGTGTACCGTTCACTGGGAAAAGAGGAAGGAAGATTATATTAAGTATTACATTTACACAATTAATTTTTGTATGTACTGTTTGTAACTAAAATAAAATGAAGTATTCTGCGGGCAGAATCGCATTCTCGAGTCTGTCACCGTAGTGTCCCAAAATTAAACACCTTTTGTCTTCTGACCTTATCATCATCATCGTTACCAGTTGAGAGAAGCAGAGATCGGCGACTCATCCTTGCCTATATTTCTTGTTTCCAGTACGGAACACGTAGGTACTGTCTAAATACTGAACACATAAAGATATGTTATTTATCCATATACCCACCGGGACCTGAACGACCATATTTGTTTGTTTATGGTATCGAGTACGTCCTATTTGCTTGGTTACATTTTCGTCACATGCTTTTCCGAGATTATTCTGGTACGATTTTAATTATTTGGAGAGGTGTGGATGAGTTAAGATGTTTACACATTAAAATATATATATATATATATATATTTCAAACCAGTATTTTATGTTAAATGATGATAGATGTCGTAGTTAAAAATATCAAATCAACACGAAAAATGGTTGAGAATGCAGTGGATCGATATGCGGGAGATAAGCACCTACACCAGGTAGTGTTTTATCGAGGCCTTTGAACCCCGACCCTTTTAGAACGAGGGGTGAAAGCGAAGAAGAAGAAGAATTAGAGGTTAGGAACATTAAAACACGCATGGGCGTTAAACTCTACCTCCCAACGACGCCGTCGCATTTCGTTTTTTAAATCGACATACTAATACTAGAGCCGCCGTATTATTTTCGAGTTAAGTATCTGCAGAGAGATGGCGCACGGTTGGAAATATTAGAATTTGTTTTTATTTTATACATGATATTTTGACATTTATAGTGACTGCCATATCGCTTGGATGATTGTCTCGCACTTGAGTGCTGGAAGGGAGAATGGATATTTGAATGCGAGCCCCGTCCCAAGATTGTATCAATATCAACAAGAGATCATCCTCATAGAACAAAATACTGTACTAACTGAGACTTTTCATTAAAAGTGTCAATCGTAATGTTTATTAAGTTCATTCTTTCTTAGATTGAACAATGTACAGATAAATATACAAAAATCTAAATTGAAAATGGCATTTCTTTTCTCATCCGGCTCTGGCTGCAATAATGATTTTTGTTTTTTTAATTGAATCCAATATTGACGGAGTAACCAATTTTTAAGTTTTTGAACAGCAGCCATTTTGAAGCAAGATGGCGAATCAGGTTGGTTAACGAACTAAGCTGAGATATTTACCAGGTCAATTTTTCAAAAAAGTCTGATCGATATTTAATAACAGATAGAGTTACCGTGTCCATAAAATAATTTCAATTAATGTAAATTAGTAATAATATGATTTAGCGAAGCACAAGAAAAAAATTGAAACATTCAATATAAAACATATTTATATTCTGGAAGGGAGTGGGACGGTTAAGGATTTCTATGTTTTGCGTAGAATTCTAACTACAGTGTAACCTCGGTTTACGAACTTAATTCGTTAAGTAAAACTATTTGAAAACTGAGTTGTTCGTAAACCGAAACAATTTATCCCACAAGTATCAATGTAAAATATATTAATCTGTTAAGATCCCAAGAAAATGGCCCTTTATTTTTTACTGATTATTTGAAATCCTATAGCAGCAATAAAAACTCATGTTTTTAGCTTTAAAGGAATTGGAAGTCATAAAACGAAAAGAATAAACGTAAAAACTAATTAAAATCAACTTATCTTACAAAATATGTAATAAAGTGTTATTGTTTAGAAGAGTACACCCCTTTAATGAAAACATCGGGTGCTTGAAGTTCATCAGGTTTCTGTCTCACGAAAAACCTATCCAACGATATTAGTTATTTCTTGCTTTTATAATGTTGCCGAAATGAGATATAACATACATTATCATTTAACAGATTTATAACATGATTTAATAATGTTTTATCGGGGTGATATTTATCCACAAAATTTTGCGAATCGAGAACTTATGAACATCTCGGAAAATAATATTTCCTCTGTCACCGTTTTATGATGCTCATTAAGAAGCTGTTCCAGTTCTTTCGTAGTAAGTTCTGAGACTGCATACTTGTTTGTAAACCGAAATTCTATTCGCAAACTGAAGCATTTTCTCGCCAGGAGTTTTATTCGTGAACCGAATTGTTCGTAAACAGAGTCGTTCGTAAACCGAGGTTCCACTGAATTTAAATTTGGTTTAGGCCGATCAAATAATGTAGGATTGAACAGAGAATAGACAGATATATATTTTATATAGTTCTTGCATCGGTTTGTTACAGCTGCAAAGGATGATGTCTTCTTGTACTTCCTGTGTTCAGGAATTTAGGTAGTTAATATAACTCGATGTAGCAACAATACAGTTTATTACACATCTTACAATTATAAGTACAAATATATTAGATGTGTTCTGATCTACAATTCCTGTGTGAGAGAGCGCGCGCCCAAACGCGACATTCTTTTATCCCCTCCACGCTTACATTATTGCCAACATGCGCGCGTCATGATACATGTTAACTAAGGTTATACTCAAAGGTATTTCAGAATCATCGAATCTTAAAAATATTGTTGCTTATAACAGGAAGAAATATCTATCACTGAAGAAATATCATATAACAAGATTAATGCAGCTCAGCTAGAATAGCATTCTATCGGCAATATAAAGCTCACAGGTTCAAAACCCTGTGGCATTTACATTGGCCTATAATTATTTCAGATAATCTTTCGAGGTTATAATAATAAATTTTTTTTCAGACTAGAAAATGTTCAATCCTTGCGATTGAAGAACCCTGCTCGGGGGGTAGTTAATTTATATTTTCTCTTAACACGCTATGATCATTTGTTTCAATTCCGTTTCAATTGAATTTTCATTTTGGGGCTGAAATTATTTACCACACTGGTCACCGCGGGGAGAAAAATACATTAGTGATAAATAATGACGCGGTGAAGAATGGAGCACGTTTTTGGAATACAGTCATGCTTGTGAAAGATAATTAAAAAATAACAAATAGATAGGTAGCCGAGTTTCAGGAAAACTGTCAAAACACTTTTGATCAGAAACAACACGTTAATAAATAATATTGTTTATAACTTTGATATATTTGAAATATCAACGAAACTAATGAAATAATTAACTTTGACGCTGTAATCACACTTTCACGTAATGGAATTGACAGTAAACCTTTTCTTTATCTATAATTATTTATACAAGAAAGTATATACGATTAAAATTAACCTAAAGCAAAATAATTAACATTTTTAACAAAAGGGACAATTTCACTTGATTTTTTTTATGGAAAGGCGTACACGAAATACCTATTACCATATTTTGTTTAACTAATTATTGTTGTCGAGAGTCTTCATTGGAAACAGTCATCAAAATCTCATTCAGCTCCACGTAATTTAGTCATTTCCTATTGTGTTTCTGTGTTTTTAACTTAAACTATTGTACTATTACCTAATTATTGAAGATACGAAACTACAGCTAATGGGACTGCCGTGGTTTAATTTGTAATAGAAATCATTCATTGTCTTGGAATTAATTAGTGAGTTTTAAATCTAGAATCTCTCTAAATCACGTTTATTCGTTTATATTAATGATAATCTCGTGTAATAATATGTTAACGGGGATTGTAATGGGATATTGTTACCGAGGATATTTTTTGTTTGTGAACCGATTTTAAGGTTAGCTAATGTCAATCTTCAAAATATGAAATGTTTGTTTGGTTATTTATTTGGTATTGATATAAAATGTGAGTTTGGTTGATTTATTTCTAAAAGTTGTATTAACAGATTGTAATGATAATTTTTTTTTTAAGTAGAACACATTCCTATTGTGAACCCTATTCAGAACATAGGTCTGTGACATTTTTAATACAAATTAAATGTATCAATTAGAGAGATATATACATAAAATCAATTTTATATGTATGTCTTTCTAAAGATACTTTTAATTTTATTTTTTTAAATAGAGATGCGTACACGGAACACATGTCACATCAATATTCTTACTATTTTTAAACTAAGCTAAACGCTTATGCTATGAAAATAGGACTAACTTGCTGGAGTCCTGGAACGAGGCGCAAACCACCGACCACTAGATCATTAGGTCAGCGTCTTAACCACTACACTGTATTATATTATAAATTTATTTAAATATAATAGTTTTTGAACTGTTTTCCATTTTCACTGTAGCTCTTAATGTGACATAATAAAGTTTCCTCAGTGAAAAAGAGAAAGAGAATGCGGTAGACTGAAGTAAGTATGCAGTTCTGGGATTTAAGAATCGACAACTCTCATGCTATACTCTGTTCTAGACGGTGGAGGACTTCCAGCCTAATATTGGGGCTGGAACGCCGCTTGCAATATATGTATTGCATTGAGTTGGTGCTAAAGTTGTTGGCGTTTTAATGGTACTTCTTAAGAAATCTAAAATTACAAAAAAAAAATACTAATTGCCGAGAATTTTTTTTTGTTTGTGACATGTTTTATGAATTTAAAAGGAAACCACGTGACTGCTACGACTAACAATATGTATTCAGTGTATGGTGAAAGTGTTTTAAAAGCTCGAATGAGTCGCAACTTTCGTTTGGGGAATATATCACTGGAAGACGAGCTCCGCGCTGGACTTCCCAACAAAGAGAACTTGCAGTTATTAATTCACTAAATTGTTTCATTCAAAATTTGAAATATTTATTTCCGAAATACTGCAATTACTTTCGGAATAACCAATTACATACAATACTATAAAATGTTGAGAATTGGTGAATTAGGGGAGACAGGTGGAGTGATGATGATTGGTAAGTACACTTCAAGGTCAGCGATCATAAATTTTAAGAAAAGTAAACTAGAGATAATTAGAAATAATTATGCTTTTAGAGATTTATAGAGCCTCTATGAAATAAACCATATGGTATTGATTTTCCTGCATGCCTGGAGACCGTTAACTTTGTTGGGTTGAATCGTACACAGAGGAACTCCCTCGTTTTCCGTTTATTAGTCTGCAACACAACATATTTCAACGCTTTGCTAGTAAAATGTCGCAATTTTTATAGAATTTGTCGATATTAAAATGTTCTCAATTAATAGAAATCATGTAAAAGGCCAGTCACTTAATTCACTTTTTATTTACTAACTGAACTATATTTAATGATTTATTCACATGTTTACTATCGAATATCGGAGAGTAAAATTAGTTGATTTCTGAATGTACTTTCGAGAAATAAATATTTTTTTACCAACGATCAAACAAATTTACTTTAGTAATTTTTTTTACCATAGTAAAAAGTTACCCTGTATATTATACTAATGATTCAATAATTACTCCCTAACTCAGGTCATTGATATTTATACATACCTAGCGAGGCAAACAGTGACCGATAGGCTTGCAAACATTAACGAATTCAATATGTTTTACTGACATAATTTATGTTTAAAAAATAATGTTGTTGCAAACTATTAAAATTTTGTTAAACCAATATACGTTATTTTGTTGGCACTGAATTAAACTGAACTAAGTATGTTATATAAATGGATATTTCATTTTATTATACATATTTAAAAAAATATTTTTTCTTTACTTTATTTTATACCGTATATATTTTAACCCGCAGCGCAAATTACTTATCTACCAAACATAGGTCAGCAACAGCTTCACTCTTTCTACCTCATTTGTAAATTGTAATAACGCAATTAATTGTATTGAATAAATTAAGTGTTATTATGTGTGTAATATTTTTTTCATGTCACACCACTGTAGAAATTATTTATTTGTACACAAATTAAGGAGTCGGATCACCATCGCATATACTTTTGATAAAATTTTGAAGGAAACTGTAAAGGGTCCCTATCTCGGAATCTTTAAAGCTTTTTTGAAATATATTTTAAAGTTGGAATAGTTTGTAACTAAAACCTTGTGGCACCTCTTCATAGTTAACTTTTTTTTTTCTTTATTAAATAGCACATTCAGTCATTAACTGAAACAGGTTGGCTCCGATATCGTCATACCAGAGTCATACCTGTACAATATGTGTTAATTTGACGTGAGGCTCGTTATCGCGTTAAATTCTAAAGGCAGCCAGATGCTATAGAAGTCATGCACCCTCAAAAGGGGAGGCTTAACGTCACATTTATGTGTTAAAGTCGCAGAACTCGTTCACAGTCCGGACGAAATACACCCTTCTGATCATAGTATATTATTAACTCAATTACTTACCCACAGCGTAGCCGTCGAGGGAGTCACCCTTGGGACGAGCCTGGAACCTGTACTCTCTGCCGTTGATTTCCAGGCTCCTCACGCAGCCAGAAAAACCTCCCTGCACAGGCAGCCTGCTGAGGCCGCTCATGTTGCCGGCGCCCCCCAGGAAGACTGGCTCCAAGAATGTCATCCTCGAAAAGAGACCCTAGAATGAAACATATTATTTAAGATCTAAAATTAAATAATATAATAAAGCAATATGTAAATGAGATGGTAGATCTAATTCAAATTGTTGGTCGAGATATATCTTATCGTCGTTGGAAATATCGTATTTTCAATGTCGTTTTGAACTCGCATTTTTTTGCTTTGATTATATTATAGATATCTTAAATACATTTTAAAATGTCCGTGTATCTGTCTTATATATATAAGTATACGCGAAGCCTAGCGTGATGGTACTCAAATATTGCTAAATTTAATATTTTCTACCCGTTCGTCATGTACATCGGTTAAGTAATTATTAATAAAATCAAAAAGATTCACACAACTTTTTCACTCAGCCAAAAACGCAAATCCTACATATTATATAATTTCCATCTATCAGTCCGTCCCGTCGCAAAGAGACAAAAAATAAAGTGTGTGCTCGTTGGTCTACTGGTCATGGTGGGTTATGGGGTTTGAGCCTCGTTCCGGGAGACCACCGAGTAAGAAGTTTTACTTGAATGAAGAATGCGCTAGCTTTACACACAAATAAATACCTTTATAAAAATTGCATAGTTGCTAAAGTAACATAGAATAATTATTTCAATATGGAGTTTTATTGTATTTACGGAAGTTCATTAAAGCGAACATCCTTGCTGATCATCATAGCATTGTATCCTGCATCGCTTACTTCTCGAAGAGATGTCGCCTACCAGCTGTATCTTTGTAAAACGTGATGCGTGTCATCCTGGATGGGTCAATGTGATATATTATCGTCAAATACTTTTTACAAAACTCATCATTTTTAATGTAGGTTTAATTCGCATTAATTATAGTTATTATTAAAAGAAAAAGAAAAATATCACTTTTTTTATTACTGAAAATCGTACTAGGTTTAAATTTATATTTTCATGCTCAAAAATTAACACATTAATCAGGTGATTGTGTTTTTCTATTATCCACACTTTTTTTGAATCTTCAAACGTCACATGATAACAATGGCTCACGCTTTGAGAATCTTTTGGATGACTTTTAACTGTGATGTAAATTTTAAATGTAAATGATTGTAAACCTCGATGGTAATTGAATTGTATCTGTGATTGTTATGATGTCCTTAAATTTGCATATATGTGCGACGCGCGCCAGGCGCGCTCTCTTTCTGCGTGCTCTTCTGCGTTACCGTTGAATTGTTACTAGTGATATACCAAAAATTTGCACATCGCTGTACGCACATAGAAAAAAAATTAACAGCTTACCCGAAAAATCAGGAATATTATTGATAACAACGAAATAATCAATGCTATCAAACAGGTACCCCAAAACTAATAATATTTTTATATAGTTGCTATTAATTTATTGTATTTTATTTTATTATAAGCAAGTTATTGTAAACAATAATTATTAATATGAAATCCTATTCTCTGCGCTAGTATATGCTTTTTAGAGAAGTTGTAGAGCAAAAAAAAAAACAACTTATTATGGTACTGTATCATTGTAATTATAACAGATTGATAAATAAATAAAAATTTAAAAAAAATGTTTAAATGTATAAAGTTCACGCTGCTCGTCATGTACATATTACTAATATAATTATTTTTTATATATCTTCTTATATTCTTTTTAGAATAGTGTGAATATATAAAAAAATATATATATTTATAAAATAAGCATAAGAGGTATAATAAAAATAACTAGCCCTTTTTCTTAAAAATTATTAAAAATATAATTTCTCTAAGATCTAGAAAAAATCATCGGAATTAGAAACTGTTAAATAGTTATTAAGGAGAACATATTGTGAAGTTGTAATTATTCAGAACAGACGGTCCGCGACATTTTGAATACTAATTAATATATATTTATTAGAAAGATATACATATAAAATCAATTTAAACGAAAAATATTGTTGTTGTGCTACCGGGATTCGAACCTGGATCTCTTTTCCAATCCGGGGAAGGTGCATTACCAACTATGCTATAGCGATAGTATTTTTGATTAATACTACTTTAATTTTGTTAAATAATGGCTTTAAAAGCTATTTTTTTCAAATACAAATCAAACAGAAATACAGATCCGAATTCTTTAATTACACTAAAATACAATGTAGAGATATTCGCGTTCTTTTACGCCTAAAGCGGGGTTTTTAAAACTTTTTAATGGATATCCAAACCTCAAAGGCAATGTCGCATAGACTTGATTTTTAATTAAAGTGTAGAGCTTTGTTTCTGATTTTTCACGAATTTTCAGGCAACTGATAGCGATACTTTAATAGTATCTACGTCAAATGAGTTACAATCAGACTGAGTACAGTGTAAATAATGTACACTGTGTATATAATCTGTATTTAAAATATATCTCTCAGTGATGTGCTCATGACTGGTCATCTAGTTGGGTATAAGAATATTGTTCTTCGCGATACACAAAATATATATAACAGGGTATAAAAAATATTTTACACAACTGTACTTTTCTTGAAATGTAAATTTTACTTTTATATCTATAAGTGATGAGAAAATATGCTACTCTTGACTCACTGGTGTGATTGTGATTTGTATTCGATAATATCAGTGATTGAAAACTGTGATCACAGTTTCATTAGTAATGCGCACGCGCCGTGTGATATCACAATACACGAAATAAATAAAAATGTGAATTTATTTTTCGGGTTAAATTTTCAGCGTTTTGGATCAAATGCGTAAAACGCGTAAAATCTACTAGATGGAGCTGATCACGAATTATAACATCATTCCTTCATTACTATTTTCGTTTCAAATGCGAAGGCGCTGAATTCACAACTAAATATATATAAAATAAATAAATGAATCACGAATCACGATATTCCCATATATTCAATCACTGATAGTGAGTGTGACTCAAATATATTAGTGATTAATTCATTATTCGTGATTTTGAGCTCATTACTAATATCTATGTACTTATATATACTTAAATATATAAAAAAGGATAGCACGGCATCACGGTGTATGAAATAAAATACACAATTATAAAACAAAAAACAATTACATATGTGAAAATAAAACATTTGTTAATATAAATAATTACTTGAGGTGCGTTTCATCTTGTAGGAGCATTATAAATCGAACAATTTAACTTAATAACTTGTATTTATATCTATATAATTTTAATTTCTACATATTGCTTATGACATTAAAATATCATTAGTGTTGAAACAGAATGGTTGCTTAGAATAATAAGAAGCATTCAAAATGTATGGAAATCCTCAGAATTCTAATGAATAATGTTATTCCTTTTCATCTCATGTAAAAAAAAAATTGTAAAGCTTTCCTCCACTACAGATATTAATACAAGTTGTTGAGTTAAATTGTTAGATTGATAATGCCCTTACAAGGTGAAACGCGTCTCAAGTAAATTAATCGAGTAGAATAAAAAAACAAGTGTTTTATTTTCACACATGTGATTACGGAGTTTTACAAACTTCAATTGGAAACAATTGAAAAAATAAATTAACTCAACCTTATGAAAAGTAGTAAAAATGTACACGGAACAGCTTTGGACAAACGTAAAAATTTGTTCTGAATTAAAACAATCACATTTATTAGAAATACGTTTTTTCAATAATTATATTGTAGATGCGAACAAATTTGGTCGAACGATATTCCGGACACTTCTGCTTCTACAGCGCGAACTGCTTGCCCATTCTTCGCGATCCTGGACCTTGCTAGTGCGACGTGTAGCGAGGTACCGGTTGTGTTTCAGACATGGTCTATCTGTCTTATTGGATATCGACTTCGCGCACTCCGTTCATGTACTCGTACATCACCAATTTCAAAATAATTATTTTCCTGCATTTTGTATAGAGCTTTTCTTTAGTACGAAGTTCCTGAAAAATATTCATTAATTTGAGTCCTTGTTATACGCATTATAACCAACATCTCTAATGTATATTTCTTTCTTTTTCATGGTTTATATTTCGAGTCCATAAATAGCTATTAAAAACTTTAGAACTTTAACCAGTTGAAAATATATTTTTCAATCAGTGCGTATTAACTACAGAAGTTCGGGTAATAAAATAAAATGATTCCCAGTTCAATATATACTAATAAAGGATCATGGAATTGCAAGCCTGCTGTTAATAGGGATATTACACAAATCGTTTACATTAGCTCCAATAGTTACAGCAATAATTATCTAGTAAGGAAAAGTCATGTGTCACGTTTATTTGTATAAGTTCGTTACATCTGGTTGTTCTAAGTTAACAGTTTCTATGACCAACACGCACGTACAACTTTTGGCAGTCCTATTTTTAATATAATGTATTCATAGATATCTTCGTACGCTGGACTTATATATGTATCCCAGATATCACTATCATCCATCAACAGAATTTTTAAAATAGAAATAGCGCTTAAAACTACTGAGAAAAGCATGAAAATAGGTGTGACAAAAAATTCGTGTAATTCCGAAAAATAAATGTTAACTCATTATGAATGAAACATCATTATTGACGAACATTATCGGAACATGATCAACAACTTTTTCTAATCCCGCTAGACCTGGTGACACGTTTTCGACAAGATGGCGCCACGTCGCACACAACACCCGAAACAAGAGAAATTTTGAAAAGGATGTTTCCGGATAAATTAATTTCGAAATACACATTGTCTGGCCTCGAAAGTCACTGGATTTAGCTCCAATGTACCTTTTACGTAGTTTTTTTTTTTAAAGGAAATGTATAAACTAAGTCGTAGACTAAAGGCAATTTGAGAGAATATGTTTAAAATTAATTAAATTCTTTTAAGTTTTTTGGCGAGTGACTTGTTGTTGCCTTATGCATACATTTTATTTGCGCCTTTCCAAAATTTAACCTGCGTATGTCCTTCTCTTTCTTTTTTTCACCTATTCTTAAGCACAAGGAAGAAAAAAGATGTCGCAGTGATTAAAATCTTCCAATTGCAGCAAGTTCAGTTCGCTTGGAACTTTTGTACGGACAACTACCGCCTGCTAACGCTAATTAATTAATCTCACCTTAATTCCGCTAATACATAATAATAATTTATACGAGTATTAGTATACACTTACAAACACACGCGACGCTTGTTCTTGTGGTGGAAAGGAATCAACAAATGAAACAGCACTCGGCAGATGAAAAGTAACTGCAATCCTTTTTTCCTCATATTTTCACCAGAAGATATAAGTTAAAATATGTGAAACAGTCACGCAAAATGTGGTCAAAATGGCGTACATCTGCGTTAATTTAAATAATATAGTGTTCTACGCATAATTTTTAAGTCTAAATAAACACATTAAATATAAAACTAACATTTATTATATTAATAATTCAAAAAGAAAATCTAACTGCTTACATTGAGATCACCCTGTATAAAGAAGCTAATAATACATTATGTATAAATAAAATGGAAGTTTAAGAAGAGGCCTGAAATAGAAGATGATATAGAATTCTTGAAAATAGAAAGTTTATTTGGATTCCGAGAGCCAAAACCTAAACAAAACATTTATCGAGATTTCGACTTTCGGGATTATGACCCAAATCTATTAAATTTACAAGATAATAATCATCTGGCAAATTTTTTAGTGTCTGTATATCAATATTCTCACTAGGCGTCAGTCATGTAATACATCTTTCTATTTTTTTTATCAAGCATTGCAAATCAATCAAACATTAAAGTCAAATTAAAAAATAATTGACAGATATTATTAAAAAATAAAAATTTTCAACACAAATTAAATGTTGAATATGAAAATAAATTATCATTATTACAATTTTTATTCGTAACGCCAGCTTCAATGGGTTTTTAATATAAAAAATATGTGTTTACGATCATTTAACAAATTTATTAAATCAAACAACGAATGCTTTTATCCGCCCACGCTCGAATGATATGACAAATGACAAAACGTACTCTCTCGCAGTCCAGATATTTTTTACGACTATTCGACACGTGGGGTTGGCCGGTCATAAAGAAAACGATAAAAAAATTAAAAAAAAAAAAGCAATTGACGATCGCATGTTCACAAAATCACCTCATTTTTAATTGCGATTGTTTTATGTCTGATATGTAAAAAACTTTTATTTAATGTCATATCTAACTAACAAAACTAACTTATCGTCACGCTGTTTCCCGCAGGGGTTGGCAATCAGGATTGAACGCTGCGCTCTTCGGTTGTTGAAGCTTTTAACAAGGGTAGTCCTCCAATATCTGATCTTGATAGGTTTTTCACGGACGACCTCTGTTCTTGTTGGCCTCAACACTCGCTTCATATACTTTCTTTACCATCGCTCATATATTCCACATGATTAAATCATACGAGCAACTATTTATTTATTCTAACCTGATGTCACAATTATATCTAAAAAATGACATTAAAAAAAGTCAAAAATTTATTGAAATACTGTAGAAATGCACCAAGTTATTATCTTCAAGGAAATATAATATAATACACTTCTTCAATATTAGCTAAACTACTTTGTGACCTAATTTTATATAAATAATTATACAAAATACTTTGTTTAAACCGCTATTTATTGATTATTCTATATGTTTCGATACCTATGGTATTTTTTTCAGGAAACAATGTATTCTGAAATTAAAAATACAAGCATCTTGCACCTCATAATGCAGGGAAAGATTGATCGAAGTCGGGTCCCTGAAAAAGTAGAACATCATGTCTGAAGAATCTAAGACAATAGTTTGGTAAGTCTACTGATGTCTATTTCCAATCCGGAGAAGTACACTAACAATTGTGTTATAGTATTATAGGTAGTGTTATATATAGAGATCCAGGTTCGAATCCCGGTAGCGCAAAAACAATATTTTTCGACAAAATTGATTTTATATGTATATATTTATAATTAATACATTAAATTAGTATTTAAAACATCACAGATCTATGTTCTGAATAATTACAACTTCACAATAAGAATGTGTTCTCCTTAATAGTATCATTTTGTGTTGACCGTACCAAATTATACAGAAATTTTCAATGTTATGAAATGTTCCCAACAAATTGTTCAGTAAGAGGTTTACTAATTTACAAATACCTAATTTTCGTGAACCGATGCGAACCCATAAGGAAGCATCTTTACTTATCGATCTAGTGATCACTCTACTTGTTGGTCAAGTGACATTCGATCATGCGGTCGGGGGTTCGAGCCTCGTCCCATAAGACCATCATCTTACTTTAAGCATTCTTTTGTAGATCCACGTATCAATATGCTTCACGTCGCCATATCACTTCTTCCGTAAGTGTCTGTATTTATGTCTATTCCATAAAACAATACAGCGTCTGATCAATCGTTCACTAACATTTTTGTCACGAGCTTGTCCAATACGGCATTTGATTTCAACAGAACGATCCCGTATTTCATTAATGGAAGAACAGTCATTACATGTATGTATGTGCGTGTGTGTGTCACGGAAGTGTGAGGATGTGTGGAGCAGGCGAACCTTATAAGAGGCCGTATCAGTGGGAAGAACTCTCTTCCATCTCATCTACTTCTCAATAACAAGACTCTGAAGTGTATAATTTATATCGACTCTAATAATGTGTTGTAATAAACATAATATTGTTACCTGGAAAGACTGAGTTTCACTTAAGATAACTAGATAGTAATCAAAGGATACAACCCCAAAGACTTCTGTGGTAATTCAAGAGTCATTACAATTAAATATAACAAACGCTAACGTACGCTAACCGGAGAAGTAATCAAGCACCTTTATTTAGAAAAAAAGTTAAATGGGTGCCTTCTTTATTACGCGTAGTTGATGCGGGTCCGTGTGTTGAGATAGATGACATACGCAATGCTTAGGAAATTATTTAATGTCACGAAAACATTTTTTGGGGATCCTGCATTAGATTTTTTTCCCTGACGCAGTTACGGAGACCTTGAAGATAGAAACTGTATAATTCTCCAGCGGATCTGGAAAGGATTCTTAACAAAACATTCCGCGAACAATGGCTGTGACTGTAAAACCTATGCTCGGTCACAAATATAACAGAGATCTCTCCACGCAAAATTTACGACATTGGTGCTGTATACGTGTGCCTGGAAAAACTGAATAGAATGATGAAACTATGCCTTATTGAATTTGGACTTTTCGGTCTTGCTGTTTAAATTTCAAAGTCCAGATTCTGGCATTATTTGAAAATTCGCCAAATTCTACCTTTGTCTTTAATTTATGAAACTTCTCTCTGACGTGGGAGACTTTTCTTTTTCACGTTATTTCTAAGATGTTACTAATTTGTATATGTATATTTGATAGATGTGGAGATTGATGGGTTGAGAATGGTGAACGTTATATTTATATAAAGTGATCACTTAAGCCAGCCGAAGACAGGTCGTAAGCTCTGTAATCAGCCCATACTTTTATATATTTTTTATTAAATATCATAAAAAATCATTATTATTATACATTAAAGTCGAAGACAGGTCGTAAGCCCTGTAATTACCCATACTTCCGTATATTTCCATTAAATATAATAAAAAATAGCTTCGTCTCTATGAGATATCTATTATTTGTTTGTTACTAATCTGTTTAATACAAGGTTTCCACGAGCACTACTATTTGGAACTGGCATCTCTTCTAGGTTAAATCGCATTTTTAGTAGATGGTTTACTTTGCCGACGTTTTGACACAGTAACACGTGCCATTGTTGAGATTTTGGCTCGTAAAGTTACGGTACAACCATACTTGTTCGCGGGACCACCATCTACATAAAACATCTGTTCTCTATAGAATCTTACACCAATCTCAGACCGATCTAAACCAAAATGGCACCATCCCTCCCATAACCTCAGCCCGTATACACTTGTTTTATATCGGATGAAATGCATTCAAAATTGTGCATATTTACTGTTTAGGATCACTCGCGAAACATAGATATCCTCTCACCAAGTCACTCTACCCTCTGCTACGCATAAAAACGTGTATTATATATATTTAAATAGAGATACGTACACGGAATACATGTCACATCAACATTCTTACTATTAGCTAAACGCTTGTATTATAAAAATAGGGTTAACATGCTAGTCTCCTGGGACGAGGCGCGAACCCTCGACCGATAGATCACTAGGTAAATATCGTAACCATTAGACCAAAAGCACGTCAATTATTATAATGAATACCTCAGTTTCGTCTATCCAAATCGCATAGCAATGTAAAACAAACATATCTGACAGCTATCCGTGTCGCGACATAAAATAAGCAAGATCTGATATCAATACATTGACGTGCTTATTTGGTCGAGCGGTAAGATACTCGCTTAGTCGAGGATCACTAGGCCAGCACCCTAACCACTATTAAATATCATTCGTTACAAATCTTTCTCAGTTGCACACTAGGTCCCTGAGGAAAATAACAACCCACCCCTCCGGGACCTTAGCCTCGTCCTGACTGTACCAAATACAGCATACAACGTTACTCTTTAGGGTCTGTGTATGATAAAGGCTCCCCTTTCCTCTAAACCACTATTATTAATTATACGCCATATAGGGACCGCTAGTTATATATATATATATATATATCTAAGCATGTTCTTTTTCATTAATGTCTGCTGGGAAAGTTTTGGAGAAATTCGGCGTTTTTCTAACCAATCAATACAAAGGTGTAATTATCATTAAGTATTAAGAGCAGGTCCTTTGTCGCAATGTGCTAAATTTTAAGAAACTTTTGTTAGGATAACACATTCTCATTGTGAAGTTGTAATTATTCAGAACAGACGGTCTGCTATATTTTAAATATGAATTAAATATTTTAATTAGAAAGATATACATATAAAATCAATTTTTTCGAAAAATATTGTTGTTGCACCACCGGGATTCAAATCTGGATCTCTTTCCAAACCGGGGAAGGTGCATTATCCAACTATGCTACAGCGACAATATTTTTAGCGACAAATTTTCGAACCTATATATTACCTTTTTGATATTAATACATTTAATCGTTCCATTATTTGAAAGAGCCAACTACCTTATATTTACTTATTTTAATATATATATAATCATAACTGATTATTTAGAGGCTGAAGATCTTTTCTCATTTTCAGCGTGAGATATATTGACTGTTGGTAAATGACATATTTTATTAACGTCAGAAATTAGCCATGTTGATTTTATTTATCTTCAGGTAAATAAATACCTTGAGTATAGAGCTCTATTGTGATCCCGGGAATGATCTTACAAGTTCCGTGAGGCCGTTGAAAAATAAGAAGAAAAAAAAAAATTGGTCCCAGGCACCTAAATTGAAATTACGCCACTGCATCAATAAAATTTTTATAATACACCTAGCATTTGCTTGGTATAGTAAACGTTATATAACTTTTTGGCTCAAGATTAAATTAAATTCTTTGTAAGAGTCTTAACATGGTTCCAATTAATTAAAATATTACCCTTTTTGATATTGAAATTGAATACCCTTGAAAGCTCCTATTTAATTAATATAATTTATATAATCAGTTCCTACCTAATCCTATGACTGGCTTAATAATGCGAGATTCGTGATGAATTCCAAGATGGAATAAAGGCTACGTTTCTTTGAAAGTGTTGCCCATATCACTGGTCCCGGGGAAGAATTAACGCTTTTAAAATATGGTGCCATCATCGGGAGATTTTGATTGATTTGTCTTGTAAACATATTGTCGATTGTCAAATATTCATCTGAATGATATTTCATGATTTGATTTAATCCAGAATTTCTCGTTCGGTCTCTCTCTTTATCCACCACCGTGGTGACGCACATCTATCACGATAGATTTTTTTTGGAAATAGAGCAATGAGATGATGGATGATCCGTTCCATCTTCCTTCTCACTCACCGCTCCAGGGAATATAATAAAGCGATGGGCGAGTGAAAGTAGATTTCCAAATAAATCATAGAAAACTATTACTGTGAAATCTGACATCTGCCACCTACATACGTACGTTTCACGGAAGAAGCCAAGTGTTAATGTGGTCCGGCGTCAACAGGTGTGCTGTAAGCAAGACGCAACATTAATTATTGCGATAAAAACACGCCCTAATTAATAAACTAACTCTCCGTTATGGTGCGCGGTAACACAGGTCCCCTAGAATTTGGTTTTTCTTTATTTTATTTATTGATAAATAAAATAAATTGTGACGTAAACGTATTTATGGTTGACAAATGCGTGTGTGTGCGTAAGGTTGGCCGTCGGCGGGTCGCTCTGCTCCGAACCGCGATCCAGTAAAAGATCAAGTATTGTATTGTTTTACATTGTACAGTGAAACCTCTATATATCGTTTTTGAAGGGACTTATTGAAATAAACTATGAATGCGGGAATATAGAAAAACATTTTTCATACTTAAATGTTTAATACGCATTATTATAAAAAAAGATGCATATTTCATAAGTAAAAATAAAATTAGAAAGTTGCACAGAAACGAACAAAAATTAATTAAACTTTGTATTGTATAATGTCAACAGTAGCATTCTCTTTATCGAATGTTCAATTCGTTGTTTACGAGTGTCGTTAATCGAAACCAAGCATTTAGCTACGAAGTATGGTGTGTAATTTAAACCATCCATGCGGTAAAATGATGCACAGAGGAACGATCCATGCGATCTACTTTTGGGTGTTTTGTATGAAATTAATTCGGGACTGGAGGAAATAAACGATACATGCGGGAAAACGATTATTCGGGGAACGATAGATCGAGATTTTACTGTATATATACGTGTCTAGAATAAATACTATTATTATCACGATATTTCATATTATTCCGAAGACACTACCCAACACCCGAGGTCAACATCATCAGCAATTTATAACAAATAAATTGGATCGAAAGATATATAGAAAAAGTATACATGTTGAAATAATTGTAATTTCACGATAAAAATATGTTTTCATTTTTAAAAATGTACAATCATACGGTCCACGGGATGAGATAAATTTTAGAGATTTAGCTCAGAGATCAGCTTGAGATTGGTTGAAAGAGATAAAAATTCTTATGCACGTACAAGCAAACGTACGTACGTAACAGCAAGACTTAACAAGTGTGCAAAAACCACAGATACTTAACACTATTTATTCTGTAAAGTTAGATAAGCATAAGGCATTCAATTACAACCTGCTGCTGGGGAGATTCAAATTCATTCAACTGACGAACGGGACATCAATGTTCTGGTGTCTAACATTTAGACAACAAGCGTGAAGTAAGGCGCTGTCACTGATGGCGAATATCTGAGACTTTGTGTGCGCGCAGTGGACTACGAGAACTGAGAGTAGTCTCCGATCTCATGAGAGCATAATCCCTGTCTCAGAGATCGCCTCCCTACCTCCCTCTCTCTCTCTTTCCCCTCTAATCTCATACATAATGTTTGGTTTTCGTAGCAGTATGTATGCACGTACGTAAACACACGTTAATTCAAAATAATACCGCTTAAAATAATTTTTTTCAACGAAATAGTTGATTCACCTATTTTTCTAAACCTGATTATTGTATAGAATATATGGATCAGCCCATAATTATTTTGACCAAGCTGACAACATCTCACATCTTCGCAGTGAGTCCAAATGTTTGGTGGAACATCCGATGCCCTTTGATTCTTCCTTCAGTTTTCCAATAACTCCAATTTCTTCCCTTTTCTTGTAATATCTTTTAAATAATAATGAATAATAAATATTGAGAGTTAGCGAGAGGAAGAAATTTGATGCGTTTGAAATGTGATGCTGGAGGTTAATACTTAGAATCACTTAGATAGAAATGCGCAATCTCTCTCTCCAGAGAGATAGATTGTGTTTACGCACTTTCTAATTCTTTTAACTGGCACCCCTGATTTTTCTTCTTGTTGGTATGATTCATTTATGTAGTGTGAATGTCGCCGCTTTTGGTGATCAAAGAATCTGTCTAATCACGGTGGAACCACAATTGCAGTTGGTACCACGCTAAATAAACATCGCATACTAAATATCTTCGAGAGTGCGTATTTCAGACGGTCGAAATAATACCCAGAGATTGGGGTACAAGAAGAACAATTCATCATACCAATCCAGGTTAGTGGTGATTTTTCATTCTACATATGTGATATAGGAAATCCGGGATTACAAGCTGTTGAAGGCATTCACAGGAACAGATTGTTAGCATTCAATTTTTCGGATACATCGCCCACAGAGAGGGTGATAACCTGGAGAAGCGTTGGTAGAGGCTGGAAAGATGGAGAGGAAGTGGCCAAGTTCAACTCGATAGACTGACCAGCTCAATAATTCTACTGGCTGTCGAAGTGGTCGAAAATCGTTGAGGGCATCAGCTGGCCACAACCCAAGTGGTCATGATCTTCAGCAATGAGGAAACTGACTAAAAAAGTATTTATGGGTGAATTTTTATTAAAGTAACAAAATTTATATTCGTAACGAAATAATTCGATGCTAACTGACTTTCATTCTATTCATAAATAAAGCCGCACAATCTTTAACATCAGAATAACGTTGCATTTTTGTTTTCCCTTTCTGAAGTAAAGCTCACAATAAAGTGCACTTTGTTCTAACGAATGGCGAGAGGTTATTGCAAAACCACAATAAATGGTGTTGCGAATGGCTAGAAAAAAAGGAAATTGCAACAGCTACATGGGCGCCATTTTAGTTTTATCTCTGGCAACACGAGAATGCTTCAGGCAATAAAGCTTCGCGCATTTTTATTGCGCTTGGTATCAAAGAAAATCCAACTATTGAACAAATCTGATGTGTAGTAAGTCATGAACTTTGTATGCGCGAGTTTACTAGCAACACAGCAATTAGCAACTAGTAACAATTATAATTTGCACTATAATTGCTATTTGTTAAAAAAAAACGTATTTCCATGCTAGGGTTCCCAACCAGTATGCCATGAGCGATAAGTAAGTGCACAGAAAAATATTATTGCATTCTGTAAAATTAAAGCGTCTACTAAGTATTATTTATTACTCTATTCTACTGAAATCAAATGAAGTTTTTCTTAACTTCTAAAATAAACCTATAAAGCATTATCACTATCTTTATCTTAGTCGAAGTGCTCATAACTGAGCATAGTGACACTAGGACTCCTCAGCCACCTGAGGATCCATAATTCGAGGGATAGCCGATAATGATAATGATTGCCATAATACTATTTGTCTGAACACGGGGATGGAGATGTTAAAGGATGCAAGAAAGGTGGAAGGAATTCGAGAGAGGGACCGAAATAGGGGACAGGGGGGAGTTGAAGGACCATCCAGAACCAGAAAATACGACCCACCTGTGAAACGCTCCTTCCAGTATCTGCATCTTCTTCCACTAGATCCACAGATTTCTGGCTTCATGACACGTGCAACGCTGGTCCGCACGAAGTACTCTTAGACATACACTTTCGATGATAGAGCGAAAGTGTCAAACAATACCACGTACAAATAGCATGACGTACAGCACTAATCGGTTCGCACGGTAGCAAGAAACCGATTACACATAAACAAATAGCAGCCCCACACAGCAGAATGATAATTAACCCAAAACAACAATTCGTTCTCAAACGGCAGGATGAATTTGGAATGGTAAAAGCTCCTTTCAGTTCAAAGGTACAACTACAACTCATAAAACCATAGAGAACACCATAGAAAAGATCGTGTTATGGTTATAGGAGAGGGGAGTAGTGGATAGGTAATAGACAAGAACCACCGATTTACGTTTGTCATGTGACGGCTATCCATAAATAGGTTGTAAAGACCGAACACTATTTAACGAGTTTGTCGATATGCAATTTTCATATGTATGGGGGTTAGGTCGGTGGTTGGATAAAAGAGTGATAATTGGCGTATTGATGTTTATTGTGATCGTATGATAGAGTACAGAATACAGAATTACGGATAGAATGAAGAGATGCAGAAGATGTGTGTGTATTATGAAATGAAGCCAGTCGGCGGTCTCGCTCGGCGCGCGTAGGCCGATAATTCTGTATTCTGTACTCATGCGGAGCGATGAAACAGGAGGGAGATCGTCGGTGAGAAATCGGGCTAGACCTCTAACGGCAACCGGTAGTGCTATTTCGCTAGAATCGATGCCGGCTGACACGGCGGTGAATTTGAAATCTTGTCCCCTATATATGTTTCCATAGTTTTTCTGTAATATATTATATCTATTACGCTATTATGAAAAACCTCTATTACAAAAAAATGCATCTGGTGATTTTTATTCTGATGAAATACACAAGATATGTGTGTCTAAGTATAATTTAACAACAAGTTGAGAACCACTGAATCTATGCATACGTAGGCAATACAATATTGCATATTAAAAACGTTTCAATTTAAAAATGGATATTGCTAGCAGCGCGAGTATCGCTTTGCATAATGCACGAGTATTGCTTGCAATAAAATAATAATTCAATAGATATAAAATTTTCACACTATTCCATACATATATGTTTAATTTAAGATTTGCGCGAGCACTTGTGTGTCTGCTGGTGTGTCAACTGGTGTCTTTTCTGGGTTAGATCGCGTTCTTTGTATGTGATTTCTCTGCGGAAGCCTAGGCCGACGTTTCGGCGCGGTAACATGTGGCATTGTCAAGGCGTTGCCTCAAATTACGGTACAACCATACTTTTTCGCAGGATATAAATCTTCCACACTTAAGTTGAGTTGAGTCATACGATTGTACCGTAATTTTTTGAGGCAAAACCTTGACAATGGAACGTGTTATCGTGCCGAAACGTCGGGGAAAACATATAAAAAGAATGCGATCTAACCCAGAAGAGACACCAGTTACACACACACATATATATATATATATATATCTCCGATGCATTCTATATATTATACAGTTTCCTTGCACCCGTCCGTAATGCCTATATACACATTTATTGAATAAATTATGTATCAAGTTCACGCCACTGCCTCAATTCCTCTCTGTTAAACCAAGTTACGTATTGTATCATCTTGAACACGAATGATAAACTGAAATATATATGCGCTTCATTTACTGATCGATCTGATTATAACCCACTCGTACTTCTATAAATTATTCAAATGTTGTGAGCGCGTTAACACGCAAAACTTTGCAGATCACGCCAAGCCATAAGCGTAACTATACGCACTTTAAAGCTTACACAGGCGGGAATAAACAATATTTAAATATCATATATTTTACATCGTCTGTGGACAACTGTTTCGAACTTTTAAAAAACATATAAACAACACTTAAAATTTATTTCACCAACAGTTAAATAATTTGAATATGCGTCCAATATATGATTTAATTGGGTAGAGGTCAGTTGTCTAACATTCCGATTTAAATTCAACGTAAATACTATAATACATAAATAGTCCACATTTAAAATTACTAGCGCTGTAGCATAGTTGGTAATGCACCTTTCCCGGATTGGAAAAAGAGATCCAGGTTCAAATTCCGGTAACGCAATAAATTGATTTTATATGTATATCATTATAATTAATACATTTAATTAGTATTTAAAACATCACAGACCTATGTTCTGAATAATTACAACTTCACAATAAGAATGTGCTCTTCTTAATAATATATAAGTTGTATCAATGTGTCCAAAACTTAAACACAAATTAATTGTTGATTCTGGCGTCTGCTATCGGTTTACTCAAAGGTATTTGAATAATAGAACGACAGATGTATTAATTTGAAAAAGTGTAACATATAGGTTCAAAAATTTGTCGTTAAAATTACTAGCGCTGTAGCATAGTTGGTAATGCACCTTCCCCGGATTGGAAGAAGAGAGCCAGGTTCGAATTCCGGTAGCGCAATAACAATTTTTTTTGATAAAATTGATTTTATATGTATATCTTTATAATTAGTACATTTAATTATTATTTTATCATTAATAAAATGACATAATCCAAACACCAAGAATAATACTGACTACTTTAATACAGTCAAACATTTATCAAAGTAGCCAGAATAAGACTGAATCTATCAGGGATGATACCTACTGCATCTCACTCAAAAAATTACAAATATTATAATTAGCTATATTGTATTATTATATGTTCACATCTGACATAAAAAAATGTGTAATTGTGTCAATTAAGCATATATTATCTATATATCTTTAAAATACACCTAACTTATCTAGTGTCCCCTGTGTTACATACAGTTGGTAGCTAAAATGTTAACATGATATATAAACAGACGGTGGCTGCCAGCGTTTCGCAGATACTTTTAAAAATATATTTTCTAATTAGCAAATGGAAAAACACGGAGTTTATCTTTCCGAAGAGCAATATTATTATCTAAAAATGTTGGCTACACGTCTATTTTTTTTTGTAGCACGGGACCGAGTACAAAAGCTTCACTCCAGCCCTCAGGAATTGAGGATATGTTTCACAGCGCCGGACCGTTTTTTTCAATTCTACTGTCTCTATTTCATAAATAATTATTTAATGGATTTTATTTAAAGTTTAAATTATTTAAATGAATCATTATTTTTAAGGAAAACACATTGTTATTGTGAAGTAGCAATTTTACAGAACATAGGTCTGCGATATTTCCCGGTAGCAACAACAATATTTTTTCGATAAATTGATTTTATATGTATATCTTTCTAATTGATACTTTTAATTTGTATTATGAACCATTATTGCTATACTCGATATTTTGATATTCATAATATATGTTCATTTAATGTTAAAAATTGTAATATCAGTTTATATTGTACATATGTCCATCGTGATATATTTGACCTCTTCCTTGCTTTTAAACAATCCTTTTAGTTTTTAGTGATTCTGATCATAATTCCTACAATAAATATCAAAACTATGCAAAATATATAAAATTTACATTTAATATTATATATATGTGTAAGTAAATTTAACACTTTTCTATTTTCGAGTACATTATTGAAATTAGCTAAGCTCCTGTGGAAAATACATAAAAACATTGGAACATATATAACGTAACATATTATTTCCCTAATTATCAAAAAAATTGGTTATATCGTACGTTAACGTCATACTAAGACCATAGCTTTAGGGTCATTAACGACGTGTTGTTAATACAAATAATATACAATAAAAAAATAGTCAACAAAAAAATAAAACTCATTATAACACTTAATTACTGAAACATTAAATAATTAATGTAAATATGACAATTTATATTGTTTAAAACTTGACTGACATAACGCCGTGCTAATTTAATAGCATAAAATTATATTTAGATGGAAATATTGTTATTGCGCATCGTAAATAATTTTTAATTAACGAGTTCAAGAATTGTGCGAAGGGCTGAAATCCCATTCATGTAAAAAGTTAAATAGTTAAAACAAAAAAAAGCCGGTTAAACAATGGCAAATATGCCATGTGATCAGAAGTATCAATTTATAAATCTGGAGTAATCATGATGCTGCAAGAGACGGCGATGATTAAGAGCGTAGGGCGCTCGGTAATGACCACGATCATGGACGTATGGACAAGACAAAAAATAAGAAAATCAATAAGTAAACAAAATAAGCCTTTCCAAATAATTGATTTTGACTTTGGTGATAATTTATTTCATTTTCCCAAACACAGCCGGTTCGTAAATAATTCACCTAACCTAAATTCTTTAAATACTTTGGTTTTCTAGAAAATAAACTGCGTTTCAGGAGTGCGCACATCCACTATTTTATTTACTGCGACATGGCACGCCATCAATAAAAAACAAAATAAAACACTGGCCGTAATAAATTTTACGGAGAATGCCGTTCACTTGGAATTCTGCAAGTCAGAACAATCCAAAAAGTTTCACAATGGTTCAAAACCTGCTAAACGTTATATAAATACAGCCAATTTTAAAATATCATATGATAGTTGTCGTTTCAGTAAAATCGTAGAAATCGGACAACGGTTTGCTATATGATGCTATATCGTGCCTTCCGAATAACAAAGTATCATCTGACAAGACATACTGAGATATTGAGCTTCAAAATATCAGTTTTTTAATAAATTTTTCGAATCTTTGGCGTAATTTGGTTCATTGTCCCGTGAGGTGAAATTTTACTAAAATCTGTGTTATAAAATAAACCGATTCCTAATTTCGGGTTACATAATATAATATGATTGAATTTAAATCAACAATTATGTTGTTTTAAAAATAATTACAAATGTTCCTAAACTACTAGAAAATTGAACAAGTTCGTAACATAGTTTTAAATGAACAATTAACTCAATAATTAAACATTGTAAAAAAATATATAGGTACATAGTATGTTAAATTTGAGGTTTTCGAGGGTTCATTCGGTTTCATTACGCATCTTCAGGGATGCCTCATCAGAAATCACTAATCTTTACTTTGTATAATTAGGATGTTTACGACTTATTGTTTGAATTTTGTAAGGTAAAATATTACCTACTGTTGTATAAAAGCATAAATGCCGAAAGAGACAGAATATTCGGAAGGAGGTTTGCACTCGCCACAATCCAGTTCTTCAGACACCTCCAAAGTGGACTGTAAAATTATCAGTTTATCACTTTCTTCGTCAAGGGTCCTTTAAAATACACTGTATTAGACGCGACGTCTCAATTTAATACTATTCTTCGATTCACGCATAACCACACTGCTTATAGGTCGCTGTTTAACTGAAGCGGCGGCGTTCCAAGTGAGGAGAGGAGGGGAGGTGGAAGGCACAGTACATTATTGTCGTTCAAGAATAATTAACAAATAAACATATGTCCCAAACACTTTCTGTTGTTACTTATTTAATTTTTGACGTTAATAAGTTTTCAATATTGTTGTCAATGGGTCGGAGAACTTGTTTTATACAGACAATTTGTGTTGTAAATAAATAAAATAAATTGGTGGATAAGGCTAGCTAATCAACTTAGCCGAGATATCAACATATTTACGTGTTTATGCACGAATCATTGCATAATGTTTTACTCTCTACTCCATCCCCGCTGTGTATCGGCGTGATGGTATAAGTAATTATTGTAAAATGTGTAAAAGTACCCTCTGACTGAGGGGCGATAAAAATGACGTAGCACCATCGTCAACCGTTGAGATTTTAAGGCTAAGTGCTGTCTCGTTTGATTATAACGAAGTTTCATTTGCTCAAAACACTTAAAAAATTTTCGACGTTCACTCAACGGTTTTCACGGAAAATTTGCGAAGTGTTCTTAAAAAGTTGATTAATTACATCTTTCATTTTTAATTAATGATCTTTTAAATTATTTAAAATTGTTAAATACTTAAGTTTTTAAATGTGTATTGAACACGCCTCAGTGATACAATTATTAAAAGTGTGCATTTAAAAGTGGTTGAAGACGAATGGAAAGAAAATTGTATGAACTAGATTTATAGATTATAGCGGTAATTACAAAGTACAATTACCTCTTTTTACAGGGATACCAAATTAGTGAAAAACACTGTTTCTATTGACCAATACCAATTCCCTGTGCATATTGTCCTTCTAATACATACCTTTATATACGTATTCCGCTCTGGCCAACCAATGACTTAGGGATTTCGCCGACGGGGGGACAGATTGCCTTCCGATACCGAACTGTCAAGATCTGTGTTATTTTTTTACCGTCCAAAAGCCGGACCGTGCGTAACGATAGGACCACGAAGATGAAGTATTCTAAACAGCACCGGAAGTGCAGTGGTATCTCGGTTCTTCACAAAAAACGTGCTAGTCAACTGGAGATGAAAACTTTACGTCCAACCAAGGACTTTAGAGCAAGGCAGGCTAGATCCATCTGCCATTATTTTCCTTCTTGAATCCAATTCGGGACAATTCGTCAACAAATTTATTACTGTGTATCGATATAGTCTACGGGATATTATTCCACCAGTTTCGGTTCCTCAAACGAGCACATCCTTCAAAATAGCCGCCTTAGAAATATATTGCTGGAGAAGGATATTAAGCATCCCGTGGATAGCACTACGCACGAATGCTTCAATCCTGCAACAAATCGAACCACAAGTATCCACAGTAATGAATAAATGATTCTACCAATTCTTCGGTCACATTTAGTGTCAGTGTTAGTCTAGAATAGGAGATTATCCTGGTCACAATTTTGGGCCGAAGAAAACTTGCACTTGATAATTACGCAAACATGGAAACAATATATGATTCAATTGGGTAGAGATCAGTCAAAAGCATCGCTGTTCAACATTCCAACATAATCACAAAATAATGATTTACAACACATTCAGTACACTTTTTAATTGTCTTTATTTATTTTTTATATATCTTTATGAAATCTTACTATTTATTTTTAATTTTAATTAAATAACACCGTAACAATACGGAAACAAAAATTGTCTATTTCATATGGACGGTAGTTTAGCAAAGTTGCCAGGACAATCCTTTATATTATATATCAAAGGTAAATCAATAATATTATTGTAAAAATACTAATTAAATGTATTAATTATAAAGATATACATATAAAATATGTTATTGCGCTACCGGGATTCGAACTATCTCTTTTCTAATCCGGGGAAGGTGTATTACCAAATATGCTACAGCGGCAGTATTTTTGACGAGAAATTTTCGAAACTATATGTTACATCGTTCCATTATTTGAAAGCCATCTACATTGTTTTTACGAAATCTCAAATACCTTTGAGTAAGCCGATAGCAGGCGCCAGAATTAACAATTCATTTTTATTAAATTTTGAACAACTTATATATTATTAAAGAGAACACATTCTGTTTGTGTAGTTGTAATTATTCAGAACATAGGCTTGTGGAGGTGCATTACGAACTGAGTCTCATCTGACTGGGGCCACTATATGTTAATACTGATATGAAGGGGGAAAGGAGAAGATATTTAAAACATCGTGTTCGCTCGGCCTTCGTCGGGTTGGACATCTGGGCTCCAGGTCTGTTATTATCGATAGTTTAATCTAGAACATCGTCTTTATATCGGTGTTGCTGTTCATAGTTTACGTTGTGTAGTGATATTATTATCTATCTCAATACATAGGTGTCCAAAATGTCCAGTAAAACAGGGTCCTGCAAAAGGATCAAGCCCTGACTGGAACCATGGTTAGATGATTCATAATCAACATTAAACATCATTCATATTTCAAATGAAATGTCGTCTGATACATTGTCACTCGACCGGATTCGAAAAAATAATGCTCTCTGGACGTACCATTTGTTTAAATGAATCAGTTGAGCTTTGCGTGTCCAACCTATGTACATCTATAATTCCCGCGTATTAAATAATAATTTAATTTGAAACTAAACTAAAACCTATTATCTATTCTGTGTACATTTGGAAATATGATTTTTTTCTCATCATTATTTATTAATCCTCACACGGATTTTAGAATAATTATTTGTGGTTTTTAAACATCTCTGATCAACCCTTCTAAATATGAAAACCTTTGGTTCGTGAAGTTTTTATACTAATTATTGATGATCAGACAATTGCATACACGACCTCACACAAGTTACACCACGATATCTTACATTTCTTCTGATATGTTACACTGAGTTGATTAGATTATTTAATACAAAGTCACGGCAATAATGTGCTCACTGTGTGCACTTGTCTTATACAAGCAGTTGTCATATAACGAAATTCTTGGGTCATTTCGTTATACATCGTGATAACATACCTATCATAAATTGCACTTTTTCGAACGAAAAATAATTTTCTACATTTGCATGGCATTTGTCTTGATTGTATTGAGCGTGTGATGTTAGTTAGGTAAAAATTTTATTTCCACATTCTAAAATCAAACACTATCTGTGTTAGAAAAAGATAATGAAGTTATGGATATTAAGGCAAAAGAAAAAAATAATACCTTTGAAACGTTGTGCAAAAATTATCGTGGACAGCTAGTGAGGGGATCCACCGCTAACTCAGGACCATTTATAAACAAAATATCCTATATCGGTCCTACTCATTCACCGCAGGGTTGGATTTTTTTTTGCCTAATAGTCGACCGTGCAATGCAGCTCAGAACCAACCAAAACATCCCTCACTACACCTATGACCATGTATAAAAATCTTTATTGTGTAAAATATACAATGTACGGAATAATAATACAACAAAGATACAGTAATAATACCAAAAAAATACAGTAATAATACAACGAAGATACAGTTATAATACAACAAAGATACAGTAGTAATACAACAAAGATACAGTAATAACACACAAAAGCCGGAGGATAGAGGGGTAACTAGGGGAATACGCAAAAACACTGCGTCACAAGAAACACAGGAGCGCAGAAGACGTGAAGTTGATTTTCTACCCTAAAACTACTACTGGCAGATATTATTCGGGCAACAGAATACTAGGTTAAGTGCAAAATATGTAGTTTCTGTGTTTAGATGCACGAACATTATGTAATAAAAATATATCTTTTTAAAATTTACACACATACATACACGTGGGCAGCTAACGCATCGATATCTTCAGAAGATAAAAAATTGTACCTTAGACGTAATTTTAAATACATCGGATAATATGTTAGAAGAAAAGATAGCTTACGAGGACTTGTGGTAGTCGGCAACGTGGAGGGATCCAGAAGAAGAGGCAGATCCTTTCCCTCAAAAAAACTGTCGGTTTTCACTCGGTCGTAGCAGCGTTGGAAACTACGAGATGCAAAGGAGATTCAACAGAAATCGTGATCCCCAGTCAAAAGAAAACTACTTTGATAAATAAAATAAATCAATCAACCTTCATTTCCGAATTCATTCATCCACCCCTATTTCCAAATTCACTGTCAGTTGAATCTACCACTCCCTTGCAATCCACTTTCCCACTTAATCCGATGTTCTGCCAGAAACCCAGCCTGTCTGACATACGAACACTCTATAATTAAATATGGTGAATATCAGGGGCGTGTATTCGATACAATAAAAAAAACTGTGTACATCTATAATTTCTGCCAAAAGAGGTTAAATATTTATTTGATATATTATGTAGGCCCATGCACAATAATCGAAAGTTCTCATTTTAGTGCGTTAATTATAACCGTGTAGCTAAACCATGACAAATAAAGCTGCGAATATGTTTTGGATAATTTTTTGTCAAGTCTACCTCAAACATATATGAATCATGGATTGCCGATTTTTGTTCTCTATGGTTTTGGACTAGTCAAGAAGTGTGAACTGAATCGTTTACCAGTGGTACGGTAGGCTGTGAAAATTGTGTGAATTATCTTCCTGTCGTATGGGAATGATAAATTGACGGAGAGTGTACTGTGTGTGTTCGGTTTCTCGCTAATATGCGTGTCGATTAGTAAATCTTGCTATTGTGCTTGTTGTGTTACGCTTTGCGCCATCAAAGTATCATCCGCATGAACAAGAGTAGTTCGAGCGGAACAACGGAGCACGTGTTCTGAAGCCAGAACACGTGCTAAAGTAAAGAAAAATCCAGATACCTAAAGCATTTCTCAGGTGGGTCGTGTTTCCCTATTCCTGTTTCTCTCCCAAATTCCTTCCACCCTTCCTACATCTCTTATTTTCCCAATCCCCTTGTTCAAACAGTATATGAATCAAATACCCACAATAGTGTAGTTTCTTGCGCTCCGCTATGTTCTGAACACAAGTCTTCCGTTGAACAGATTTGTTGCAAAATGTATGTCTATAATTGAAGCAGGCTTGAATGTATTCACTCTAATACACTTTTAACATGGTATTAATATTTTTATTCCTTATATTTTTATTTAATAACTTCCCTACAATAATTATAACAAGATTTATTTTTGAAGATCGGAAATTAACAAACACAGGTATACTTTCACAAAAACATCCCCTGAAAGAGTGTATTTTTATCAGATGAACACGACCTCTAGCCCAGCGTACTTTTTTTGCTCATTGATTCTAGGTTATTTTTGGTTTCTTTCTTTGAAAGAAAATCTTGTAAAGATCAACATTAAGAATGATACGTAAGAACTAGCTAAAGGACACGAGGGACAGTCTATGATGATGATGATGATAGTGATGATCAGCAGCAGCATAAACTAAGTCCATGAATTGTGTACGCTACTTGTGGCTTCCACATCAATACTTACGATCACCCTGCAACTATACTGTATGTCGATTTTTACAAATGTAGTTAGACAGACGGAGTGTCGGACATCTTAGATGATATACAGTGTTGTTGCAGGGAATATCACAGCAGACAGTACAGGGTGAATATTATGTTCCAGGTCGATATTGTTTTTGAATAGCTAAAAAATGAAACATAATTTTAAAACTTAATTTTCATTTTTAGATTACTTAGTTTATTACAATTATGTATCGTGTATGATATTGGCCAAATTACCGCTTATGGTAGCGGCACTAATGCGTTCCATATTTTTCATAACATTATCGCACACTTCACGTGTCATTTCAGTAATTTAGCAATCGGAATTGCTGTTGGTTTATTAGTGTCGACTTTTCCTTTCATGTACTTCTACAAAAAATAGTCAGGAACCGTCAAATCAGATGATAGAAGAGGCCAGTCGATATCACAACTTTTTGATATTATACGGCCGGGAAAAATTCCAAGCGTAACTCGGGTTGCATGTGAGGTCGACCCAATTCGGCCACCGAGAAGTTTTCCAACATGTGACGATGGCGATCACCATTAACGGTTACAGCATTGCCATTATTATTTAGATAAAATGTTTTAATGTCTTCGATACATTGTTGAGGCGTTATATGCTCCATACTAAATTGTAATCAAGTACTATCTACGAATACTAAATGCGAATTGACAAATATCTGCCAAACCAAAATGGTGGTCAAACAAAATCGGCCTGGAACATAATATTCACCTTGTAGTAATATTTTATATGGTTGTTTAATATACTATTCGACGCTCAAGAAGATATACAACGTTGTGACATTCATAACTCAGATCTGCCCAAAACCAATATACAGTATTGTTGCATCATTTGATATATTATAACATTCTTTATAATCGTTTCACTATGTAAAATCGAATCTAATGAATTGATTTCATGAATTAATTCCATGCCAATTGGTAGAGTCGCTGTACATAATAAATGAGTATTTAGAAATTTTCCCAGTTACATTTTGTCGGAAAATAACACTATTGAGTTAAGTTTCAAAATTTATTTGTTCAGGTGGGACATGTTGTAAATTTTGTCGGCATTAGCAGGTAGGTGTGAAAATGTAACATTTCATGTAGGCACATTATTACAGATATTTTTACATATATTCATAAATACAAATTTATTTGGCAAATTTTTAGCTATTAAATTTATCAACAAATATACAAAATATAATCTTATTATAAAGAAAAAAAAATATTATTTTTGATGCGTTTTATTAACTTTTAAATTTTATTGTCATACAATTGATATTTGATAAGAAAAAAGTCACTGAACTTTGAATTTTTCCATGTTTATGGTTTATTCATACATTCTGCAGAGCTGCTGATGGTTTACTTCGTCTCAAAAATATGAGCGAGTAAATATTTTTATATCAAAAGCACGTTCAAAGATCGAGATTTGTATTAAAATATTACAGACCTATGTTTTGAGAAATTACAACTTGTTCAAATGTGTTCTCCTTAAAAATATTTATTAAATATTTAAATATGAAAAAAAAAAACGATAACAGTAAATATAATATTTAAATAAATATAAAGTTATCTGTAATACTTTACTGTATTACATTGATTTTTTTATTTATCTATATTTCTCGAGAAATTTGTAAAGTGAATTAGAGAATTCTCATTTCTCGAGAAATGAAAATCATCGAGAAATCAAAATGCCTAGTTGTCGAATGCCTAATGTTCAAAATTCCGATGATCTTATACATCTTAGACATAAAAATTAGCATACTACAACTTAGTTGCCAACCTTCAATAGAAGACGTCACACAAAGAAGATGACAAGGTGGATATAAATATGAAAACTGAGAATCAGTGTAAATATATTTTTTAAAACAAATTTGATATATTATTTAGAAAGATACACAAAGAAAATCGGTAAATCTTTCTAAATGATTTAACAAATTTGTTTAAATTATCAAGAAACTATTTCTGTAAAATAGCAACACCACAAATAAAATATGATTTCATTAAAAATATTTTTTTTTAATAGCATTTCAATGTTCAACATACGTGCAGCATAAATTTTATTTTGTATATATTAAATATTGCTCGTTGAATGACATTCGCCCTAGCACACTTCATTAGCCTGTCGGATGAATTAAGTCCGTCTACGTCAGGCACGCCTATAGGTAAATCAAGCAAAAAAAATATCGCCCTAGAATAATCTAGCTCCAAGAAAATGTCTCAGCTTTTAAAACCTTTTTCACATTTTAATTACGCTTTACGCTGTGTCAATTAACCTTCAGAATACCTGTAGTAGACAAAATAAGTCGGAAAGCTATCTTTGTCTTTCCCTAGCGAATAAAAGAGACGGAGTTTAAAATTATGCGCCCTAAAATAGTATTGCCGACTCGACTGCTTCACATACACGTTTTCAGAATTTTCCCAACTGTGGAATAATATTTTAAAAACTTTTAACTCTCGACAGGCATACTTTAAACATCAGAACTTTTGTATTCTTTAGTATACTAACAATACTGATTGTGTAATGTTATAATTAAATCTTAATAATACATTTTAATACTGGTACAACATTGTATACGTGTTCATAAGTTGATTCAGTTTAATGATATATTTACGAAATATGCAGCATATAATGTCATATCAAAGTAGTAAAAAAAAAAAAAATTTCAAATACAACGTTAGAAAAATATACATGTAAAATCAATTTTATCGAATAATATTGTTGTTGCTACCGGGATTTGAACCTGGTGAACATGTATGAATCGATAATGCTAACCAACACAGTACATTGACGATACATTTTTGAACTTATATGTAACACTTTTCAAATTGATACATCTATCGGATAGGAAGGGATCCAGGTTCGAATCCCAGTAGCAACAACAATATTTTTAGATAGAATTGATTTTATATGTATGCCTTTCTAATTAATAAATTTAATTTGTATTTTAAAAAAATATCACAGACCTGTGTTCTGAATAATTACAACTTTTATAATGAGAATGTGTTCTCCTCAATAAAAAAATACTGTACAAAATATCTAAATCTGAGTTTTTTTTTTACATTTTATTATCCACGTCGGTCTCTCATAAAAGGATTGTGATTTCCATGTACTCCCATCCTCTTGACCATGCTTTTTCACTTTTATATGCATCCTTCAGATCTTGAGACTGTCACCAGGGTAGTGCCTGTTGGTCAGCCCAACGGGTCTTTTCCAAAGATTCACAGATAATAATTGAAGGATTCGTCTCAGGCTGCAGGTTGGCAGTCTGTCCTTGATGTTCAGTTCCTGCAGAATGGAGACATTCGCGCGTCTCGCCGTCCATGATATGCGCAACACGTGTCTTCAGCACCACATCTCATTGTCTTCTCTCTCTTGCCTTTAGTGTCCATAATTTACACTATATAAAATACTAACTATTGTAGCATTTTTATAAGTTTTAATCTTTTTTTTTCAAGACCTCCAAAGAAAGATGCATTTTAGTGTACTGTATCTGTGGATATAGAATGCGTTCGTGGAAGACTTGACATGACCAGTAGTAACCAAGTAGTAGGCAAGACAGTGCCTTTTAATACCGAGGGTTCCGGGTTCAATTCCCTTGATTTTCTCAAACCTGGACCTCGTTTGATAATGATAGATAATTTCGTTAGAAGCTTCAATAATTGACAAGCACGCATGAGACATGAGACGAGAGTTATGTATCACGACAGAAAAGTGCGGCGCTCTATCTTCACTATTTTGTACCCCTGTTAAGTTAGTAACAATTGGTAATAATAAATTTGGGTCAAAATATAAATTATTATATATTATCATCCAAAGCCCGCATGTATGGTACACAGCGCTTTACATAGGGTCTATATTAAAATAATAATTGATTGTTATGTTTTTGATTATTTTATTAAAATAGAAAATGATAAAAGATTTTATCACGTTGCTTACTTACATATTTATTTAAATAGAATATGGCCCGTTACAATATTATATTTAAGGTGCGTAGTGACGGGAACATTATTAATAATAATTTGACTAATTAAAGTATCTTAACTTAATAGATCTATTAATAGACTATCATATAAAAATGTTTGACATTTACCGATCTACAGAATACACTACCTACAGGGTGTATGAAAATTCACGAGTCGCGAGAAGTAGCGTTTTGTCTTTATTACGTCACCTTTTGCATTATGATAGTTAAGGCACGGCGGGTGCATAATGCGATTTAGAGGGCGGAAGCCACTTCCCATTAGTGGGCGGAAGGGAGGGGGGACTTGCCGACTTTATGCAAAGAGATGAAACCGAAAGATATTACTTTCCTGGCGTATTTCCGTAAATAGGTTATTATCATATGAGCATACGTACGTGTAAATAGTTTTCAGTTTTACAAAATGAAGAAAAACAAACAAAAAGAAAAGCTTTCAGAGAACAATTGCAATCAAAACTTATTCTTTGCTTTCACACAGCCACCGCCACAAAATTCTTCCGTTGACTACGGTCTGCCGTCTTCCATGTCTTTTCATGGCAATATCATACGTTGCAGTTCTGAAAAATACAACCTGTGTATCATCGTAGCAGGACGTCCGGGATGCCGGGTTCTTGTAGCGTGTATGAGAGACTTGCTCATTTACAGACACCGCTAAACGCATCCGACAACGACCGACTCGCCTGAAAGCACCCAGCTGCAAAAATATGGCATTACTCTTTCTACCGATATCAGCACCGACACTGTTCTAAACATCAACTTCGATCTCACCATTTAATTTGTATATAAAATAGTTAAGTCACAATTGTAAATAGATCTTAATCTTACATTCTCTTACGATACTCTAATACAATACATTTCTCGACATCTATACGAAAACGAAACAGTAAAACAACTTTTGAAGCGGTTTATCATTTTTATTCCCATCTTAAACATTCTAATATCAACATCACACATCATACATTCACTCCATTAGAGCCACTATAGGCATCCTCAAAATGTGTCCAAGCCATGTGAATTTCCTCTATTTGATTACAGCTATAATTGAGGGCTGTTATCTTATTTCGTGAAGTCAAACTACCGCACGCCAAGAATTCTCCGTAAGTATCTATTCTCAAAACTCAATTAGCTGCTTTGGGCCTTGGTATTTGAGTAGAACTGGTAGAATGCATAAAGTTGACATTTTGTTTTAACCCAGTTATCAGTAGTATAGGGTGAATATTTTGTTCCAGGTCGATTTTGTTTGGCCGTCATTTGGATTTCGCAGACATTTGTCAGTTTAAGTTTGGTAGTCCTAAATAGTAGTTGATTACAATTTATTTTTTAATAACGTGTTGACGTTATCAACATATTTTACCTAAATAATAATGGCAATGCTGTAACCATTCAAGTGATCGCTATCGTATCAACACAGCCCGAGCTACGATTGAATTTCCCGGCCGCATAATGTCAAAAAATGGTGATATCGACCGACCTCATCGATCATATGATTTGACGGTTCCTGACTATTTTCTGTAAGAGTACTTAAAAGGATAGGTCTACGCCATTAAATCAATAACAATTCCGATGCTACAGGACAATATTCGAAATAAAAATGCTGAAATAACACGCCAAGTGTGCGAGAATGTTATTAAAAATATTTATAAAAGAGCACTTGCTGAACCATTTTTTATACCGTGTCATAACTGACATGTAGCACATTTATTGGTATAAAAAATATTGTGTTTATTCGAGCTTGTTTATCGTTTGACATTAAACAAAATTTAGAATGTGACGCATGTGTTTTATTTTAACTAGCGTGCCATTATTATTAAGTACACCGTTCAGTGTTTACATATTTAGTGTTTTATTCGAATGTTTAGCTCTGTACCGTAGAGTTTCAACTATGGACACTTTGAGTACTTACATCAAGAAAGAGGCAGTAAATTTTAACGGTATAAAGCCCTACTTCTACATACGACTAAATAATGGAATACACAGTCACAAATTATGGTAGATTTAGCCTTGACTGTTATTAAGAGGTGTCAGGATATGATTAACTTGCGTTTTTTGTTTGAGAATCAATTTAGTGTAAAGTTTTCGAATGTTTTTGCAAAAACTACATTAATATGTGCTTTCATATTCATCATAACATAAATTGGCGCCGATGACTGCCGAAAAAATTCCGTCAGCTTTTACAGGCTCCTTTCTAGTAATAATTTAAAATATATGCGCATAAGGCATAATTTATTATTATTTTTTAATTTAAATACTATAAAATTCTCTAGGTACTCTTATAAATTTTAATTCAATGTTTTCATACTTTTTTTGGATATTGCAATATAATATAACGAACGTGAATTTTGACTTTTTTGAAAACAATATATTTCATAACCAATGTAAAAATATTTAATAAATAAAAAAAATCAATTTATAAATTGAATGTACGAAAATATTTCGAGATCGGTGTACCAAAGATAATTGTGAAAAAGATTATATAGGGTTCCCACATTTTTCCTCGGGTTTTTTTTTATGATAATTACAATATATTTAAACATTCTTTTTTAAAGAAATACATTAAGATTGAATGAATCTTTTATAATAAAATTGATTGAAAGGACATATTGCTATAGTTGTTGCAAAAGATTCGAAAACTTTGATCTAAATTGACTCTTCCAAAATAAACCACGTGAATCGTGTCCTGTCGCTTCTTAAGCTCTAAAACAGCTTAAAACAGAAGGAGATGGAAACGTTTTGACTTTTAAACTCAGACCTTTCAAATATAAGGAGTATTAGGTACATAATAAAGGCTGTATTTTCACTTCTTTTTATTCTTTCTCATGTGCTGGTTTTTCAATATTCATAACATTATAACAAAGTGATACAGATAGAGAGATGTCTGAAGGTTGTATATTACGATTTCAGGATGCACTTTGTCAATAAAAACCCGGTCGGTTATTTCACGTTAGATTTATTCCAGAAAACTGCTTAGATAATATTTACAGGTAGAATTCCTTCCTACGTGCTATTTACTAGGGTATGGTGGACGTAATATGTATATATGTAGAGGACCTGTGCGCGCCTCATAGTACCTGGCTGTCAAACCAGGAGCTCCGCAGCCATATATTTCTCTTAGTATAGACCGATATTTAGATAACAATATATCGCAATGTAACAACTGCGAGAAGCCCGCTTGAAGAAATCACTTATTTCTCAGCCGCCTTCTCAGAAGCATCTTCAGTGAGCACTTCTAGTCGTCAACGTTATCTGCAATTTAAATTCAACTTACGTACTTTCATTTGTGCATCAATATGCGATAAAGCGCCACCAATTGTTAGTCAATATTTTATTTCATACATCTGCTCCAGCCGCAGCTCATCCACACTCACATCTGGAGAGTTTGGGGCCCTCAGACTCACAGTAGAGTAAATCCTTTTGACATCGCTATACATCTTAATAATCAATTATACATAACCTACAAACACATAACCTACAGCCAACAAACATAACCAAAGCAAATACTCTTTTGCATATGAAATAATGTGAGAATCGTTCACATGTTCGGCTTGAAAGTATTATTTTTTTGCCGTTATATTCGGCATATAATGAATGTCGTATATGGAACCTTGTATACTTGTTTATTTGTAGGTATATGCATGAACATGGATTATCGGTTATACATGCTCGTAACAAAGAGATTAAATTATTAATGATACTAGGAACTACTATCACTCCTTGGCTTCGCGGCTCATTTAGAATCTATTGCTGATGTATAACCAGGCTCCAGGTGTCTCTCCATTCGGTGACAGGAACATGGAGTGCTTCCATATCTCTCTGCAAACTATCGCTTCGTATTAATCAAGGTCGGCCAAGAGGTCGCAGTCCATTTGGGATTCCTCGAAGAATACGGCTAACAGCATGTTTCGTATTCATGGGCTCTATGTGTCCTAGCCATTATAGAGGCCCACAATGCTTGGCTATCAGGATTACACAAAATGTACTCAAACAGGACAAGACTCGGGCAAACACGATGCGATAATAGTGGGGTTTTGTAGTTTACAAGAACACACAATAATCGCGGAAGATTTTTACAACGATTTACTTTTAGTATAATAACACGAATTTGTAAACTGTTAGAAAGTATGTCGTCACAATTAATGTAAAAATAGTAGTAAAGTATTGATTGAAAATGATAGTGTCTTGTTTAGTTCTGACTTACAGCATATAAAGGGAAAATGTCAGATAATAATTGTTTGACTATAATGTTTGCGAAGTAATCTATATTGAATGAGTAAATAATGAACGGTTAGTGATTTCAATTAAGTAAATAATTCTAATAATTTTAATTGTTTTAACTAATAATAATTTAATGTATTGTTGAGGTGACATCGTGATACGTGCCAATGTGATAGACTAATGCATTGTAATATCATCTTTTGCGATTTTACACACCAACCATTGGGTTGTTTAATAAGTTTTTGCGGTTTTGTTAAATTATTTTGTATAAAATAAAAAATTTAAACAAAAATTACAACATTTAAATCAATTATGTATATTCGATTATTATTCAGGATTTCATTCAAACAATTTGTCGATGCTATTTTCTATAAAAATCGGCTGGCTTGGTATCGAAATAGTTATTGAACCAATTTCAGAGGTCATCGTCGTTGTTGAACGTAACGCCACGTATTTGCTTGAAGAGCGACCGTAAAAGGTGATAATCTGACGGAGCAAGGTCGGGACTGCAGGGTGGATGTGGCAAAATTTCCCAGATGAGCTCCTGGACGACCATTTTATCCTAGATTAAATGCATATGTGTCGAAAATGTTCGTTATTCTCTACATGACACACATGATAAACTAAAACTTACATGATTGGTTTAGAGCAGAAAAAATGATTTCGAATAGTAGTTATGTCTTAGAAAAAACCGAAAACTTATTAGACGACCCAATAAATATGAGGTCCAGAATCAAAAGCAGACATACAAAAAAACCATTGTACCACAACTGTTACATTTGGGATCATATTGAATATGACCAGTAACCATAGGTCACATGACCAAATGCTGTCATCTTATCGGCTGAAAACATATTGAACATGTCTGCGATTGAAGTAACAAGCGAAATATAAATGCATTTTTATACGAAATTCAGCAATATTTGTCTAATTTTGATAGGCTAGTTAGTCTTGCAGACATTAATTTTCTTTATATTTGTACATACTTAACTCAAAAACCAAAAAACCATAAAAACTGGACATGTCTGATTTAAATTCTTTTTTTAAACCTCACAAATGAGGATTTATCAAAATTCTTAATAAAAATAAATAAATAACTATTAAAGAGAACACATTCTTATTGTGAATTGAATATCCAGAACATAGGTCTGTGATGTTTTAAATACTAATTAAATGTATTAATTAGAAATATACACATCAAAAATTAATTTTATCGAAAAATATTGTTGTTGCGCTACCGAAATTCAAATCTAGTAGATGGCTTTCAAATAATGTAACGATAGATGTATTCATTTTAAAAAGTATAACATACAGGTTCGAAAATTTGTCGTCAAAAATACTGTCGCTGTAGCATAGTTGGATAATGTGTCTTCCCCGGTTTGGAAAGAGATCCAGGTTCGAATCCCGGTAACAATATTTTTCGATAAAATTGATTTTATATGTATATATTTCTAATTAATATTTAAAATATATAAACAATTACGGCAGTGAAATCAGAATAATCTCCAACTGATTTCAATCAAGTGGCAAGGAAGATAATCCAATTAAAACGAAGATATCATATGCTCCCCGAGACGAGAGTCGAGTATAGAGAGAGTGTCGGCGTGTGTCGGACACGTGTTGCGCGCGCGGACAATATTTCCGTCAGCGCGTCACGATTATATTGTAAATCTGTCACGCAGCTAGGTGACGAGGGTCGTCGCTATGAGATCCTCACGATGAGAGGAACCGCCCCAACATAAACGCACGATTATTTTCTACCCTACGATGAAGGCACGCGGATGGAAACAACAATTGAAGGCCGATCGATTTGAAATATTATGAATTCTCGGTGCGATGTACAAGGGCGTGCAGTGCATACAAGCAAAAAAGCTATGCATTACTACAAATTCTGAGAAACTAATAATGGGATTAACATAAACGGAAACATTATTTTACAATTAGCGCCATCTGTGTACCAGTAGAGACTTTAATTGCTTAGTTATATTAACTACCACAACAACTCATCACTGTACCTATAGCGTTATTATGCATTCGCCGCCTTGACCTATTCATATTACTCTGTTTTATCTTCACGCTAGTGAATTACTCGAGTCATATAATTGGTTATTTACTGAATTGAAAATTTCTTTCGGTTGATCCGTTTTGTATGGAGTCGTTACCTATGCTGTTTTTTTAACAGAATAACATTAGAAAGGCTTACAACTGCGTGCAAATTACTGAAGTGTCTACTTCCTCTTTTACTAATTCGCGAATTTTACAATATTACTTTTTATAAAGTGTTGATTTCATGGCCGTTCTTTGGGTTCGAGGTGCATTTGGTGCTTGATTTTCAAACAATAAAATAATCGTTATCAGTCATAAAAAGTGTTTTTAAAAACGTCCTTACATTTTTAATATTCATTTTTATATGGGTAAGAAGGTATTATTTTACGTTAGAACTTAATCTTTAAAAACACTATTAATAGTACTCTATAATTATAAATATATACGTGGTAGGGTCGTATAAACGACGGATTTATTTTCTCTAAAGACGTTGGTTAAACGAAAGTTCATAATATTATGTACAACATATATTGTAGAACATATATTATATTTGATTGTATAATATCATTGGTAACAGCATAATCTAAATCTATAGCTACTGAACGCCACTGGACGTCTGTGATAGGAGGTTGAATAATATGAAACCGATTATTTTTCTGTAATTTAATGTTACCTTTATATTCATTAGAAATGCTTCCATAGGTAAGCTATATAGAGCGTATGAAATATCTGTAATAATTAACTTGGAGAAATACGAATAATAGGTAGATCCGAAATTAGATATTAAAGAAATATAATATAATGTAATATAAATAAAGACCTATCCATTATTGATTCAGTGCAGAGACCGGTGAAGGTGTCTTTTTGAGAAGACCAAGACCCGTACATACATAAGCCTACGCATTTTTTATTTATTAATACCTCGCCTCACTGATGTCAAACTGAACCCGACGTTTGGTTAGATATGTTAAATATAATGTTGAATATTAACATATATATACAATACAAGTTATGTATATTTATATGAGTATATAATGTAATGTTACGCAAGTACTGTCTAAGTAATGTATATATATTGTGACTTATAGAAACGGGGGCTCCCATCGCCACCGGCTAAGCTAATTGAGTCGTGAACGCGAGATGTGGATCCTTCGCGCCAAACACTTACCAAAATACCTCACCTTACCGACGATCTCCCCTCTGTATTTGTCCTTCGAGGCAAAATAATTAATACATAATAATCTTTATACAATTATGAAGATAAGTAGTACTATTGAAAGAAGTTATGTTCAAATAACAGATATAATGGGAGAAAAATACAACCTAAGAAATAATCACCTTTATATGGGTGATGGTCAAAAAGACAGGATTATGTGAAAATGACAAATCCTCGCAGAATAAACACTCTGACGACAATAATAATATTAACATGGTTGTGCGGCGACGACTTGGCGCGCGAATAGCCCCAGATGATTTGAGTTAACCACGACTCCCACAGTGATAAAATAATTATTGATTCTTCAAAAACCATATTAATTAAAACAATATAAAAGAAACAACATGACCTTTGGACACGGGACGCTCTTTCTCCATATTGAACTCGTTTACGTTGCTTTCTGGTCGAAGCGTGCCGGGTTAGGTGGAATTGACTGTAGTCGTCCATATTGCGACATCGTCCAATGTTCATATGAGTCATTCATCCCGTTCCATGGGGGAAATACAACATTTCTGCAGAAGAATTGAATACAATGCAAATTAGGATTTATTACAAGATTGACAAAAAATCGATGCACTAGTAATTATAACATTTTTCTTATCCATTTGTTAAAAAATAAATTCAAATCGCTTTGCAATTTACAAAATCGGCCACCTTGCGCTGGGTGCTGCTGCACGCAAAACGCGTGGGCAGCCGCCTCTGTCGTCTAGTGGTGAATGCCCGTCCGCGCTCCGTGCGTCGGCAGATTCGTACCTCACAACGATTATCGAACGTGCAGGCGCGAGTGTTGCTATTGTTACCATAATTTTTCCCAATGGCTTTAATTCTTTAATGATATTAAGTACCAAATAATTCAAGTATTTGTTATAGTTACAATATATATACATATATGTTAAAAATAACGTTATTGGTTACCTAGTGTCTAATAGTCTTGAGAAGGACCATAATTGTTCTAACGTTTCGGGTAAATCTCATTACCAATATTCAGCGGATACCTTATTGGTGAAGTATCGCTGTGAAATAATAACCCTAATCATATCTCGCTTTTCACTTGATTACTGTCATTTATGCGCTTTGAAGACTGATCTCTGAGACAACTCTCCCATCCATGTACACGAGTCATTAAAGTTTATTTTTTACTGGCATTAAAACATGTGCACCTACTCAGTGCGTATCGTACGGCTGAGCCATAATTAATATATAAGACAGCTAATAAGACAGTCTATTAATATTACGTTATGTTAGTTCAACAGAATGTACGCTGAATACTATGTCAATATTAAATAGCGTTCATAAGTTTTACCTTAAGGAACGAAATAACAGAACATCAAAACTTCAGACAACCTGTGAACCATTTTAAATCTATTCTTACTATTTTTAATGCACTTTTTTTTTTTCATATTCTCTACGCCCGTCATGCGCGCGCCACTGAGTGAAGTGAAAACTTTATCAATCGCACAAGAATGAGAAAGTTTGTGAGTCGTGCTTTGTTTATAAGAAATGAGTGTCATGCTTATTTATTATTATGTCGATGCTTGGGCGAAGTGTGCGGCTTTAAAAAAATAATTGAAAAACACTGTTTTAATATTACGTTCATTGATTCAATTTATTCAAAAATACAATTAATAATTAATTTCGTTTTGAGTTAACATAGTTTTTTATGCATAGAAAAAATATTTTTTATTTTAAAGGAAAATAGATTATTATTGTTTTTTCAGAATACAGTTCTGTGATTTTTTTAATTACACGTAAAATATACCAATTAGAAATATATATACATAAAATCAATTTAGCTGTGGCAATAAAATGTTTTTTCGATAAATTGATTTTATCTGTATATCTTTCTAATTGATACATTTAATTTGTATACAATTTCTTAAAATAAAATTTATACTTAGCAGTCATACAAATAATTTTGCAAATGAATTCAGAAATTATTATCCAAATAGAGAATCAACATTAAAGTTAATAATTTATTGAATTTAAATTATATCGGTCGTTTTTTAAAGTTTCTAAAGATTTTAGTATTCCTTTTATTTTGCTTGAAATTCAAACGTGATATTTTATATTTTCATGAAATAAATTGAATTAATTTAATTTGCGTTGGGTTTTAGAAATTTCAAATAGATCTCACTCGGAAATAAATTACTCAGTTATATTCCAACAAATTTATATTTTTCATTATCACTACGCAACAATCTTACATTACTCACCATAAATTTGATGAAGTTTTTTAATATCAATTTATAACACATATATAAAGATTGTGTTAACAAAATAACAAATAACGCGATCTAACCCAATTATCAAGAAATAATAGTACAAAGTAAAAACATGTACGGGGCAATCACGACTCGTGTGTAACGGATTACAATTGTTCTAATTGTATTAACTCACCATAACAAGCAAGACAGTTGAACATTGACAGATTTTAAAGAGAAGTGACAAACACACAGATGACTGTACTTGCTGTCTCCTATGTTTTAAAATAATTAAAAAAACCTTACAAATAAAATGTGCATATATAATATACCTACATGTATATTTTTAAATAAAATCCCAAAGTAGGTACTCGTATATATATTCGTCACAAATTAATCGTCGAAAATTAACGGAAATATTAATACATTTTATTGAAGGAAAGTGTCAAATTGATTTATTCGACCTTTTATATTGAAGTTACATTTTTTCAAAATAGTAAACAAAAAGGTCCAATTTGAAAATTGGAATTGAAACAGTAATATATCTAATTTTGTAAGTGAGTAATTACTATTTTACACATTATTTTTATAGAATTATCCTGCTCATAACAAACGTTTATCTAAATTAAAACTGAAATAAAATTTAATATAGAAAAAGGTGCAATCTAAAAAAAGTGACACTTTTAACATTAAGATTTTAAATACTAGAAATATATGGTGTCCAGCGGAAAAAATTTAAGATTAAATTGTAATTGCTCATAAACCATCAGGGTGAGGTAAGTAAGAAGGGCATTGTTCGATGCGCGTGATTTGCTGATTTGCCAGTCGTAATAAGTCACTGGTCGGGTGCGCAAAGCGCGTTCGCGATTGAGCAATATTAAAAGTGCGGTGATTCATTGGTTTGTGCGCGTCGCGCTTTTTGTACTCACTTTAATATTCGACGAGTGGGGCCGAGCACGCAACTTATCTGGTGTTGGGTTCAAAAGTTCAGACAAGAAGGGACAATAGTTAACCAAACTTCTCTAGGACCATCAACGTCAGCAGCAACGCTAGAACATGTGGCTCAAGTTCGACATGAAATTATGCGCAATCCACGTAAATCGATAAGGAAGATTGCAGCTTTTACTAGAATAAAAAATTCAACAGTGCACATTATTTTACCTTTACCTTAAGTCGAGAGTTTACAGCAACAATCTCTGAACAATTAATGCCCTACAAAAAAATATCCGCCGTGAAGTTGCTGCCATTGAACCAATGCTTTGCTCTCGCGTATTCGCAAATTTAAGAGTTCGATTGCAAGAGTGTTTTGAGAGAAATGGATGGCATTTAGATATTATTTATAAAACGTTAAATTAGTATCGTTAAACTCCATTTTGTATAAATAAAATATGAGAATAACATTGTTATTTAAAAAAAAATATATTAAAGTTGAAAATTTTCTGCTGGACACCCTTTATAAAGATAATTTAATAAAATGTATACATTTAACGTTGTATTTAACCACACGAGTTTAATATAGAGAACCAACGGGTTTCAGAAAATGTTGCGATTAATGAATTATTAGTTTAATTTGATTATTTAATGTTTTATAATTTATAAAGAAAGAACGATTTTATTATTTCTTTTTGCTATAATGGACGTTTGTATGAAGCGGAATTGATTTAATACACTTGTAAGGCTTGCTAATAAGGATTAGGGGAATATCCATTCGTCCAATTCCACTGCGAATGAAAAATTCTTATTACAAATCACGAACATTATCGAATACTTCATTTACATCGATAGGGAATTTGGGATTATTCCATGAATTATTCAGATCACTAAGATTTCCGAAAAACCTAAACAAATATTTTTTAAAACGAATGAATAATAATATGGAATATTATATCGTCACGAAATGAGAATTCTTACACATGGATATTCTGAAGATTTAGTGAAAATACGTTGAATATAAGATTTTCATTCGTAAATACGCAGATGTTTTTTTTTATATATTAGATGTAACACATTTATGTTGTTATAATATTGTATACGCGGATACCTGTCTATATTTTGAGCATGTATATTCCGTAACATTATAAACGCTAAAAAAATATATTTTTCATATTTTAACCTCAATATTCGTTTAAAATGATTAATTAATACGAATTAAATTAAACAAACGGAAAAATATACAAAAAAAAATCTACCCTTATTCCTATCCTCTATTTTAAATGCACCCGGACGAAGCTTGAGCTAAGCGAAATCAGTTGGCGTGTAATAAAATTCGTGGATTCATACAAAGTGATTGTGTTTAATTTAATCTAATATGTTAAACCACAAAGTGATTGCTTTCTACGAAAATATAATATGAAAAACTTGTATAAGACTCTAATTTATGACACTTATCTTGAATGCGAGATAATCTACAATTTTTTCTATAATAACTTTCCTCTGTAGCGAGATAGGTGGCACTTGTCAGAAGTATAACTGTTAGTCCCGGCTTGAAAGAGTATGTCATTCGCGTAGAATTTTTCGAATTTCAAACTAGAAAAATCAAAGTACAGCTTTAAGCTTAGTCTACGTACGTACTTCGAAATTTATATTCTATATCATTGCTTCAGACACTAAATCATTAAAAAAAACTTCTCTTTTATTTTTTGTTTTCAATATATAATTTGAATAAAATAAAATATTTAAATTAATCGAAATAATTGCATAATTACGACTTTTCAAAATGCTTATTTCTACGTCTGGTTTAGATTAGGCACATGCAGTTTGAAAATTTTCTAATATGTTATATCTACCTCAAAATATTATGCACTACCTCGTAACTAGCAGGCATAATAATCATATGTGAAAACAATGAGATGTGAAAATAGCACTTTATTAGTGTCTTAAACTTTTTATTAGGTAATCTAGATTTTTACGAAGTTAATTAGAATTTATAACATCACAGACCTGTGTTCTGAATAATTACAACTTTACAATAAGAATGTGTTCTCCTTAACCTTTCCCAAACCATGCAGTAACACAAGTCTATCATCATAATTAAACCTGTAATATTTAGGTAAATACATACAACATAAAATTCATATTTTAGATTATCCTAAAGAAAATATTAGCGCTTAGGATGACTAGTGAAAAACCAATTATGAAAAGGGAATCGTACAAAACCAATTATTTTTTCAATTCAATCCGTTGTTAATTAATACGTTGGTAAAAATACCATTTGTAATATGAAAGAAAGAGATCACACACTATTTTCGCAGTGAAAAGAACAACAAACATACAAATGTAATTGTCTCTTTCTTACTAATTAAACGAAGAGAGATAAGAAGGAAGGATACATTATATAGGACTTAATGAATGCTTTAAATTATGTTATTAATCATATTTTCAAAATTGAATGCTCAATATTTAGAGTAAATTCGTACCATTAAAGCCATTTAAACTAATAAAAACATTTTTTCTAACTGTTATTTACGGTAACACGAGTTGACAGCATGGATGCGTTCGGGTATTTTATATCATGGCATGTTAAAGGTCAATAATATATAAGTTGTATCAATGTGTCCAAAAACTTAATAAAAATTGATAATTCTGGCGTCTGCTATCGGTTTACTCAAAGGTATTTGTTATATAGTGTATATATAGTTGGATAATGCACGTTTGATTTTATATGTATATCTTTCTAATTAATACATTTAATTTGTATTTATAATATCATAGACCTATGTTATGACTAATTATAACTTCACAATAAGAATGTGTTTTCTTTAATAAAAATGATTGTTTACTGATATTGCTCTCACATGTTCCTGGCGCCTCGCTGATGATTCACCGTAAATATAGTTTTAATTACCGCCTCGTGTTCAAAACATATAATTTATTTGGCGCCTCTGCGATGACTAGTCCTTTGCAATACAAGACGCCTGTTATCGAACTCGATACTGTTAAAAGTAAAAAAAAAATCAAGTAAAAAAGTGAGTATTTAAAAATGTTTTCGTAACTAATTATATTAAGGTACTCGCTGGATAAAGATATTCTATATTAAAATTGCTTCAAAAATAGATTGTATTATTGATGACGTAGGCACGTCTCGTTGGAGATACTAATATAGATTGTAAATATAGTTTGATTCCTTCCAGAATGAGATCGCAGCTCGGGGATTGGTTCGCAAATCCGACTAAGTAAACGTTTTCCAGACCCGCACTGATTTTGCTGACGTTATAAATATTCATATATACAACATGGCAATCTGGTGGGATACGGATCTTAAAGAGAACAGAGCCGCACCACCAGTAATGTATAATAAATTGATACAATTGCCCGGATTTGAAACGAAAATCATATCACTTTGGATTATCAAAAATGTTACACATAAATACTGCTTTTATTAAAAAAATTCACGTTGCTTACGCTGTTGTAATGTTATTAACTTCTTCAGACCTGAATTAGTTTTAAGGGAGAAAAAAAAAATTAACGGTGGATTATGTGCAACGAGGGCTTAAATAAAATAAAAACATTATTTTTTTGTTTTTTAGTAAACTAGTAAATAGGTTTTGCGACGTATAAAAAAAACGGAAAAAATAATGTAACTTATACATATTATTAAAAGAAGGCAGAAATATCAACATACATAAAATAACATGCTTTGAAATATGTGTGTATAATTGTGTACAAGAGGTCTGAACGGGTTAATGAAATATTTAAAATACATTTCTTTATTCCACAAATCGTGAAACCAAAATAAAGTGTAATTTCCACGGCAATAGCGAACATTTTCACTCGAGTATCCGAAGGCACTTGTTATGTTTTGCCCTCAGACTTCTCCATAAAACTCTAATTCTAATCAATTCAACTCGTTATTTGCACTGATTGAAGAGCGCATGAAGCCACGAGACAACCAATGGGCCACCAGCCTTGATATACTCTGCAGCAACGTTATCATACCTCACAGCCTTATCATTCTGCATATCCTTTTTGCATACTTTATTTCTTCCATACTTATTCCATTCATATTGTTTTCATCATTCATACTTACCCCAAAGAGCCTCTCGAGGGGTTCCTCATTTGTATTCTCTTTACTCTCATACGTTTCTGGAAATATTTTACCCTACCTATCTTTTATTTCGACATCACTCATTAAAATTTCTTCATTTACTGACTTAATAGTTTCCATACTACTGCTTACAGCACCATATCGGGATATTTTGACCGCCTTCCAGAAGAATTTTATGTTTTCCTGGAAATTCTCGGTCATTTTCACCCCTTCCTCTCTTTTCAGCAGCTCTTTCCTTTCTTTCACACCGGCTATGACTTTTTTCTTGCTAGAATTGTACAGTAATTTGTACATACAAGTTACATGTAAATTAACTTAATTATTTAAACAATGGTATAAACGAAATGCGTTCTTATTATTAATGTAACATGTTGCCACAAAGTATCTTTGGAATTAATGAAGTTGAAAATACTTATTTTGATTCAAGATTGTGCCCACGCGTAGAAATCCCAGTTGCGGCTCTGCAAAACGTAAACTCTTGTGGTGTGGATGTGCGCTACATGGAGTTCGGAACGGAATACTAAACGGAGCAGGGCAGACATGACACTACCAGGCACTGATTTCACACAAAATTCATAGAAAGTGGAATTTTCTGGAAATTTTCTCTTTCTCATGAAATAATGTGGGCTAGACTTAATACTTAATACCACCAACTATAGTTATATGGACGCCATTCGCACGTGAGCGACTAATTGTGATGCTTTTTTAAAAATTGTTCTGAGTACTTTTTATTTAAACATTAGACGTTACAACTATATGTAAATATGAGTCCACTTCCTTGCAACAACACCGAATGTAGGTTTTTATAGATTGAAAAATAGATGTAGCGTCGGTCATTTCGGATGATATACAGTGTTGTAGCAGGAAATCTCACATGAAAATTGTTTTAAATAGTATTTTTTATTTATTTATTTTATATACTATTCGATGCCCGATAAAATATACAACGTTGTGGCATTCGAAACACTGATTTGCTCAAAACCGATATACAGTATTGTTGCAGGGTGGTCTCATATATAAAACTAAATGTATGAATCTGTTTTCTATTATATCTTTGATATGATATAAAAATAATATTTAGGATATAACCCCCGCTCCCCATAATCACTTCAACTCCTCCCCCCGATATAAATGTATTTTATATTGCAAGTTATCGAAATCTTGCGTGGTTGCTCTTAAGCTGAGCGAAACACAAGCATTACCCCCCTCTCCATGACCACCTTATCCCCTCGCTCTGATGTAAAAGTTTATTAGCTGTATTGAATGCCATCCGTTTCATTACGTTAGGATCCACCGAGAAATATGGGCATCTTCTTCTTCTCCCTGGCCATCTTACCTCCTATTATGTTTTATTAAATGCCATTAGTTTCAAATTTTCTATAATTACGCTTGATACAAGATTGTGCACAACGAAAGATTATGCTAGTAAAATAAACTACCATAAATCCACTCTTTCCACTCCCCAATACCCTCGCAACACCCCCACCACCGTGATGTGAAAAGATACCCCAAAAAATCCTTGACTGTGCCTTTAGAACGCTTTCTCTCGCCAGGTATCGCTCACATAATATTATATACACACTAAAATATATAGACAACGGACATCCCTAAATATATATAAAATTCAAAGTGTAATAAATATGTAGTTTAAAATAACCCAGATATTGCTCTCTGATTCGATTGTTAAAGAGGGGAGGGGTAAGGGCTGAGCCCTCTTGTCTCCGACATATGAGGTAACAACAATGGCGTAAGATTTTTTGGGGAACCCTATTCGCGGAATTTTAACTTTGTATATAATTGTATAAAGTAGTAGCAAAAATGGGTAAAGTTTTTTTATATAATACTTTTTATTTTATTTTGTATTTTGTTAATTCCATTTTTGTTGAATTTTTTACAAATTTTAATTTTTTTGATGAAAGTTTTTATATAATATTTTTATAAATTTTGTTCAATAGGGTCAAGAACAGGGTATAGAAGTGAAATGGGACGAAGATGATGGGGATCGGATGAGGGATCATACAGGCCGAGGGAGTTTATGGAAGGATGAAAATTAATTTAGAATAAAATTTTGACGATAAATCGTGTATGTGTCGTTTGCGTGAGGGTATGTTTGAGTCTCTGTGAATGATTGTGTTTCTGATAAACCAGGGTGAGCTTGTGATTCTCCTAGGGATGTAGTTTTGTTTGGATTCTAAAATGTTAGTGTTACTTGAACCTTGGATGGGGCTCGCGTATGTGAGTATAGGACGGATGATTGCTTTGTACAAGAGTAATTTGTTTTGTAGGGATAGTGAACTATAGGAATTTAGGAGGGGGTATAGTCGGTTGTAAGATATTTCTCTAAGAATTGAAAAAAAAAATATATATATATTTGTAAATATTTCATCATTTCAAGATTCCTAGAAAATGTTCGCAAAAAAATTATCCTCTAAAAGTAGATATTTGAAATTTTTTTGCATTTTTCGTGAATTGTAAATATTTCGTTGGGTAATAAAATCAAGTGAATCGATAAAACTTGTGAATATTTCATATTTTAACATTTTTTAAGTTCCTCAGAAATGGTTAAGATCTTGAATATTTTTACAGAACAAATTTTTATTTTTATTTCCATCACAACTTTAATAAAGTAAGTCTTTTAAAAACACGTACATACTTTAAATAATTAATATACGTAATATTACGCGGCATGGGTAAAATGCTTGACTTAAATATTATAAAATGTAAATTTTATCTTTTACTTTTTTTTCCATAGTTTATAATCCATCTAATGACATAATTTTTTATAGTTTATGATAAAATAATAAGATGTATATTTTAGTATAAAGGATAAGCGAAAGCATTAATTTTAATAACTCTCGAATAATATTTTAAATAATATTTTCTTAAAGTTTGGTCTGATGAAATAATGTTACATAACCTAAAATAACAATTTAATAATAGGAAAATGCAGAGCTCTCCGAGGAATAAATATAAATGAAATAATTCATTATAGCACAACATTTTTGATCTACTGTACGCAATGCACCACCGTGTGTCACAACTGGAATCTGTGCTGGGTTATGCTGCACACAAATATTGCTAGCGACTTTTTATCGTCCTACTCAAACCATATAAATATACTATTCAATTATGTTACTTGGCTTATTGACGTTCCGGTATCGCAATACACTGAATAAATATCTATAATATACATACTATGGAAGGTTTAGATGCTTGGCAACAGCATTTGGTAAACCACTGTTTCTTATTTTTTTTATAAGGTTGATGTTTCCTTGCTTTAAAATATATCAAGTTATCAAAGGTTTAGTTTTTATGATAATTTTGTTTTGCGCTCAATTGTAACTAATATATAAAACGTTGACACATCGAAAAGATTATAATAAATTTTGCTTTTATTATTTTTTATTGTGATAAATTTATTAAATTTTAATCTACTAAAAATATACGATAGATATTTTGTTTTTATCCAAAAATTACCAACCCGATGGAATATTTATATCTTGAATACACTGATTCTGGAAATATGTTTGATATTGTTTTATTACTTAAAAATTGATTCTATGTGATTATACAAGATGGGGGGGGGGGAGGGAGAACGGGACGTAGGAATTCGGGAGAGAGACAGGACAATGCTCAAGGACCAACCAGGAAGCACGACTCACCTGGATTTTCTCTACTGTGGTCACAGCTCCTGAACTTCAGGACCCTTCTTCGATGTTCAACATGAAGCACTGTGATCCACAATAGCGAGCAATCGAATATACTAGCAACAAGTAAACTTTACAACCACTTCAAGTTATTGAAGAGCAAATATCAGTATTCACTCTCCTTGACAGTTCAAAAGTCATAGACAATACACAGAAAAAGTCGCGCTCTGCGGTGAGGGTACGGGGGGGAGGAGAACAGATAGGTAGATAAACATAGTGGAGCCTCTACACACGCGCACGGCGATTCGTAGATCTGTCATATGAAATTGACAAATATACGTGAGATATCTGGTCTCTGATATATTCTCTAAGAAATCCTGCATCCTTCGACCAATCTAAACAAAATTTTGGATAGCTACTCTTTAGGATCCAGCCCAAAACATAAGGAACCTCTCTATAGTCTCTTACCCACTTGTCATGATATACATATGTATTTAATTGAATTTATCCCATATAAATTTTACTCAATTGCACTCTAAGCAAGTCCTTAAGGAAAATAAAGTTACAGAAACCCCCCCGCCCCCGGACATCAAACCCTTGCCTGGGCCAAATCTTGCATACATCGTTACTCTTAGGGCCTACGATAAAAAACAAAGGCATCCGTTTAACTATTTCTTCCACCACTTAAAATAACACCAAATCACCGCTACTTAACCAAAAAATATCAATCTTATCTTCGCAACGGTCTCACGAGAAACTGTATCTAAATAAATTACTGATTTTTCTGTCGAAATATAACTTTCAAAGCTCTTGTACCAACTTAAATGTTTTTATTTTCCAGTATTTTCAATATTTTCCGAAACATTTATTTAAAAATATATAACAAGCGTGTCGAGCAGATTTTCATAATAGGCTTGATAAAGAATCTTTTTAGCACTTTAATACTGTAACATAAATCAAGAATAAAACGAAACTGTTCTCAACCACATTATATATTTTTTCTTCTAAAAAATTCAACTATGTAACATTACAAGTCACTGTTTTTTACATTTTTCTGATAAGTAAATTAGATATCTCGATGATAGTTTAATCTATTATAATAATAATAATATAATTATAGATTATTCATACAAATTTCGCATAGTTACTCTTTTGGACTGCGCTAAACACGCTTCAATCTCTCCCTAACTACTATACCCGCTACCAACCAACATATAAATGTGTATTATTATATTGAACGTCATAAGCTCCAAATTTGGCTCAGTTGCAGTTAATTTTACAGTAGCTCTAGGGTTCTGGGAAAAAAATATAACCTCTTAGAAAATATATCTCCTCCTCTACCTCTAGTAAAATATATAAATTATTAAGAAGAACACATTCTTATTGTGAAGTAGTAACTATTCAAAACATAGATCTGTGATATTTTTTTAAATACACATTAAATGTATTAATTAGAAAGATATACATATAAAATCTGTTTTTTCGAAAAATATTATTGATGCTAACGGGATTCGAACCTGGATCTCTTACAAATCGATATTTTAATTGAAAAAGCACTTATTAAATTTCGTTTATTAATGTTATGAATTAACCAGTTAAATGCACGTTGAACTCTGAAGTGGCTTGCTCGAGATGCCGTTGAATGGAGATGTCGATGAGAGGACGGTCTGCGGAAGAGTGATCGCTAGCTGCTTGGGTAGTGTCCGTCTCAGGTACATATTGTTTATTTATGTCTTCTGATTGGTCGCTTTGGTTTGGGCCCTACATGGTTGATAGGTGAGTCGTGAGGAGTGCAGGGTCACCATAATTTTGTATTAATTATATATTTTAAATATTAATTTAATGTATTAATTATAAAGATAATACATATAAAATATATTTTATCGATAAATATTGTTGTTGCGCTACCGGGATTCGAACATGGATCTCTTTTCCAATCCGGGGAAGGTGCATTATCAACTATGCTAAAGCGACAGTATTTTTGATGGCAAATTTTCGAACCTATATGTTAGTTTTTCAAATTAATACATCTTTCATTATTTGAAATCTATCTACATTGTTTTTACGAAATCTTAAATACCTTTTGCACCTTCCCCGGATAGGAAAGGAGATCCAGGTTCGAATTCCGGTAGCGCAATATGAATATTTTTCGATAAAATTATTTTTAAATGTATATCTTTATAATTAATACATTTAATTAGTATTTAAAATATTTCAGACCTGTGTTATGAATAATTACAACTTCACAATAACAATGGGTTCTCATTAATAATTCTATATTTGTTAACAACAAATAAACCAAATGTGTTTTCATTAAAAATGAAAAGTAATAAACCGATACGAATAGGAGTTGCAATGGCTCAGATGGATTCGAATGACAACGCAGCCCGGCTATCAATTCAATACCCTCACGTGTACAATACAAACATGTGCAGAAGAACGATGCGTTCTATTTTTATTGTTTTTAATTTAGACTACGAAACAAAGCGAATTTGTGTTAAAGTTTTGCTATTCCATCGGGCCACGTCCATCTCTGATGGGTTCGACATCTGGCACGCGGCGCCATTCCGCATGCAAACAAAGCGACGTCGCGCTGTGTGGAGAGTAATACGGTATACAAATGTGTACATACATACCTACTGGCTATTATTCACTCTTCGATCCTCCTTCTCGATAAGAGAACATTATATAAAAAATAAGTGATCGTTATTGCTTGTTCTGACGAGAAATAACATCTATATCCGAAAATATCAACAAGGAGCTCAAAAATAATCGGTAGAATATTTTTTATGGTGTTTTTGCGGTATTATTCTCGTACAGTATTAATAACAAATCGTGTCACCACCACAGACCTGTAAATTAATAGACATGAAATAAAGTGAGGTTTGGAACATACAAACATTCTTTGTGAAAACATAAATCCAATAATTTATGACACACCTATGCAACAGTAAAAGTATTTACTCTTCGAAAATTAAATCTTTGTGTATTTTTTACATTAATGTATATTATATTGTCAGTATTTAAATTTTCGTTTCAATCGAGTCATATATTTAAAAAAAGTCGCGGAGCTATTTGATTGCTTAAGTGATACCAAAATGAAAATATTGAAACAAGAAATTTCCGTTAGTTCGTGTCTATATATTTGGTCATGACGTTGCTTAGAGCGTATTGTATCGTAATGTGGTTAGAGTGGTTGAAATATCAGAAGGATGTACTGTGCCGTGAGTGGATGAGTGCCCCAATTTATGCTGCAATGTGGTTTTTCAATTAAATAACTTGCTCTAGTTACAACATACACTCTACACTGCGACATACAAACAACACGCGCGAGACTTGAAGATATCAGGAGCTTCAGTCTCACCGCAACAAAACCTTCCGACACAATCGCGAGTCAATCATATTTAAACAATAACAACATATACACCGCCAACTCCTGCAAAATGAAAGATAATAACATAAATGAAATGAATCTCGCTTAGGACAGTAAATATGAACATTCTAGAATATTGAATATCGAATTGCTGACTTAATACTTATCTTTAAACAACTTCAAGGTCATATTGACTGTCCCAGAAAATTATAATGAATATCCTCCCACAGATCATCTTATTTTAATTTTATATCTTTCTTTTATTAACCACTTAATTGAGTTTAAATACATCTACCGATTACGAAAAATACCATTTTCTTCTTCAGGATGTCATAACTAACTAAAACATATATTATTGTTTCTTTACCAGAATCTATTTTTAAAATATCTATAAAGCAAATATATAGATTAATAATAGATGCATTTTGCAAATATTTGTCTCTAAGTACGCAGACGTTAAAGCTTAACATGATTTTGTAAAAATTTCAAACAATAATATTTTCTGTAACAGTTCAGAATTTGTACATTCCTTGAACATTTAAGACTTGTAATTGAGTCAGGTATTCAGCCATACAATATTGTGGACGAGGTCTGTTACACCCTGTATATAAAAACACAGATCTGATGAGTGTTTTGTTAGCTGAACAACCTTGGTGAGACTACTTAACTTTCTTTAACACCATGTGTAATATCAAACTATGGTGTGAATGATTCATACACGTGCAATACTTCCTTCGTATATTATTAGTTTTGTCATAAAAATTATAAGAATACCTTATTTCTCACCTTCTGATATATTATTTTTTAATATGACTATGATCTTAATATAAAATATGTCATTACGGAGTGTTTCAGGCTATGTTCATAAGCAGGGTTGATATAATGAACAACATTAAAAATTCAATAATAAGACCACAACTTGATAATATCAATGTGAATATGCACGTAATGTCGGCTACGATAAAATGAAATGATCAAAATTAAAACGGTAAAATAACCCAGAATAGTCATATAATCTGGAGACTACGTGCGTATTTAAAAATATTATTAAATACTAATTAAAAGTATTAATTAGAAACATATACACAAAAAATCAATTTTATAGAAAAATATTATTGTTGCGCTACCGGGATTCAAACCTGGATCTCTTTCCAAACCGAGTAAGGTGCTATGCTATCCAACTATGCTACAGCGATAGTACTTTTGACGACAAATTTTCGAACCCATATGCTACAATTTTTCATATTAATACATCTATCGTTCCATTATTTGAAAGCCATTCTACTTTGTTTTTATATATACAATATTTTTCTAAAAAATTGATTTTATATGTATATTTTTCTAATTAATACATTTAATTGGTATTTAAAATATTACAGTCCTACGTTCCGAATAATTACAACTTCACAATAAGAATGTGTTCTTCTTAATAATATATAATTTATATCAATGTATCCAAAATTTTATAAAAATGAATTGTTAATTCTGACGTCTGGCTATCCGTATTTCGTATCAATATTTTTCGATAAAATTGATTCTATATGTTTATCTTTCTAATTAATACATTTAATTAGTATTTAAAATATCACAGACTTATGTTCTGAATAATTACAACTTCGCAATGAGAATATGTTCTCTTTAATAAAAACATTATTGTTAATCATACAGAACATTAATATTTGACCCTGAATTTATGAAAGGTTACAATAAAATATATACATCAAACAATTTACAAATGCTCACCACGTGGGTGAATAACAATTTAACCCACGGTACATTGATGTTAATAACATAATAAATAATACTAAAATGTTATGTATGGTATAAATAAATTCAAATTTTGGGTTGCAACGTAATGTGTCGTCACTTTTTTGACCCGTTACCAACTTCATGCACATAATAAATATGTAATTTGAAAGGTGACATTTTAGCGGTCATTTTAATGAAATTTTGTTGCGGTTGGTAAACTCTCGAGTTTTTTGGTAAAGTATTTAAATATATTAGAGTGCATAGTAAATCATATTATTTTTTGTTCGAGTCTCTATGCTCTAAATAATTTAACACACAAAAATTTCCGATATTTTTTTTTCAATTTAATAATAAAACAATTTAGAAAGATATGCATAAAAGGTTAACGTGGCGAAATAGTAACGAAAAATATAAATATTTTTCTGGATATCTTTGTGATCAATTTATCTACTTTGTTTTAAAATTGTTTTCATTAAAATATAATTTAATAATATTCTATACTGTTGTATTCCGCTATGACTATGTGGTAATTCATTTTAAGTATTATTAAAAACAATTCACTTTGTTTAAACACCACTTTATTTTTGCTAACACCAACCGGTTTTTTAACCACCGTACCTTCTTCAGGGTGTACAAGATACTATCTTAGCGTTACAGAATATGGGCAATTATATCAGGTTGTTTCAAAAGTCTTTGCGTTTTTTTCTCTTGCATTTGCTTGAATGCATAACTGTTTATAAATTAAATATATTTTCAGTGTTCCTTCGGTGTTCGTCAACAGTGTTCGTGTCGGTGGTTAGGGTTAGTAACGGGATATTTTTTTGGTGTGATATTTTCGACCCTTTGGCAGTGGAGATGAAAGAAATCCAGTTACGCTATATTATGCATTATGAGTTTCAACTTGGACATGATGCGACAATAGCATTTAAAAACATCTGTAATGCAATGGGTAGAGATGCAATCATATTAGGAAAGTGTCAAATGTAAAAAATGTAAATATAAAAAACGACAAAAATAATATTTTTTCGAATCAGATATCAATAAACTAATTGACAGGTGGAGTATGATTGTAGAAAAAGATGAAGAATATATAATTGATTAAAAATATTACGTGTTTTATTTTTCTAATTATTCAACTTGAACATAAAAAAACGCAGACTTATGGGACAACCTATTACATTAGTGTCAGGTGTTTATGTGGGGGTGAGGTCTATCTTAAATATGTTCCCTTTCACCATACCAACTTTCTTTTTTCTTTCTCTCCCCTCCCTTCCCAGTCCATCCCCACAGTTGGTGTTAGCAAAAATAAAGTGGTGTTTAAACAAAGTGAAATGTTTTAATTTATATTTATAATAATATTCTCATTCAAAATCTTTTAATTGTCGGGAAACTTGTCTGGAAAGTTTTAGAGCAGCTACCTGCTGCCTAATATAGCTAACATTCCGCCTTTTAAATATAATTTGTTTCGATTATTGCTGAATTTCTTTAATAGAGTAAATTTACCAAATTGAAATTCTTGTCAAAACGACTCGGAGAAATTTTTCGCTATCAAATATCACGAATCCTTCACCTACCAAAAAGTCACAACGATTTTTTAAAAACCAGATATACGCCCCCGGAATGTCATTTATAATATGAAACTTTTAATTGTATTGTAAAAATATGTTTTTTAATACATACAAAAAATATAATATCACTGTCACCGGAAGTTCTAATGACAATACCGGAAGTCGTTAATAGATACACTGTTCAACTAAAGAAAACTATAGAGTGCTTTTAAGAACAATTGCGGCTAAAAAAATAGCTTTGAAATAATTAATTAATTAAAATTGTATTTTTGTACCACTTCCATACAGTACTCGTATTGCAAAAAAACTCGTTTAAAATATTAAAACTAGTATTTTTTGCTTAGATAAACTATCAACTACTTAGCAATATTTGAGTATGTCCAAGAACACACAATTACTGGATTTTTATCTAAAAAGGTATTGTTATTAATCAAATATTAAATATCTCATGGAGATAGGTATTTTTATTATATTTAATGGAAAATATATAGAAGTATGGGGTAATTACGGGGCTTATGACCTGACTTCGGCTGGTTTAAGTGATCACTGTAATTATTTGATTTACTGTAATTACCACATACTTAAAAAAAATAGCTTTGTTCAGATGAGATATCTGATATTTGTTTTTTATCAACTGCTTATTTATTCAAGCGGTATCTAGTAACTACGAGGCGCGTTTTTTAAGTTAGTACCATTTTTTTTTAAAGAAACACAAAATTATATCTACAACACTTTACTTTTTTCAGTCGCTACACATCTTAAACTACGTTACAATATAGTCGCCACCAGAATTAGGGCACTTGTCATAACGGGGTACCAATTTTTGTATACCTTCGTCATCGAACGACACCGCCTGGGATGAAAATCATGTCTGTACTCTGTTTTTTAGTTCATCATCGTCATCAAAACGCTTGCCACCGAGGAACCGCTTCAGATAAAGGAAAATATGATGTGACATTTGAATTTGAGCTACGGCGTCGACAGCGACCTACCATACCGATCCCGAGGGATACGGTGTCTGATTGGCGAGAAGGCTAGATGAATGGGATAGCGAGTGAGGTTCCCGCACGAACGGCCAGAAGGCGCGGGGCGCGCACCACAGGGTTCGCGGGCCAATTGGCGTCGATCAAGATCGTAGACGAGGGTTTTATCTCGCGGTGGATTCAGAGATTGAAAATGTGCCTGATCCATCCGCGGGATTAGATGAGACTCTTTTGTAACCAGCGGAGAGGCCGCATGGGAGGGACAAACTCCACTGTGACAAGATGGCATCAGGGTAACTTTCTGGAGGAGATCATTTCTGGTACGGGAGCGTGATGGTTTGCAACAAGTCTGCGACATCACCCTAGGGAAGCCAGGCATTTATTGCGACTTCACCCCGTGGCAAACTGGGTATAAATTGATGTGTGCTAAGTCGTTAACAATCTGCTAAGAATGAAATTCCAAAGACTAATATCGTGTTTACAATGTCGGGTTTGTTATTTTTCATGTGTTGTTAAATGTTATATATATGGTATATTTCATTGTTATTAAAGTGTAAATAATGTGTTGCTATTTGAAACCATTTCCATCCATTCAAGTTAGCCATTCTGACACCATACACATACACACATACACCCATAGACTGAGCCTAGCCGGTGGCGTATGCCCTGGTGTTCGATCCGCCGGAGCCACAAAGCTACGTAACAATGGAAATCACTTGGCGCCAAAACAGGACACACTTGGGGATGAATGTCAGCTGGTTTCATGTTTCGTCCCTTCAAGAAACGAGTCACGGACCGTATCTTACAGTCGGCGGGCTGATCTATTGTCTTGAACATTTCAATCACTCAATACAAGATAGCCACACCATGTGAATGTCTCTAACGTTGCATGCGGTGAGTTAATAGATTAAGGAAATAATTGCGCATGCGCAACATCGCAACCGCAGCGTTTCATCGGGAATCTCCAGCAACGGTACTTAGTTAAAAAATGCTCTTTGTATATTGTTGGGATTTTTGTCATATTCCAGAAGAACATCAAGTTAGTTTTCATAGTGCAAATTTAGTTAGGTACTTTAAAAATTATTTTTAAGATTAGCAAAATTAACTTTGTGGTTAAAATCCATTATTTTATATTGTTAACTTTGTTTTATTAACCACTTAATGAATTAAGTACATCTACCGTTTCGAAAAATATCATTTTCTCCTTCAGGATATCATTACTAATCAAAAACATATGTTATATTGTTTCTTTAACAGAATCTACTTTTAAAAAACAATAATTATTTAAAAAATAAATTTAGTATCAAACTTAAATTGTTACTTGATGATACAAAAATATTTTGAGGAAAACATTTTAGAATGGGATGTGGTTAAATTTAGTTGATTTAGTGTAAAACTAACCAAAATGAAATGAACAATCAACTAAATTATTAAACCGTTAGTTATGTGGTAATGCACTATCCATCCTATGGCAATATCATTGAGTGAACTCTAACCGATGTTCAGAAATTGGTCGCTGGATGATGTTTGCATCTCTGCAGCATCTAGGGAGGGGGAGTGCGCCTAGTCGGGAGGCGCTTTGTACCCATTGCATACGCTCTACATGCATCAGAAATCTTGGTTCTATCTCATACAATAATAATCCTGAAAGTACCTTTTTGATTTATATGCTTGTCCACATATATTTCAGAACTAGTAAATAATTACGAACACGGTCTCGAAGAGACCAGTACATCAATTTATACCCCACGTGTGTATAACGAATAATATCTATCATATAATTATTTTATTTTAATACGAATTATATATAATTTTGTTTTTAACAATTAAGTTTATGTTAGGTACTAGATTTGTTTACTCGCCTAGTTACTTCGATTGGCACCACTGGGTTTCTTGGTTTATAATAATGTACATGCGCGTGGGTGCCACCCTTTTTTCGGAAAGCTATGGAGACGTCATTTTTTTACCTCCAGTGCTTCGACCAGTTCAGCGGTCCCAATAAACCACCAGTGCGCGCTTCGGTCGGTCGAAATCTAAAGAAGACAACCCAGCTAAAAGAACAACAACATCGGACCAGAAAGACAGCAAAAATAAAAGGTTAGTGGAGTTCATATATCATATGTGTGCTTATTATTAATCGGAAACCTGGGAACCAGTTATCGAAGGTATTTACATAAACAAGATTTATTTTTTAAATAAATATATTTCAACTTAATTATTTTTTTAAATTGAATTTAAAACATTAGAATATTTTGATATACAGATTTAGTTAGTTTATTCTATGAAAGAAATTGTATTTTCTGAAACAGGTTATTTTAATGAGAACACATTATTATTTGTAAAGTTATAATTTTTTCAGAACATTGTTCTGTAATATTTTAATACAAATTAAATACATCAATTAGAAAGATATTCATACAGATAAACTCAATTTATCGAAAAAATATTTTAGCTACCACCGGGATTTGAAGCAGGATCTCTTCATATCTCGGTGGCAGCTAAAATATTTTTTCGATAAATTGAGTTTATATGTACGTATATCTTTCTAATTAATTTGTATTAAATTTAACTCAAAAAAGTGATTGAAATCAATGTTATAAATAATTTACATTAAAATGAATAAAAACCACAATGTAAAGGTTTCAATAAATATTAAAAATATAATTTTCTACTCTCCTCCCTGTATATATTGTGTTTACAATTTACATTATTTAATAAGAGATTAATTGTTTAATAGGTATATTGTTTAGATTTCACTGTTGGATATAACGGTTATAAACTTCGGTCTAGCTAAGGAGACAGAAAAAATCTCTTACGTTATGTACTTTACATATTTTATTGTATCAGAAGGGCTAAGTAAATATCCGTCTAACAAATTGTGAAATTACACATGTGAGTTTTAATTTCGTAAATGAAATAATAATTTGATTTAAACAGCAAAACATTATCTGTATTCGTGACTCGTAAATAAAACGAGCCGACCTCTGTTAATATTTTTTTTTTCCCAAAATAAAATAAAAATATGTGTCACGACAAGACACCATTATTTGCCTCTTTCAATGATATCAGATATTCCAATTATAATTTTGCCCCGTAAAAAGGCTCCGATGATCCGTAAACATTTATTATTTCTTTGTCCCGATATAAACAATGTTTGACATTTCCAACAGTGACAAATGGGGCGGTTTCGGCAGTGAGGGTGGGTGGGAGCGGGCCCGAATTACCTTCCCCAAATGGCCCGGCGCACATAAATATCTCCCGGGTAGCTTTAACGGTTCAATTTGATAAATATTCCGCTGTATTTTACTTTCCATACGAATCACCCGGAAAATGTCACTTACCGGGAGCGACACTCGATCATTATAATACGACCTGCTCCTTTTTGCGTCTTAATACAACGGCAGGGCGAAATTGCGTTGCGGACGCGACAAGAATCTACGCGCAGGCTGTCCGGCCCGCTGGAAGTGTCACTCAAATTATTAGTCACCTTTTTGTGTTGCGTTTGTGAAATATGTTTTAGACTTCACCAATAAGTATTGTTACGAACGTGTATTAATTAATATTTTTTTGGAAACCTAAGAAACCCAAGGAACTCCCGATCCTTTCATTTTACGACCATCTACCAGAAATTCCTTGTAAATGTTAGGGGCGTGCACTCAATACAACCAAAAAAGCTATGCATGACTATAATTTCCGAAAAATAAATATGTATTAAGTATGTAAATCCACGCAAAAATAATTCAGATTTTATGTTGACGTGTTTATAGCATTGATATTTGCAGCATAACCAAAGTCCATGTCTAGTGCACGCAACTGATAAATGTATAAATTTGGCCGTAAATTGTGGGGATGGTAATTGAAATTATTTAGCCGACACCGACACCGGCGACAATATATATCCAGGGTCATAGCTTCGATGCCCAGTCCGGTCTAATCGCTCGCGGACAACCCTTCTTAAGCTCAGTCACGACAGGACCGAGACCGAACGATCTTCGATATTTTTTATTTCCTGTCCCTGACTCTACAATACACAACTTTACAGACCATGAGTTTCAAATATCCCCTATACTACAAGTGTTTTCGCGTCTTGTTACTTCGATTGGCACCACTGGGTTTCCTGATTTATAGTAATGTACATGTGTGTATGTGAGTAATGCCGCCTTTTTTCGGAGAGCTTAGAAGATGGTAAACGACAGGCGGTTTAATTACATCCCGTCCTTAGACCAGTCCAGTAGTCCAAATAAACTACCAGTACGCACTTCGATCGGTCGAAATCTACCCAGCTAAAAGAACAATAACATCGGACCAGAAAGACAGCAAATGCAATAAAAAGGTTAGTGCAGTTCAAATATCATATAACCTGGAAACCAGCTATCGAAGGTATTTACATAAATAACAAATACGTGAAATCCCCACGAGCGTTAATAATTTAGTGTGCTTAGCAGTAGCAATTATATTTTTAATTTCTTATAGGCATATTATATTCCAGTATTTCGTAGAGGTATATTGTTTTTAAAGAACTTCGTGTCTTCAATTCTTCATAAATCATTCATTAACGTTTCTTTCTACATAATCAGCAAAGAAGCAGTCATTTTACAATACAATTACTGATATTTAAATCAAAAATCTAATCAACACACGTTATAATCTCACTATACGGTGGAGCAAATAAAACTCCACTGCATTAGCATTCCCACGAAGAATGTTAGTTCGCCGCATTACGCGATCGCAATGACTAGTGCACGACATTCTTATCAAGCGTTTCAATTTCGATAATTACTAAATAGGACATTAGTGACTTCGCGTTAATTACATACTATTTGTTATAAACATTTGTGGAGAATTCAATAATTTACGGTAACATATATACGTGATAAATTGTTAGAGTAATTTCTAGAAAAAATGTGTATGACATAATGGAAGTAGTCAATAAATGGCCGAGCGAAAAAATAAAAGATGGGTTGGCCTGGCCATTCATCTTTGCCAGCAGTCCACATATATACCGTCAATAGTGGCGTACCTACTGTCTAGGTAGCCCAGAATCACTGAACAAGTAGGATGAATGAGTAGGTACGTATATCTTAAATTTAAATATAAAATAATTTCGTAGTACCATCGATGTGTAGTATTACATATATTGATACCTTACTTACAATAACTATTTTAAAGATTATGTTTCTTATACTTAAATAAATTAAATATAAATAAAACGAGATGTGTTTTTTGTGGCAAAGGGTTAAGGGCCCATTATACGTGCGGTAATTTTTTGCTACACCACTAACTAGCAACCTGACTTTTATTTCAATGATTTATCTCGCTTGGAACTTCTTGACTCTACTGTTTTACTGTGCCCTGAAAATAGCATAACGGAAATATAGTATTTGCTCCGACAGCAACAGTTTTTGTTTCGTATTTAATATGTAAGGAATCAGAAAAATCTAATGAAACATTTTTGTCGGACTGGAATCGGACATATCATATTTCAATAAATAAAATAGCAATAACTTTGTATGAAACCATGAAATTTATTATACGTCAGCCGATTTCTCTTATCTCAAGCTTCATCGAGACGTATTTTAAACTGATCATAAATACAAAAAGAGCGCACTTATATATACATAAAGAGGGAGATAGAATATACAATTACATGTGAAAATAGAACATCAAGGGAGACAGAATATAAAATTATATGTGAAAGAGAGAGACAGAATACATATACAGATAAAAGGAACATTAAGGGATGGGAAAATACAGTATTGATGGTATTAAATTGAGATTGAATTGATTAAAAGCTTGATATAAACGAAACCGCTTGACGTATAATAAATTTCGTGGTTTCATACAAAGTTATTGTCATTTTGTTTAATGTCAAACCACAAAGTGATTGCTTTCTACGAAAATATATAACATTTCAACTAAGAATACTCTTTTTTTTTAAATATGTAACCAAAAATACGTGAATTTATGAAAGTTTCTACATTACACACAATTTTGACTGTTTTTCGTATTTCACCGATATTTAAAATGATTAATTACACGATCCTGTCGCATCCTATCTTCCTTGTTTGAGACCTCAATAAACATCGGGTAAAATGTTTAATTTACGACGCTACCCCGGTGATTTTTAATGATAAGGACCTTTATTTGTATACGAGGAAATCCAAACATATTCCATACCACAATTTTAATGTAATAAATAAAATTAAAAACACGTTATATATACATATACCACTGCATAAAATGTTTTTCTGGTTCAAAAAAATATACAAAAATTCAATTAAATAATTGTATTTATTTTTTAATGAAAACATATTTTGATTTTAATGCCGGTAGCAATCAAATATTTTTTCGATAAATTGATTATTTTTGTTAATCATTAATTAATTGATTCATTTAATTTAAATCATTCTAATTGTATTAACTGTAATTTAACATAAATGCATAATAAAATAACAACCTCCCGGCAGGGAGCCGAAATCCGTTTACTGCGTGACAGGCGAGATTATTTACAACTTATACTGCTGAGGAACATATGCTACACCTAATAATAGCAGTTTAAAAATATATGTTAATAATGTGTAATAATAAGTATGTTCATAATATGAATATAATAAATATCATTTTACGTTAAAATTTTACCCATAAAGCCTATAAAGTAAAATTTTCCATATTTAAAAACTGTGTGTGGTCAAAGAAAGAATTATGTTAATTTGATGATAATTCACTGAATACTTATTTTTTACTAGTACTTACTTGTAATGAAATGTAATGGTTTTATTGATACGTACTTTATTTATTATTACTAATTGAACTTGAATTTTAAAAGATGTTTGTTGGTAAATTATTTCACAGATATTCAATTGGTAAATTATTTCACTTCCGTTATATACGTATTCAACATGCATTACAAGATTTAAAAAGGACTTGAGTGAACTTCTTTCACAAAAAAAAAGCTTGTGAATTATATATTGCTTTGTGGGTAAATTATTTTCTAAATAAATTTCGCCTGTTAATTATGTTTTATTTTCATATATTTCATTTTTACTTTACTTTTTTTTACAATTATTTATTTTATTTTTCATATCATATATTGTTTTAGTTTTCAAAATAGTGTATTATACCTTGTGTAAAAAATACTAATGTTATCTTTTCATCGTTTGGTTTAAATATTTTTACTTTCTTTATAACATTCTTTTATTTTATTAACACCGAAACCGAACACAGAAAAAATGTAAAAATAAATAATTAAATGCTGATGAAGTGCCTACCTTTGAACGTCCCTGCACATGTCTGCCGCCATTGAGCTGCAGCCAGGCATCCCAGCGTCTCCTGTACAGCGTGAGCGTGTTCCACTGGTTGGGAAGCACTGGGCTGTCGGATCGGACAATGCCGGGACCAGAACCGCAATCAAATCTGAAAAATATATTTGGTTAATAAACACTAGACACTAATCAATACATACTAGATCTACCAAAGCTCTGTAATGATTGAATCTAACCAAAATTTACATCAAACGTAATGATAAATACTCCCTACTCTCCCTTAACCGCCATCACATTTTGAATTCCATAAATGATGAGCTGAACGCAGCTAGTGGAACGTGACATGACGTTGACAGTACTAAACGCAGCTATTGCCGCCGACCGACGGTGCACTTTGGGCCCAGCGCCGGGCTCTCTTTGGTCGCTTCCGGACTAGTCAATATCGTTACACTCCAACATCTGTATTAGAATTACACTACATAAATATTATCCGCGTTACATTTTTAATAAATATATATATATATTAAATATAGTAAAACACAATACAATAATATAATAATCAGTGCATTCTCAAGTAAATACCGTTTGTTGCAATCTGCTCCGTCATCATCTGAACAGCTTCCTCTTTCGTATAAAGTGACTAAGATGAACATCAAAATACACGAACGAAGCCAACAAAGGGGCGATTTATCATTCACATTCTTAATTTTTATGATTTGATTCGTTCAAATAAATACACGCAATAACCTCCTAAGATTTTATGTGTTGTTTTTTTAAATAAATTCAAAATCCAAAAATTATCACGACTATAATAAAATTATCATATCTCTAAAACAGTTTATATTTTACACACATAGTTTTAAAATTTTCAGCCAAAATTTTATAACAATAACAATATTATTAATTACGTCTATTATTTCTATATTTTGTGTGGTATGGAATCGTGGACCCTGAAGGCAAGGGAGAGATGACGGATTGATGCCTTTGAGATGTGGTACTGGAGACACTTGTTGCGCATGCCATGGACGGCGAGACCTGCAAACGTCTTCATCCTGCAGATACCAAACTCTGTGTGTGTGTGTGTGGTGGGTGTACATAACACTTAGGTATGTGTATAGTTTACTTGTAAAAAAGGGAGGGATGAAAATTTATTACGTTTATTTTTGTCATATTTTAATTTAATTTGCTAGAAAGCAATTGCTAGCATTATACTTTGTGTAGATTGATACCAGCTATGCATGTATTTTTAATTTAAAAAATTAGATTGGTATGGTATAATATATACATAAATTATTTACTCACATACCGGGACGTGAAAGTACATGTGAATTTATGTAAAAAGTCAAAATGCTAGTTTGAAATTTGTGGATACTGAATAAAATATGTAGTCACCAAGATAACAAATATGAAATATATTTGGTTGAATTATTTTGGGGGCTGTGAGTTAAAATGTTTACACATCGAATATTTCATTTTTTCACTGGGCCTGTTAGGAGCTTAATTATTGAAAATTTTATTTTTATTTAGTTAGACATATATAACATGCAGCAAAGAAAAGACAGTTTGTTACATATGTTTTACACACATTTTAAAATGCATTGCCTTACTAGGCAAGCCTGTTTTAGGGCAAATTGGTAAACGAATACATTTTACAAAACCAAAACTCATAAAAGGCAATACACAAAAAAATCGAATACGTAAAAACAAGGTAAGTAAACGTGAAAATATTTAAAAAAAATATATAAAAAAGAGATTTATTTATTTAATATTATATGTAATTATATTGACATATATACATAATCTACTTAAAAACTCTTTTATTACTGTGTTACATATATATAATTATTCACACCATAGCCAAAAAATCTATAAGGTTTCCATGGTGATGTCGGAACCTATCTCCGTTCCAATTTCCCAGACCAGTGGATAAAAAGGTTATAAAGGCTGTTGGGTGATAGGTTCCTCCCACCTTCGCCAAAATTAACTCCAACAGACATTATTTATTACTTAGGTTATCTGGAAAATTTAATGTTTGGTAAAAACAAGGAACACCTGCATAAAGAAGTTGACAGCCTTGGTGAAACGTGATCATTTATTAACGTTAACACGGTTCTCCATTTTGCCCAACTCTTAATGCTTCTATATCGATATCCAGCTTACGTATGAAGAATATATATATATATACAGTGGAACCTTGATTTTACATGCCCGGAATTCACGTTTTTCCTCCATTTGCGTGTTATTTCTGCAGTTCCGTGTCATTTTAGTACATTGAAAACTCTATTTTACGTTTGTCTTTCCCGCGATTTACGTCTAAAATTTATTGAAATTCGTTCGGCCAGTTCGCTATTTGCCATAGATCCAGGTATGTGTCGGTCGTTTACTTGTCTATACGCATATTTCATTCTAATACCTACGTAATTTGCACGTTTCGTTGTTTTTTACAAGCTGGAATCAGCAAGAAAATTGCGTAGAAGATAGTATAAATAACATTGACGACTGAGAAAGAATTTATAAATAATTCTAGCAGATTTACTTAAACGTTGACTCCAACGTAATAACATCAGACGTAGTGAAATTTGATGAAATAGTGAATAGTCGCATAAACGAAACAACCCTACAAAGAAGAAGTGTCTGCTCATTCCATAAACCCAGTTCCTACAAAGGACGACGCCATGAAGCATATTGAAGGCTTCAAAGCATATTTTACTAGTATTAGCAATGTACCACCAGAGCAACCTTTAGTTTAATTTATAATATTGAAATAACTATTTAAAAACAAAAAAACATGCAGCAAAAAACACTGTTAGATTTTTTTAATATCCCCAATTTACATTTTCTCTCTGTTCACGTTTTTTTTTTGTTGATCCCTTCAAAAATTTAAAATCAAGGTTTCACTGTATGTGATATATAATTACAATGACCCAAAACATCGGCCAGAAAAGTCAGATATACCCGGCAGATTAGCCCAGAAAACTACACAAAAAAACGTCACCCTATGTGTTTTGCGCGCGGATTAGTATGACGCATCCAGTACACATGTACCTTTACTGACTCTCATAGATCAATGCCTCATTGAGAGTTTGTCGTGATCTTTCTCTGGGAAAGACAAATAGTAAAATAAAACTGTATGTATCGAAATAAGACTGAGAGACAGACACTTAAATGTGTATCTATTTATGTTTTTGTATTTATTTTTAAATTAAAAAAATCTTGACTAAACAATAGCAGCAGGTATTTTGAATAATATTTGTCACTCAGTCGATCGCTGTCAACGAAACGTAACGCACTGTCAACGGTACAAGTTAACGCGGCTCACTTTGACCGTCTGCTCTCCAGTTCATAATTCTGTGAAATATCGAACTTCTCCGACAGTTATAACGGATATTATTACTTGAGTAAAGTGTCGATACGTGTTTCAGTAGATCTCATGAATACCTAATAACATGTCGCCACTCGCCACACGATAACAATCTAATATGATTTTAAGAGCGTGTTATTGCGTCTCGATAAAAATTACAAAATGTATAAATAAAAAACATAGTAACGAAAACTTTGAAGTTCATATTAAATTGATGGAAAAAAGCGTGGTGCTATAATGACAACGCACGCTTACCAGCCTTATAGACAAAAATCTGTTCTGTTAGCTGTTAATGAAATTTGAATGGGAAGTTCGTATATTTCATTGAATAGAAACGTCAAATCCCTTTGAAAGTTTTTGTATCCACCATCAGTATTTACGCGAGGGGGTGGGGAAATAAGGGATGCATTTCGAATCTCCCTAGCAGTAGTTAAAACTGAATAAATATTCGTAATTTAACGCCTTCACAATTCACTGCTCAACACATATTTTAGTGCCTAAAAAGTTTGACCTATTCCTGAATACAATTAGGCGGCTGATTTAAAATGTGGCACTAGATTGTTTCTATCAATACCAGTTTTGGAGATATAGCACATCCAGCTTTTTAATTTTTTACTCATACTTATACTCATGATTTTATTAAAATGTAGAAATTTTACTTTACATTATATTTTACAAATCTCCGTATGTTTAAAATCTTATATTTATTAGTACTATCAAAAAAAATTTCAGAAAAAAGTATTATTTTACATACAAATAAATAATAAAATTACATTTAAGTAATAGTTATAAAAAAGTCAAATCTAGTGTATAACTTCTGATAAAAATTAATAATAAGATCCCACATTTTCGTAAAACACGCGAAGATTGAATTATTTTTGAAAGCGCGCCCTTAAGTTACCAAGATTATCTGGAAAGCAATTTAAATGGCTGTGAAGGTAATGAAACTTAATACTTATATTGCATTTATGAATTTGGAAATTTGTTAACATGTTTTTTACTAATTGTGATTTAGCTTTGAGTTTCCCGTAAAAGTTATTTAGTAGAATTTATGAATGAGGAATCATTTATTAGGTCTCTGATCTGATGTAACTTTTCTGTGCTTTTTTCAGTGAATTTTTTAAATAAATATTTAAAACACTAACTATTTTCATCCAACGCCTTAACAAATTGTTTCATTATATTAAGTTTTATATGCAAAGGTGGTAGGATAATTTTCTGTTTTGCAACCGAAGGTTAATGAATTATTTATTACTTTTATTTTGTTTTCCTTAAGTTGTATCTGTTCTCAAAGGCCATTTTATTTTTGATTCATGTTTTCATGTTTAGCTCAACACGGATATATTGTGTGACCACTTTGTAATCCAAGGTGAAAATATCGAGGATATCTGAATCTAATTGTCAATCGAGTATACTAGATGAAATGTGATCATACTATATCTTAAAAACTAGAGCTGATAGAGAAAATCTGATGCCATTTTTGAAATCAGCGATCCAAATGCATAGTCAGGTCTAATTTTCGCAGCACCAAAAAAAAAAATTGTCCCCCCCCTCCTTTTTTTATCTCAGAGCACTACTTTATCTGTGTTGTTTATGAACTTGTGAAGTGTCAATAAGTGTGAATGTTTTGCTACGAGCTCGCCACACTGACTTGAATTATTATTGTGTATTCGGTTTCTTGCGGTGCGTGCCGAAGATTACAATTACTATTGTGGATGGTACATAGTGTTTCGTGCGAATCAGCGCGAAGTTATTTCTGAAGTACAGAAGATCTATGGCTAAAGCGGAGAAAAAATCAGGTAAGTCGTGGTTTTCCTTTGTTAGTCCTTGAATCTTTACTGTCCTGTCTCTATAACAAATTCCTTCTACCCTTCCTGCATCGAGTTTCCCTACCCCTTGTATACACAATGGCTATGTTAACTTTTCAGAATAGATTATTATACGGATTTATGGTAGTTTTAGGTGACGTTGACAAATCTCGTTGTCAAATTATATATACTTGTTAGAGTTTTTATCTCTTTCTAATAATCTTTGATCTCTTTTTATCTCATTCTATAATTTATCTCTTTCTAATAATTTCTAATATCTCTTTCTAATAAATAATCTTAACTCGTGTAAATGACATTGAGATGTACCTCAACTAAATTTCTGAGATTATATCTTCGACCGAAAGGTGATTAAAATTAATAAGGATTTAAAATAATAGGTATGTAATAATTGTAAATATTTTTTTTTTTACATTTAATGTATGACGTTGGATATTATAAAATATTTGTGGTATTTAGTTTGTGATGTTTCATTAATATGAAAGACGATCCAGTTCAGAAAAAGCGAAGCTTTGTTTAAGGGAGACAGCAAAAATGTTGAACTCAATAAATTAACGACATTAAACAGACTTACAGACAGAAAATGCTGACAGGTGCAAGAAAGATTGGTAAAACGTAAACTAGATGTGTATCAGTTTTTTAAGTACGCCAACATATTTTTTAAGTACGCCACTGATCAAGTTATTAGGTTGGCAATAGAGAATTGATTTTCCTCGGTATATTTTCAATATATAACTACTCAATCCCAGATATAGTACTTATTCCCTATTTCTCTCTCAGTTATGCATATATAATTGGTATATCTATAGAATATGTGCACTCAACTAAGCCTAACTTATTTTTGAGTGGGGTATCCGTCCGGTAAAAGTGTGGTTTATGTACGATGTGTGGTCAGTGAGGGTCGAAAGGGGTAGTGGATTGGGATAACGTATATGTGTTTCTGTTGGACCCGTTATATTATAAAATCGTCATACAAAGATTGGTTAACAATTTGGATCGCAATAAGCATATTGTATATAAGAGTACATAGCGAGGAATTTTAAATCTTTATTTAACATTCTCTACTTATATCTATGTATGTATTTCTACTGTATTGCATTTAATATTTATTTTTGTGAACAAGCTGCTAGTATTGTTGCTTATATTGTAGAACCTCATAAGAGCATCTATATCAATAAATAATGTTGCCAAAAATTTGAAAGCATCTTTTGCTTACTACTTTAGATGTAGCCTTTGTGGTTGGGTTTGTTGCAGGGCAGAATACGTAATATCCGTCTCCAGCAGTATATTTCAATGACGTATATTTGTGGCTATTATGACTATTGTGGACTAATTATATATCTGCTGCACACATAAATAATAGAAACACAAGTTGTGTAGCATTTATTTCAACTCGATCTGGTTCCATAGGACTAAATTAAACAAGAGAGAGATGCCAATGATTTATCAGTTTAAACCATGCTTAAAATTCATGTATTTAATTCCCCAAAAAACGATTTATGAATGTCAACAAGAGAAAAATGATTTGAATAATTTATTTTTAAATACTAGATAAATGTAATAATTATTAGGATAGACATATAAAATCAATTTTATCGAAAAATATTGTTGTTGCGCTACTGTAACTATGCTACAGCGACATTATTAAATAATTTAATAATGTCGCTGTAGCGTAGTTAGATAATGCATCTTTCGGAAAGAGATTCAGGCTCGAATCTCGATAGTGCAACAACAATATTTTTCGATAAAATTGATTTGATATGTATATCTTTATAATTAATACATTTAATTAGTATTTAAAATATCACAGACCTATGTTCTGAATAATTACAACTTCACATTAATAATGTGTTCTTATAATTTATTTGTAATTACTTTATAAATAATGATACACCTTTATCATTCAAGATCAATCTAAAAAGCGTTGTGAATATTAACTCCATCCAGTTGTGTTTGTGCATTCAACTGGCAATGCTGCACTTAATAATTAAATTGGCTTGGATGAAAGAATCGTCTATTTTCTATCAATTTTGTTGTGCTCGACATTATCGGGCGACGGTATATACAGTTTTATTGACAATAACACCCCTTTTAGTGGGTAACACACATTAAAAAAAAACACATCACCGCCTTTCAACATTTTCAGGTGTTGGTTCAAAAATCCCCATGCGGCTCGGAAGCCACAGTAGGGAGCAGACTCCTGCACTGGGAAATTCAATTCCCACTATGTTCACGTAGGTGTGAAATATTCACGAGCCGAAATCTGTTGTTAATAGAATGAGTGTCGACAAAACGGAGGAAAATTGGTCGACGTGAAATAAAATGACGTTGTATTTTTGCGGAGTCACCCTCGAATTTTAATCAATTAATTTAACAGCAGCTTGTAATCACACATTGTCGAAATTTATTTTACTGTCGTGAAAATATAAAATTACAAATACTAAAATTAAAACAAATCATGACGTCAGTAGCTTATTTTATTAATAAAATGTAGGTTCTCTAATGTCTATTCGTTGCAAATAAAATTTGAATGGAAAATTCATACATTTCATTGAATGTAAATCACATTCCGTTGAAAGAGTAAATAAGATCATTTTATTTTGAAGTTATGTTTTTTTTTCAAAATAATAAACACAGTGAAATTTTGAAAATTTCAAAATTATAATGCTGTATCGAGGTGATTTATATTAGGTAGGTAATGATTACTTTTCATAATAATGATTACCTTTCAAAATAAAAACGTTAAATATATATTTTTTGTACATGAATATTTTGTATCATTATATCCTTTCGCAACATGTATGGAAAGCGATCAGTGTAAAATAAATCAACTATCCGCCGTATTGACAAAGGACATCAGAAAAAAATATGTCTGGATGATGCATACGTTTTTCAAACAATAAAAAAAAATCTGAGTAAATACGGTGTTCAGATCAGTAAAGATTTACACATCTCTGAAAGCATTGAGACACCACCAAAACGTATGTAAAAAAATATTGTGTATTTAACAGTACATATTTTATTTTGAAGCAATTTTTTATGGCCAACTATTGTGAAACATTCAGTCAAAAGAAAACAAGGGTGGTTCGACGATCTCCACTTCTCTCAACTGGCGATGATGATGATGCTGAGGTCAGAATGTCACGATGTTCACTCTAGGAACACTGCGGCGAGAGAATGACTTCCCGCCTGCAGTATACATCATTTTATTTCGTTCAAACAATACAATTATTAATTAATATTTTCCCCATCATTTCAGCAGACGTTAGCAAGGTGCATTTTATAAGAAAATGATAATCTTTGTTTGTTGAAATCTATGCCACGATTGTTCTAATTTTGTTATCATTGTCGCTACAGTTAAAAATACCCGCTCAGTAGCAGTTGGCTTAACTTTAAACATTTGTACTTTCTACGAGGGATAAAATGGTGCTTCTTAATACAGTCTGCAATTCGGACGTCGATGAACTCTTCGAACTAGCAACAGGTACCTCTTCCACATCTGAATCAGAATCCTGAGAATTATTTAATATTCCTTCGTTAGAAATTAGTAGGAATACTATTCGAATAGCTTCACAAATATTTGACTATCGAATAGTAAATAAAGGCAAAATATATTCGAATATTTGGGTAGGAATCTTTACTATCAATTCTGTTCGATATATATTACGTATATATTAGCAGATGATTAGAAAAAATAAAGTTTATTTTACAAAAATATTATAACATTAACCCTCATAGTAATCTGACACTTTATGATATTTAGTTTTTGTATGGGTCGGCTATTGCGCTATGGGAATAACAAACCAAATGTAGGTCAGTGGCTAGCGAGGATTTTCAATACATGACATACATCATTTCTGACGTGAACTGAATAAACCTGAAATTGGAATTAGCGATGCGTAATATTACCGGGTCTCGTAGCAAAAATAAGATACACCGCATAACGAGGCATGAATGAGCATTTCAAAAATATCCGAGATTGTCGTTATTAATATGTAGGTGAAATGAGAAAAATATCTCCACGTATCGTTTAATTTCTGGTTCGTAGATAATACCTTCAGCTATCTTAGTACCTACTAAGTTAGTAAATTGGATAGTCAGGATAGATAGGAAACATTATGATTTCTGCATGAGCATGAGTTTACAAAAGCATCAGAGATGCTTTGTGCAGATCCCAAAATCATGCGCATTGACAGCTCACAGAACAAATAACTCCATTTTACGAGAAATAAATGTTGAACATTACAATTCTATTAGTGGCGTGCAGTAGGTACAAATTTAGATTGTGCCGTTGTCGACGATGTTTACTTAGTATACAATAAGCATTAAAAAAAAAATTCTAAATTTCAGAAAAATTCTATCAAATTAGATGTAAATATAATTTTGAATTTATTACTTTAAAAAAGGCAAGTTATTGTATTGCTCGGTACCGTATTCTGCTTTCGATTTCACTTAAAATATTATTAACAATTTCTCCTTCGGAGAACGGATTTTAAATGTTTCATTACAGTACTTACTCAAAAACATATATTTAAATAACTAGCTTTAGAAATTATCATAGCCGAAATTCATAACATAAATAAATTTATTTAATTTAATATTCTAACTTATGTAATGATAACTCAAACAATGCAAAATCGCTTGTTTGGCAGCTAATAAATTATAACCTATAACTTTTATTTATGTAAACACGTTGATACAATGACGTTGAAATTGGTTGGAATACACCATGAAAACAAAACTTTTAGTCTGTTTGCAGTTTGCAAATAAAATATGGAAATATATAGAAAGTATAATTGCAAAGACAACAGTATTAAGCACAAATTATTTGAAAAATGCAGAAAATTGGCAGACGTAAAGATGCCAGCATAGATTCAGTAAGAAAATATTTATATAAAATATATTTATTTATATAAATTTATAAAAAAATTAATACTGGCGTCTGCAGTCGGTTTACTCAAAAGTATTTGAGATTCCGTAAAAACAATGTAGATGGCTTTCAAATAATAGAACAACAGATGTATTAATTTGAAAAAGTGTAACATATAGGTTCGAAAATTTTTCATGAAAAATACTGGCGCTATAACACAATTGGTAGTGTACTTCCCCGGATTGGAAATAGAGATCCAGGTTCGAATCCCGGTAGCGCAAAAACAATATTTTTCGACAAAATTAATTTTATATGTATATATTTATAATTAATACATTTAATTTGTTTTAGAAAATATTTAATTCAATATAGTCATACGAATTGAACAGACAACTTAAATAGATAACGAACTTACGTGCTGGCAAATTGCCTACAAGCATCAATATGAAGTTGTTCATAAATAATTAGCAATTTTTCTAAATAACCCACGGCTAGACAAAGGTCGTGGGTTACGCCATAGATAAGGTAATAACGGTTAGAATTTTACAGGGTCTTTTCATGAGATAAGAATTATTTTATTTATTTTTATTACCCAGAATTTTTAGTAATGCACAGCTTTTTTTTGCTTGTATGCAGTGCACGCTTCTGAATACTATCGTCTGCAACACAAATGGGTATACTAAAATATGATGCAAATGAGAGACTGGTAATACTCGTACAAGGCAGAGTCGAGAAAACCCGCTGGATCCAAGGAACCAGGTAATGCAGAATAGCTTTGACTGTGGTTTCATCATTATCGGATAACGACTATCATTGGCAGAACCTGACATAAGAGAAGGATAAGTTACGATGCATGCTAGCCAAGTTAACAGTATTCTTCGTACGCCTTTATGGTACAAAGATATGGAAGTCTATCGTCTCTACAGCTATTATCATCGCCGACGACCCCTGGATGCACTTCACTTTTACCGGTTCGTAAAACCAAATCTTCTAACAGCCGCAAAACACATCCAGTACCGCAGCTACAATAATGAGACGTGAAAATAACCAATTTGATCAGTAGCTGTCCGGGAGGCCGGCTCCTAAACGCCACTCATCTTGCTGCCGCCTTCCAAATAAGATCTCTAGGAAATGCTCATATTTAAGTAAATGTGCTTAACAATATGTTTGTATTAACCGTAAGTAGAGTATCCATTTTTTAACCTGCTCTAGACACCCACACGCCTTTAATACAAAACCGCGATCTACAAACGAACATGTGAGTGAATGGGTGGTTATTGTGCCATTCATTCATCTACCGTACGCCCACGCAAACATCAAACATTAACCCACAAAATACTATCATAATCGCACTATTTTTCTTCACAGTTGGGGAACTCGACGTAGAACGGAGAGAGCAAACGAGCTGTTAAAACGGTTAGAGTAGCCGACCTCAGTTGAATGGGATGAGACAAGGACAAAGAAGTAGAAAAGAATCACTCACAACTCTCATCAATTATGATAGAAAGCTAAAATTAAAAAAAAAAAATTTTTTAGCTTAGCCACCTTTATGACATGACAAGTATTGTGATTAACACAATGACAAATATTGTGACTGAGTTCACTTTTTTTGTCAGCAATATAACCGGAATTAAAATATTTCATTTAAAAGCCGGCGTAGTACGAAGCCATCAGATTTCTCAACCGAAAATTGTCGAGTGCACAATATCCAGCGGGCAGCCGAAAAAGGCTTCAAATTTTATAATTCGATTACTTTTTAAAATTTGTTGTTTTTCCAATTACATTTTTTTATTCTTTAGTACTAAAGTAATTTAATAATGTTGATGGAAAAGGTGATAGGGGATGTTTTTGAAAATTCTCTCTTAATTTATATCTGAACAGGAAATAACGGTTTACACCTAGAATAATTAATGAGGAAATTTTCGGCTGAAATTTAAATCCAGTTCTGAAAACAATTTACGTAATTTTTTTGTTGTTGTAATGTTGGGAGAGGTAATTACGGTGTCTTGGACATGTCTTGAAAATGCTAGAGGAACGACTATCATGACGTATTTTTTTGTAAACTTCTGAGAGAAGGCGGCCGCTAGGTCACCTTTGACTAAGCCGGGATAAACTGATTGAGTGTCGATTGGCTGAAAACCATCAAAGTGGAGTAAAATGGGAAAACATGAAAGCGCCTAGACTTCGACTCCAGACGCTCCTAGGATAAGGGGACGAAAATGATAATGATGATGATGATTGGAAGAGATGTTAATTTTTTTTTTGTATTATTATTTTTGATGCGTAAACATCTTAGGTTTCTCCCTAACCTCACAAAAATATTTGACGCCATACTCGTTACCATAGTGACTATACATTTTATTCAGTACCGATAAATGTTAAACTTACTTTTTTACACTTTTTAAAATTTAACATGTTCGTAAAGTGACGATACTTATATGTTCGATAATTAAGATTATTAAGTTCGATAATTAAGATTATTAAGTTCGATAATTAAGATTATTAAGTTTGATAATTAAGATTATTAAATTCGATAATTAAGTTCTTTCACTTCCCGGTAGGTAGGTATAGAACTTGTGTGAATTCAGAACCTACTAAAAAATTGACTTAAATAAATATTACATACTTATCACCTACTTACACAAAGCACAATGCTGTCTAAGAAATGAAATTCTTAAATATCAAAAATAAATATAATAAACAATATTTTATCCCTACCTTCCTTCCCAGTGAAATGGACACATACATACACACATACATATACATACGCAATGTTGACACGTAACTGAGAGTTATAATTATTGTACTCACATTCGAAAAGTCGGCCAGAGAGAGAGATCGCAGATACACAACAAAATATCACAAATAACGCTACACAAAAGAATTCTACAAATTTGTTATTTACAAACAAAATATTTTTAAATAAATTTAATATGTTATATATTTTGATGAAATCCCATTTTTATTGTTAAGTTACAATTTTAAAACATAGTTCTTTGATATTTAAACCAAAATATGTTTTTGCCCCAGTGGCAACTAAATATTTTTTTTGCATTTAATTTTTTTCAATTTTACATCTTTGAAATAAAAAAAAAGCAATTTAAAAACAAATAACGTATGTTTTTTTAAAATAAAAACCTTGATAAATGAGTTAAGCATTCGCTTGACGGCCAAGCTGTAGCCAGAAATCTCGGCAAAAGTGTGGCTTAATGATGTTTGAAATGGCGGAGTTTTACAACGTCCTTTGGATTTAATAAAACCCTTCGAAATCTTTCGTTTTTGCCACATTATTCCTCGAATTTACTTGAACATAATATCAGAACTGTCCCATATATTTTCCAAAATCTCTAGACATCTTTTTATTTGTACACTATATTTCTTCTAAGAAAATATACAACAGAGCGATACAGATATGAATGAATTATTTACTGAATAAAAATATATTTTTTTAACCAACATTTATTTCGAATAAACGTGTTTCGAAAAATTTATGTGTTTAGTAAAGAAATTCGAATAACTTAACATATAATTAATAATTAAATTTATTATAAAATCTTACCTTGCCGGAGCTTAATCTTAAATCTTAATCTTACTCATTATTCTAAGATCAGCTCTATATTTTCTCCTTATTTCTTCATTTTTTACTGTCATAAATAGATTTGTCAATATACGCCTAAGTGATCTCATTTCCACTGGATTCAGTCTATTTTCGTTCCTCTTTTGCCAGCTCCAGGCCTCGCTTCCATACACCGTCCCATATCGTTACTTCAGCGATCAATGAAATTTAATATTATTAAATGAGGAGTACTTTCAAATAATGATAATACTACTCGAAATGCTGTTTAAAATTATAAACTATTTAAAAATATTATGATAAAATATGCTTTTTTTCTAAAAATATAATATTTTTCAGCTGTGTGGGTAAACCTTTTTGAAACATTACTTTCACAAAATAAATAAACTTTGTTTTTAAAGATAGTGTTATGTAAATTTTGAAAATAATGAGCAATTATAATAAACTTCGACAGGCTTTGTTTTCGAAAGACAGGAAGGAGGCATTTTTATAATGGCAATAACAATGAAAAGGTTGTAAGCTTTTCAGTAACAGAGCAACGGCTAATTCCGTAATGGGGTGCAGATATTTGAATGGATCGGAGAAGGCTCTAAGGACCAGGCTAACGATCCAGGAGGGCAGAAAATTTTCATAAATATGTACAGAAACTTTTACTTCAAAAAGAAAAGTGATTAAAAATGATTTTCTTTCTAGATTTTCTCACGAAATTGATGTAAGATATGAAAATGTAAATAATAAATATAATAAGTAATATAGTCGTACATTTCTTGCTCATTTTAATGCATTCAATATAAAGATCCATTATGAAATCATTATAACTTGTTTTTTCACATACATTGTTATTGATTTATCATTACAATGAATGCACAGAATTATCTCTATTTCAGTTCAGAATAACCAAGTTTTCAAGCAATTTTTTTTGCTGTCATGAATTTTAATTTATTTAAAAAATATTTTCTTTACATTTATAATGCAGTAGGTATAACTAATAACTGAAAGATAAATTTTTTTTCAGTGTCCATAAGAATCCTGGTGACGGTGGGTTATTTTGTTATTCCACAATTAAATTAAAACATGATGTACATTATTTATTAGCAATATTTGAATATTGTTAATAAACTACACTGTTATTAAACAAATATCAGATATCTTTTAGTGACAAAGTTATTTTTTAAATTATATTTAATGGAAAATATATCACTTTATTTATATATATATAACGTTCATGGTGATGATGTAGTAGTACTCGAAGCGAGTCTACATACTAACATATATACAACTTTCAAAAATTTGATAAATATGAAGTTTAAGGGGTGAGAATTGGTGATATATATATAAAGTGATCACTTAAGCCAGCCGAAGACAGGTCATAAGTCCTATAATTACCCCATATATTTTTCATTAAATATAATAAAAAAATAGCTTCGTCCCTATGAGATATCTGATATTTGTTTTATATTATTTATATTTTATTTGTATAAAATCCATCGCATCGTCTCGAATTTTATATTTTTAGATGAAATGTTTTAGCCCACAAAATTGTATATTTTTTATCTCAAAATTATTTAAGATTCATTGCAATATAACGTTGATTATTTTAAAAAATTGAATAATATAAGTATCAATCGGAAAGACTACAGAATATAAGTTCAAAATTTAGCGAAAACATTTTCGGTCAATATAGCGAAAGTGGTAACGCATAAATCGCTGAATCGTTGAATTCTGTATTGTTTTTATCTCGTCTCAAGTCAGTAGAATCTATAAGAGAAATCTCATCTGTGGACTGTGGATTGGTTAGCTTTATAAAGTGCAATCAATGCATTATTTATCAGCATTTTTCTTTCTTCGATGTTAGATGAACCAATAAAGTTAAATAATTTAACGATGATATCATACGAAAAAATAAATAGTTTTTACAAAATTATTGTATATTAAATATAAGTCCGTTGTATTTACGTTTATTAAACGAATGGCCACTTTCACACCGGATATTAGTTAGAACAGATCAGTCAGAGCTTTAAAATGTGGTTCAAGTGAAAAAGTGCACTTGTTTCAACTAATAATGTTTTTATCAAAGAGAACTCATTCTTATTGCGAAGTTGTAATTATTCAGAACATAGCTCTGTGATATTTTTATAAATACAAATTAAATGTTTTAATTATAAATATATACATATAAAATCAATTTTATAGAAAAATATTGTTGTTGCGCTACCGGGATACGAACCAGGATCTCTTCTTATCCGGGAAACGTGAAATAATCGATTATGCTTTACCAACACAGTGCATTGACGACAAATTTTCGAATTTATATGTTACACTTTTTTAAATTAATACATTTATTATTTCATTATTTGAAAGCCATATTCTTTATTTTTACGGAATTTCAAATACCTTTGAGTAAGCGGGTGGGAGACGCCAGAATTAAGAATTCATTTTTATTAAATTTTGAACACATTGATACAGTTTATATATTATTAAGAGAACACATTCGTATTGTGAAGTTATAATTATTCAGAACATAGATCTGTGATTGTTGTTGCTACCGAGATACGAACTTGGATCTCTTCCTATCCAGGTAACATGCATTAACCGATTATACTATATCCCGGTAGCAATAACAACATTTTTGAATAAATTTGATTTTATATGCATATCTTTCTAATTAATACATTTTATTAGTATTTAAAAAATTATATATATTTTTAAATAAATATGTTGTACTCTTTAGACACGTGCGCCATTAACGATAGCAATTACGTCTGGCACTATCAAATTAAAAATCGCTCTTTCAGTCCCAAAAAAAAAAAAAATCTCGGCACACACCCGCATTTTAAAGATATTAAAGTATTTCTAAATTGCGAGTCACAAAAAAAATTAAAATGCAGGTAGTAATCATTAATTACATGAAAGAAATATAAACCTCCACATTATTAAAATGTTTAGAATTTTTAATTAAAAAGGGATGAACAAATGTTCGCGTAATTATTCCGTTTCAAATTTCAGGGCACGCAATATGGCCTCATTACTACCTCCGTTGTTGACGATCCGCGCCCATATTTCATCCCTTTGCTCGCGCTGTTTTATTGCAGTCGGCGCCATTTTGTGCCCTTAGTGCTCGGCCGCCCACCGGAAGTCCTAATTAAACCCGCCAGGTGAGCGCCGGCGCCCCTGTCATGGCGTCGGCCTCGCTTCCGCTTGCACGTGCATTTGGCCTCACAACCACGTGAGAAAATTCTACGAGAAGGGATGGAAGTGCATACAACTTTGCCTCTCTGTTAGCGATTTTAAACTCTTTGATGCGGAAATAATGAAGGAATTACTGCCACACCAGTTTCAATCGTGGCAATTTACACTTTATAATACTTTTTTGTAAAATTTAATTACATCTGTAAAAGATTTAATATTTTTTTTCCTTATTCTTTTCATTCGTTCATGTAGTAAGATAATAAAATAATAATAAATGTAATGAGTGTTCCTAAAAGAGGTAGCCGATTTGAAATTACCGCTATTACTCTGGCTGCGCTTTTTGAAAGGTGCTACTTGACAGCTATCATGTAGACATTCAAAATAGAGCACTACACGGTTCAGCAACGATTATGTATTTTGAAACCATTTTATGTGAATCATGTGAATAGTGAAAGAAAATTGCGTGTACTTTTCAAAGACAATCTAGTATTTAAAGAAACAAGCAAAATCTGAAGAAATTGGCTATGTGTAATATACGAACATCTGCATATCACCGATAACGACATTTAAATGAAAAGTTGTGAGTGAAAACGTGGCTGCGGACAACACTACCATCATCAGATGATGTATATTATAAATATTGTGGGTAATATTTTTCTATAATGACTTTTGAACTTTGATTTAAGCCTCTCTGGACATATATCATCATCCAGGTCGGTACCTCATGATTGAAAATCGCGATCTCCATAAACTCACACCCACTCCACTGCAGATCTTATTACAGTCACCAGAGAAGTGCCTGTTTCACTTGGTCGGTCCAATGTGTCGAACATCTTTCCCTCTACGTTTTTCGATGTGGTCTACCACAACAAACTTGTCTAAGCTATCTTCCCTTCTTGCAAAATGACCAAAAAATTGAAGAGTTTGTTTCAGGCAAATGGTTGAGAGTCTATCCTTGACGTTTAATTCCCGCAGAATGGATACATTCGTGCATCTCGCCATCCATGGTATGCGCAACATGTATTTCCAGCATCACATCTCAAAATAATTCACCTGTCTTCTCCCTCTATCTATCATTGAAAGACATATCTATCTTTGCAAAAATCATTTCACTAAACTTTAATTTATTTTACGCTGACGTTGCGAAAACGCAACGGTCAGTTGACCGAGTCATATTCGGAAAATTCGGAAAAAAATCTCCGATATTGGTTTAGGTGCACATTATTAATGGGTTAATCTACCCATAAACCTGTACAGGTAAAAATATATATTACTTTTGGTACTTTCAGGTGCCTTCAAAGACGGCTGAAATTCGACAATCAGGTAAGCTATTTTTGAATACATTATATTCTTAACCCTTTCCAAACCATGCAGTAACATGAGTCTACCGCTCTAATTAAATCTGTAATATTTCGATAAATATAAGCAACATATATATTTTATATTTTAGTTAATTTGAAGGAAAATATATACGCTTAGAAACGACTAATGAAAAATCAATTATGTAAGGCGAATCCTACAAAAATAATTATTTTTAATTCTTTCCGTTGTAAAATTAATACGTTGACAAAAATACTATTTGTGGCAAGACAGAAAGAAATTAACACATTAATTTTACAGTGATAACAATAAAAAACATACGAATATAATGGTGTCTCTTTCTCACTAATTAAACGAAGATTGATAAAAAGGATGGTTGTATTATACAATGCAATTTCCTATACAGAACTTGATGAATACTTCGAATTATAATATTACATATTTTTTTTATATTTAATGCTCAATACTTAATGTAAATTTATGACATTAACCATTTTTTCACATTTTAAAGGCTAATAGAACTCTATAACTACTTACTGTAACATAAGTTGACAGCATTGCTGCACATTTATATCACGGTATGGTAAAGGTTAATATATTGCAATTTAAAAAAAATATTTTCTTTAGTTATATAGTTCTACAGATTCTATATATAGTTCTTATTTAAAATTATGTAATATTTAATAATAAGTAGTCTTTGAAAAAAGGAAGCAGTAGAGAAAAATTGTGTTTTTAAATAATCTTACTTCAAATTCAATTTTAAAAAATATCTCAAATTCTATATATAGTTTTTTACACTAATAAAAAATTAAAGAATTATTTAATAAATAATAAAGATAAGGACGATATTTAAAAAAAATTGGTGGTCTACAAATTAATTTGCAATGATTGCAATTATTTTAATATAGGTAAAACTTGCAGAAATTTTGATATAAGAATTAGGGAGCAGATGAGATGTCTAAATAATAACAACTATTCAGAATTTTCCAATCATCTTTTGGAAACAAACCAGTATTTTGATATTACTATGGGTTACATACAAATACTAGAGGTTTACTGTTAGATAAATTAGAAATTTTATAAATAAGAAAAAATGTTAATAGCAAGTTAAATATTATAAATAACAAAATCCACATTGCAAATAGTTATCTTTTTTTTTCATATTAGTTCTTACTTATTCACCACTTTATAGTTTTGTTTTTATCTATGCTTGTATTTTTTAATTTCAGTACACATTTTTTCCTGAAGAAAATACCATAGGTATCGAAACATGTAGAATAATCAATAAATTGTGGTTTAAACAAAGAATTTTGTCTAATTATTAATATTTTAAATTCAATTAATCTTTTTTTGCCAATGTATTACTAGCGTTAAATTCTGTGCAACCGAGTTAAGGATATATGTGCATGTGTGTGTTGATTTGATATTTTATCTATTACTATTACATGCTGTGATTTACATCAATTTTTACATATATTCTGTCGATACATTTCCAGTGAGGATTTTAAAAATAAATTTCATATCATTAAAATAAGTTATCAGTTTTAATGTCATCATATTGAATTCCTTTAAGATTGTACTGATTCGAGTGTATTTACTTTTTCTCGATATTATTCTCATAACTTTATTTTGCAGTATTAATAATAGTTGCATTTTTTTTCTATATCCATGAATGCTGTTGTGTTAGTTTATATTAAGAAGGGAGAAGTTACTGTATTTACTAGGGAGCTCCCGCTTCAAGAAATGAAGGAAGTGATCTGCTACGTCAAAACTATTCAAAATTCTGAAAAACAACCTAATTAACCAACCTAATTCCTGACATTCTCCAAAGCTCTGTAAAAGATTTGAAATATAAACATGGCTCCTGAGAAAAGACTCTTCGATATGTAGTATCTATATATAGTATATATTCTTCATGAACTCCGTACTGAATCCTCTCTGTGCGTGACTGCTATCCACCGGTGATCACTGGAAATGTTTAACTTATTGAATGCTACCGTATCAACAGTTGATACGGTATCAATTGGTTTTAATTCGCGGCCGTATCGATAGTTGATTCGGCACCTATTTCATAAAATATTTTAACATATACTAGAAGATTCCTAATATATATGTCTGGAAAATAAAAACGTACTTCGTTAAAATATCGATAATCTTTCACGTGCTTCAAGCAGCGGCCGTATTGCTGTACCATTATAGAGCTTAAGTTAGTTGATATATAAACATCCTGGATTTGGTTTTATATTGAACAAGATAACCTTTTATCTCTATTTAAGGCGATAAATCATCCGTAAGTTGTCTATTTTGATAATTTACTGCATATTTGGGAATTCAAAAACATGTGCCGCGTGTGAGTATTGGAATGTCAGGGCTGAGAGTAGCGCTCAAAAGGTTAAGGACAAAGAACTTTACTATCCTTAATTATATTGCACTTTGTCATCTTTTATGAATGACGTCTATCGGTTATATTTTTGGATTTGTATCGTACATGTACATGATAAGATGTAAGTGTCATTACCAGTAAGAACAAATTCGACATATCCGTCAAAGTAGCGAATATGTCGAACGAGTTTTTAATATCTCTTGGTTAAGATTACTTAAATATGTTATCTTTTATATATTCAATAACAGTACGTTAATATATATTTAATTTGAAATGAAGTGTACATTGTCTTTATTGCGAGTAAGAAAAAACATACATTATCTAAATCGTACGAATTTTTACGATTTGTAAGTATAATGACCATCTGTCATCTCGCGTCGCTCTTGATTTTCTTATCTATGGTCCCACTGTCAAATGCGATGCGAGATGCCATATGGTAATATTTACGTTTGTTCAATAATCATTTATGTAAACGTGATCTCAGTTTTTTCAAGAATGTCTAAGTGAAAAAATGAAAAATAATTAATTGGACAGAGGGGAGTTCAATTCCAGGGAGGGCAATACACAATGTTTACCATCGCCGATTGCTTTTCTGCTAGTTATTAAATGTTTGCACTAGCTAATATGCCGAAAAAGCACTATCTTCTATAATACAGTAAAATACTAATGTACCAGATAGGGTACCGAATGAAGTGTTGTCACTATCTTTATTATTATTAAAGAACGATAAAACGGTCCCAACAAGATTATCAAATCCAAGAAATAGCCGGAGCCTCGCCACAAGTTTCACTTAATGAGACCCAGGATCGTGAATAGTTAAGGAGCACACCAAAGGACATGTTGCGTAAAAGCATAGATGCCGGAAGAAATAGGATATTCGGAAGGAAGTTCCACTCACCACAGTCCCGTTCTTCTGGTACCTCCAAGGTGGACTGTAACTTTAGGTTTTTTTGACACTATCTCCGTTCAGGGTCTTGAGTCCTTTAGATTGCACTTAGACACACGTCTCACTCGTTTGTTATACTGCGAAATCCATTTGTAACCGCACCGGTTTAGGGTCGTCGATCGACTGACAGTGGCAGGTGAGAAAAGGGAGGGAAGGTGGAAGGCATAGTACATTATCTTCGTTCAAGCATAAATATATGTCCCAAACAGGACATGATCATAAAAAATCTAATTAAATAAAAACAAATACTAAAATAAAAACATTACACAATTTTGTGTTAGTCCCAAACCTGGCAGGCGTATATGAGCACTTTAGGCAGATATAAAATGGTAGTTTTTAAAATATTTTTAAAACAATATTTAAAAAATAACAACTAAGTAAAACAAACTAACATACATGACACATGTATTAAAACAAACAGCGTACAAAAGCGTAATCCTTGATACTGTGACCTCAACACGAGCTTCGCACGATTGTGGTCCGTTTTCCAAATCCAACTTGTTACTTATCAAGTGATGTTTATATAATAACGTTTATTTGAAGTAAACTTATTAACGAAATAAACAAATTAATTTTAAATACACAATTAAAAAATATATATAAATATAATCGTATTTCAATTTAAAAGAGTATTTTGCTGGATTAGTTGTAATAAAATATTATTTTTATTTTTTAACTTTGTTTTATTAACCACTTATTGAGTTTAAATATATCAATAAATTTAACTACGATTCCCATTCTAAAAATTTTTCCTAAAAAATATTCGAGTAAATTTGTATTATGTAACAATTTGAGTTAGGTACTAAATTTATTTTTTAAATAATTGTTATTTTTTTTTAAATAGATTCTGGTAAAGAAACAATAATATATGTTTTTAGTTAGTATTGACATCCTGAAGAAGAAAATGGTATTTTTCTAAACCGGCAGATGTATTTAAATGGTTAATGAAACAAAGTTAAAAAATAAAAATAATGAATTTTAACCACAATGTTAATTTTGCTAACTTTAAAAGTATAACAAAATATTACATTGTCTACAATTTTTTATTTAATTAAATTTATTAAGTGACCATGTTTTTAAGTACTATTTATTTTTATTTAAGTCAGATTTATCAGTAAAGTTGCGATTCTTCAGAACATGGTGCTTTGATTGCTATCATTAATCAAAAAAAAAAAGATAAAATACTTAGAAAGGCAAATCGAAAAAAATCTATCGATCTTTCGATAATATAAAGACATCACCGGAACTCTGTAGACAAATTCTGGCGCCACTTCCAATACTGATATACTGAAAATACTATGCATTTTGCAATAACTTTTCGCTGTGAAGTTTACCTCACAAACTTTATATTATCACTTTATTTATCATACTAGGGATTCCAAAAAACAGTTTTTGTTTTTTTTTTATCAAAACCAGTTACCTGGTTTTAAACGTCATAATAAAAAAATATTTAAAAAATATATATATTAGTTTAAAATTATGGAGACAAAAATTCTAATTTCATTGCTTATAAATATAGTATTGATGGTAGAATAATCAGACAGAGATAATGAAAGACACTAAAAAAAGTATGTATTATATTTGAGAATATACATGAATTATTTTTGATTTTGTAACTTGAAAATAACTACATTTTGAGAAAAGGACAAGGTAACATTGAATATGAATGTATTTTTAGACATTTATTATTCAGTATTTCTAATCTCCAACATAACTGAAAGGGTACGTACTTGACGGCCGAAGAATATTGGTTATTTTAATATTTACATCTACCAGCTGACTATCAGGTATTAGCCGGAGCACTCACAAAAAAGACCTGTTAACCCTTTATATTTTTTTTTTCCTAAATTCAAACATTTAACCATTTTTCTTAAACTTGTGTATTGCTTGAATAAATAATATAAAATTAAAATTATAAAATATTACTCGGTTATCTGAAAAAACATGATTTTCAGGTGGTTGATTTATTGACCACTAACCATTTAAGACAATTATTTCCAATAAATACATACATAACTTTGTTTCTGCATTTCCAAACATCCAAAACTCAACTTCAAAAGTGTGACACTCACAGACGCGGCGAGTTGCGGTCGATCAGTGACAGTAACAGTCAACTTCAAGTTGGTAGTTTATTTAGAAGCCAAAGAATATTCTCAGAAACGACTAGAGCTAAAAAAAGCGACAACAATATGCACAGCATACGAATTATCGACCTAAGTGCAAGTGGTCAATACATCTACCGTTTTCGGCTTATGCCAAATAAAGAATTAAAATCCTTTTTGGAACGGTATTATCGCTGTCGCTTCGCTGATGAATTTTATCTTCAATTTTATGCGTTATTTATATAATATTATAAACCTGTTAATCGGTTTCGGTTTTAACCGGTTTGAAAGTTAATATCGTACATATAGAGAGACTTAGAAACTATAATTTAAAACCTCCGATTCATAAGCCATGGCGTCCCGAAATTGATTGAACGCGTCAATTCGTGCCGCTTATGTAAATCTCCCGGGCGAAGGGAGGGCGGGCGCAGCTCATGCAATTTAAAGAAATCTTTCAAAAATACTTTCTGAGATATAAGCGTTTAAAAGGAGTTATTTTCGTAACAGTCAAATCTTTAAATGTGCACACATATATTCATGTCAACAGTTAACAAAAAATATCGACACAGGTTTATTTCTAGCACAATACCTTAGCGGGTCGGAAACATGCTCATGAGTGCGGAATACGTAATATTTTGTACCCAGTTACAGGAATATCATTATTATATGATAAATGGTTAATGTCTGTCAGCTCGAGTGGGTGTCAGGTGGTTCAGAACAGACATAGACACAATAGAACCTGTAGTGATCGTCGCTGTCTTTGACACATGACGGCCTAAGGACGCAGTCATATTCTTAGATACACAATAATACCATCATGCCGAGTTCCTGAGGAATAGGCAGATACAATATTATTATCCTTCTTGGTTACCAGGTAGATTTCCATAAAAATACTATTGCAATGATAAACATATATATTTATATGTATGGAACTGGTGTCCGTTCTAGGAGAGTCTCCCATAGTTGAGTGGAAAATGTATATCTCCTGCGATGTTCCGGCACGTGTTCTATGCCAAAACGTCGGCCTAGGTCTCCTCAAGGTTTTCAGAAGAGACAACAGTTCTATTGCTCGCGTATAGAATATAAGTTAGTAATTTTATAACGTAGTGCTATGATAGTTTAAACAAATTAAATTAATCAATTAGATACAAAAGCCGGGGGACAGAGGAGCATCTAGGAGAGTACATGAACACTCCTTCGCGGGAAACAAGACGGGCACAAAAAAAGACGTGAAAGATGATTCTATAGGAAACGGTACACTAGGGGGTACTGGCAGGTCAAAAAGACACCACAGGGTTTACCACCCATAGACCCACATTTCCACAAAGGTGCTGAACAGTTCCAGGTTCTTTCCAGGCCTGACTCGGTCAGATTTCTCTACAGAACTACGACCGCCTTCCTTCACAACCTCAAGCATATCCTCTTTTGCATCAGTCAACGATAAATAAACTCCGGCATCAATCTCACATGACTGCAGGTACACCACGGGTCAGGGGCAAGTCATAAGTCAAAGAACTTGCTCCGAAACTTCCCATAACCGAGACCATCTGCACCCGCGAAATGAACCAATGCTGGAGGACTCCCCTGGCCTCTCGACGTTGGCTGTCATGTTGGCTAACTACCAGGGGCGTGCACTGCATACAAAAAAAAAGCTGTGCATTACTAAAGATACTGGACAATAAAAATAACTTTTATATCTTATGAAAAGACCCTATAAATTTCTAGCCGTTATTACCCGGATTAGCGTAACCCATGGTTATATTTTTGTCTAGTTGTCAACAGTATGAAAAATTGCGTATCATTCGTGGTTAACTTCGTTGCCATTTGTCTCCGCATTTTGCTAGAACGCACGCGTCGGTTGCGTTTAACATGTTTGTTCAATCCCAATGAGAAAAGAACTAAACTATATATTTTCTTACTCAACCTATTGCACGTTTTTAAGACTGCTAAAATTTACTTTTTATTCAAATAATTTTTGCATAATTCTAAAGGGATACTGAAAAATCCGTGTGAAAACATTTTTACATATTTGCTTCGCTAACTAAACTCTTTTCCACAGTGTATTTCAATGGACAAGTTATATTTTCAATCATCTGTGGAGTGTGAGATAGTGATACATATTCAAGTTGATTATTTTTTGAGTTAATACATTAGTACGTACAGACATATATTTTAATTAATAGTATAAATTCAATCTGTTTCTGTTTTTATGAATTAGTTTTTAGTTAGTTAAATGTAAGTTTTAGTGAAAATAGAAATATAATTATTCGTCATAATGAAAAAGTAAATAGAAACCGTAATATTTTTAAACGTTTAGTTGATATAACTCGTTTTCTTGCAATTCAGAAATTACCCTTTTGAGGGCATAATGAATCTGCAAACCGTAGTAATTTCATTGAATGCATGAATTTATTAGCTAAATATGACGGGGTGTTAGAAAATCATTTGCAGAGTGACTCTAAATCATTATTAATATTTAGTGGATTTTTTAATAGGATTCAAATTGATCTTATTTCTAACATTAGTTAATTGAATTTGAGAAAAATTAGATTATAAATAGATAAACGCCGATTTTGTTGCTGTAATAATAGACGAAACGTCAGATGTCAGCGGCTCGAAGCAATTGTGTTTTATTTAATTCATTTCAAATAAATTAAAAGATTTTAATTGTACTAAGAAATTGATAGCACAAACTAACGATGGTATTCGGTTATATATACCGCTTCCGGTTTCCTTATAGTTACGTAAACGTCGTCGGTAACAGCATAACCTAAGTTTAAGCCTACTGCACGCCACTGCTAACTACATTTTATTTACCGCGGCCCGGAAAAGTTCTACAATATACTGGCTAAACGTATTTGAAGAAGTAATTAAATGACAGTAATTCATTATATACAACAATATAATATTCAAAACAGAATTGGTGCTACGAGTGTGGTGTCGAAAGAAAATAAAAAGAGACCGCCTTCGGCGCGCGTCTTACACGCTGCCCACTCCTACACGCGCGGGCACATATGCCCGGCAGTCGGCACACTTTTTATTTATTACAAATTATACATATATCAATTACAAATATACCACACTATCGCTTCAAATTCGTCAGTCACGATGTTTTTCTTCTTCTAGAGTACTGATTTACAGCAATCTTGCCCAGCATCACAAGATGGACGATATGATACTTCTCTAGTTGTCTTAGTACATGTTCGAGATATTCAAGTCTTTGCTTAAAATACTTATATTGTTTATTTCTTAACATCTTAATTCGTAACTCTATCCATCCAGCTAATTTTAAGTATTCATCTGTAGATCCATTTCTCAAATGCTTCGTCGTATTATTATTAATGCTGTTTCCATTCTATAGAATAATGCTGAAAACATTTAGCATCTGATCATGACTGCAGAATTGCACGAGCTTAATTTAATTTCTATTAAGGATCCCATGTTTAATTTATATTACACTAATAAAATATATTTAAGGTTCATTTTTAAGGCAATTTATATATAAAGGCACGTACATGTATTAGGGTCAACATATCATAAATAAATTTCTCGTTGTATTGTGCTTTCAATATATTATATTTACATAATATCAACAATGTCTATTATAAAAATGCACAATAGATATGTTTTACATTTTTTCAATAATATTTTTCATATTGTGTAAAATCATGAATAATACTTTTTGTGGTGTAAAAGGGATTATCTGTCCGTCCATTTATCAAATCGATTGGCAGCTTTGGAAACATCTGTCTAAAGGAAAATAATGCTCAAAGAATACTCACAAGTCTGTAATTTATGTTTGAGAATTTTTCAGTAAAGTGAAAATATTATTTATAAGCTTTTCTTGGAACGACCATACATATATGCTATTTACTTGCGTTTTTTACAAATATCTCGAATGGTTCACGGATGAGATTTATGACTCGAGATAATCTCTGAGACATGGATTATACTCTCGTGAGAATCTATAGAGATAACTTTCGACTTTTGTAGTTTATCACATTACGTACAGAGATGAACAAAAATCAGAGATTCACTTCACGCTTATCGTACATCAAACGTTAAATGTCGATTTATTGACTAGCGATATTTTATTCGTCTGTTGGATGAATTTCAATCTTCTTAGCAGTTAAAATAGAAAAATTTCGTAATTTAATGTCTTCTATTTATACAACATTTCAGAATAAATAATTGTTGATATTTACGGTTCTACGTCGAAGGTAAATTGATTATTATGCTTACGAGTTTGAGTTTGCATCTCTTTATTTATAGATCAAAATCTCAACATGTGTATAAGTTCTGAAATTTATCTCATTGTCATGGGTCATAAGGAGAAATAAATATTCCTATAAAATGTTTTACTAGAATCGAATACTTAGAATATCTTCATAGTGTGCACTGATGTCTCAATTATGTATTAATTAAGGCTGCACGATATATTTATTTGAAACACATTCTCATGTTGTATATATCTTATTTCCAAACATACTTTGATATATATAATATGAAGTTTTTTGAACATTCACAAAAAAGTATATTTTCTTGTAGAATTAAAAGCCATAATTTAAAAAAATGAGAAAAAAGATTTCCGATCGAAAGTACTAAAAAAGTTATTGCACTTTTGATTGTACTTTATATTCTGATTCGGATAAATTTCAGATCTTTGAATATATTTATTTTAGATAAAGCATCTTGAAGCTCTTGAATTAATATATATATACAAGGGAGAGTTCCAAATGTTACCTTTATTAAAAAAAATCTTACATAAACATATAGCACATGACTGCAAGCATAAGTATAACATTTAATAGTCCTACAGTGTTCTTATTTTCAATTTTCTAACAATAGAAAGGAACTTATTAGCTTGGTGGTACTAACCAGTTAAGCGTGCACTGTACTCGGCCTAGTAACAAGCTTTTCGCTAGTTTAAATATATAACCTATCTATATTACAGTGTTTTAACTTTAAAATTTCTGACAATACACTTATTTGTTTACAAAGTTTTTGATTGTTTGGAAAATGTACCTTAAAAATATAAATATCACATGTTCTCATTAAAAAATATTAATTTTTAAGGAAAATTTCACATTGCTAAAATCAAGATGATTAATTATTCTCTAAGGCCTCGCAAATACGTTCTTTACAGCAAGCTGCGGTTAAAAATTACCCGAAAACAAATTACCTTGACAGTAGGGGTCAACTTTATAACAGTTTCCTGTTTGATCTTCCGTCCGCGATAAATCCGTTAAGACCCTCCCCTAAACCTCTGATATTTCCTCATATAAGAAGGGTTGGAACAAAATGGCGTCCCCTTTTACCTAACTGATATTAAGTAAAGAACTGCTGCCAAAACAGATTGCCCCAATCTGTGTCTTGTACCAAAGTGTCAAGATTTATCTTCTTCTGCGTTCTTCTTTGCAAATTCGTTCTTTCCCTCGCCTTGATCCTGACATGATCATCGCGAAACCTTCATGGCTGGAAACACAGCCTTAAAAGCGAGAAGAAACAAATTGAATGTGATTTTTATACTGTGAGCAATGTACAACAGCGTTAGTCTACTGTAAAAATGAGACAATGGTCTGAAAATGAGGATAAAATCAATTCAGAAAAAATTATAAACACCACTACATTGGCGGCTTCCATCGCGAAGCCGTAAAGCGCTTTTTTAAAAATAAAAAATCAAATTGGATTTGGGTCTCGGTGTTTGTAATAACGTGCGTTAATATTCAACGCACAGAGAATATCAGAAAATATCAGGTCCCAAGCTTATATTTTGAGAAATCCGCAGATACTTCAACTTATTATCATTTTACGTACCTACGGGAGTAAGCAGAGAGAGTCTTGCCTTATCTACATTCTCACGCAAGGTCGTTAAATATTATTGTTTCTACTAGACCATTTTCCAATATGGTTTAACCAATCAAATGTAAACCAAATATTTGGTCATGTCAAGTCTTCTGCGGACGTTCTCTATTTTTGACGACATTAACACTCGTCTTTACAAACCTCAACTCCTGGCTAACAACGCGTATCTTTTCTTCCTCTTAACTCGCCACACTTAATATTCACAATATCAACATTTTTAAACAAAAATACAATACAAACATTTGTTTTAATCTATTCGCTACAATAATATAATGTAGTTCTTTACAAAATATAGTTGTATCTTGTTAAATTGTACAAATAACTATTCAAGGTTAGATTGACTTAATAAACGTAGAAGAAGAACACTCGCGTCATATATCTTTCTTACTTACCTCTTCTCATTCAGTAATTTTACATGACCTTATAACACACAATAATAAATCCAATTATGTGCAAAATATATCATCGCCATACAGCTTAAACTAAACAACAGAGTGTAAATATTTTATTGTTTTTAAAAATCTTTATTGGAACTCGTAAAGATTGTTTGATAATTTATTTCATCAAATTAATAATTTATGTCGAAATAAAATAATAATAATAATACATTTATTTTCACAGTAGTGTGTTATAATAGGATCAAACATTGCAGCTAAGAAAGACATGTAATTCGGTGCCCTGACTACTACACTAGTATTTTACTATATTATAGCAGACAGTATCTGCTATAATATAGTAAAATATTAGCAATAAATTCATCATTTATTGAAATTTTAGTCATTTTGAATAAAGTTATATAGATTATTATTTTTTTAATAATAATAGAGATACGTACACAGAATACGTGTCACATCAATATTGTTAGTATTTTAAAAAAAAGCCTAATGTTGAACCGTGTCGGAAATTATAAATATATAGAACCTTTTGTGGGGGGTCTCATGGTGTAACTTCCTGAATATATCAATTCGATACGGAGATAAAATGATGACGCATATACAACCAATTGTGTCAAACCTGGCATATGTGTAAACGTGAAATGGAAATACATATAATTAATTAATATAAAAACCAATGAGTGAAGAGAAAAACTAAGATCGCCGACATCGCGCAAACTGTCGCGAATTGAATTGAATTGAAGTGGGACTATATCGGACACATGGCGAAACTAACAGATGAATGTTGGAGTGGTGAAGTCTTGGTAGGACAAGAGAAATACGGGCCGGCTGTAGATACACCGAATTGATGACATTAAGAGGACCGTTGGCTTGTTGGAGAAAAAGGATAGTGGAAAGCCACGACGGAGGTCTGTGAACAGCACTGGACACAGATAAGAAATAAATTTTCTGCAACTTGCATCATGCAACCCTCTGCAGTAGTTCAGTGTTCTATAGAAATCAACCTATAATAATAAACTAAATAAATGTATATTAAATATTATTAAGGAGAACATATTCTTATTGTGAAGTTGTAATTAAGTTAATGTAAATTAATTAATTATAAATAAGTTGTATCAATGTGTCCTAAATTTAATTAAAATGAATTGATAATTCCGGCGTCTGCAGTCGGTTTACACAAAGGTATTTGTGATTCCGTAAAAACAATGTAGATGGCTTTCAAATAATGTAACGACAGATGTATTAATTTGAAAAAGTGCAACATATAGGTTCGAAAATTTGTCAAGAAAAATACTGGCGCTATAACACAATTGGTAGTGTACTTCCCCGGATTGGAAATAGAGATCCAGGTTCAAATTCCGGTAGCGCAAAAACAATATTTTTCGACAAAATTAATTTTATATGTATATATTTAAAGTTAATACATTAAAAATTAGTATTTAAAATGTATATTAAATACGTTAAAATTCACCTCCCTTGTCAACATTCAATACATTTACTTGTGGAAGAATTATTACATTAAGCTCTGGGTTAATGTTTTTATTCTTCTAAAATAAATAATACCCTTTGTAATATTTACTTCGTTTTTGTATACCGCTTAATAAAGAACACAAGACGTGTAAATAAAAGAAGAAAAAAACCTACAAAAATATGTTGTTTGACGGAACAATGGGATGTCTAAAATATCAAGATTATTTTATAATACCACACAAAGAATATGATATTATGTGATGGAAGACTGGTAAAATATATTTTTATATAAAATGCCAAATTATTTATTATTTCCACGTATATTGAGAAAATGAGTAGATTAGGGGTGAACAAAACACAAGAAATTTTTTACTAGTAAAATATTTCACGCAGCACGTGAGAAACAAGATTTGATAATCTGAATATATTTACTATCAAGTGTTTCAGCTGTTCCTCGCTCTTGTTGTTTTGCTTTAAGATGAAAATATACGTAAAAATGTAATATAAACCTTGTTATGAATTGAAAACTATGATATGGAAAGCTAGAATTAGATTTTTAACAATTATTTTAAATATAATTGTTCGTGTCTTGGGAGAATTTATGAACCTGTGAAGCATGGGGTAGTTTGGATCATAAGAAAATTTATCGGAACACCAGATTCTTTGTCCACAGATACCACTCTGCGACTCAGGTAAAGGACACTGTAGAGTTGTTATAGATTTCAAACTGGTAAACGGTCGCCGAGAACCAAAGAATGTAGAGAGAGAATAGATTCAGGAGGCCAAGGCTCGATATGAGCTGTAGGGCCGTCGAAGAAGAAAATGATTCCAACATCAAAGCGTTCCAAAGAAATATTTTAAATACTAATAAAATGTATTAATTATAAAGATATACATATAAAATCAATTTTATCGAAAAATATTGTTGTTGCGCTACCGGGATTCAAACATGGATCTCTTTTCCAATCCGGGGAAGGTGCATTACCAACTATGCCACAGTGACAGTATTTTTGACGACAAATTTTCGAACCTATATGTTACACTTTTTCAAATTAATACATCTATCGTTCCATTGTTTGAAAGCCATTTACATTGTTTTTACGGAATCTCAAATACCTTTGAGTAAACCGATAGCAGACGCCAGAATTAACAATTCATTTTTATTAAATTTTGGACACATTGATACAACTTTTATATTATTAAGAATAACACATTCTTATTGTGAAGTTATAATTATTCAGAACATAGGTATGTGATATTTGAAATACTAATACGTAATACAATGTCAAAAATACTGTCGCTATAGCATAGTTAGTAATGCATCTTCCCCGGATTGGAAAAGAGATCCAGATTTGAATTCCTTAAGCGCAATAACAATATTTTTCGATAAAATTGATTTTATATGTATATCGTTCTAATTAATACATTTAATTAGTCACAAATCGGTTTCGGAACCACCGTTGATACTTATACCTTGACACTACCCTCTGTTTGAATGTTTTAATCAACTGTGGGAGATTTATATCTCCAGCGAAAAAGTACGGTTGTACCGTAATTTTTTGAGGTAACGCCTTGACAGTGGCAAGTGTTACCATACCGAAACACCGGTCTAAGTTTATACAAGGAAACCATATACAAAGAGCGTGATCTATTCCAGAGGAGACGCCAGTTGCATATATATATATGTATAATATCTTGCAAAAAATGCAAATTCAGATTTTAGCGTTATTTTCGTCGTAAGTCAGAAAAAAGTAAAGAAGGGATTTTTAAATTTCACGTACTTACACGATGTTTACAATATGTTCATACATATATAATATTTTCATTTGAAATGGGATACGAACGTGTCCAGGGTAAATGAAGACAGATGGGATGGGTTGCGGGGGGAAAAATTGCCAATTTTCTCCAATCTTTTAATATATGTGTGGATATTTCCAATTCAAATCAACGTTTGCTATCAGCGTGACGTGCTTGCGGGACGAATGGGAGCACGCGCACTGATCGATCGAGTCTTCAGTCCCGTGTATCGGTGGCTGTAAAGTTACTTCAGCAAGATTAATTATGTCAGCGATAAAGTCAGAGTTTTGCGAGTCGGTAAAGCTTACAAGGGATCGTATACATCATGTATAATACTGGAATGATACGCTGGTGTTACGTATAGAATACAGGCTATATTGACATTCTAATTTCGACAATCTTCAGATGTTATGATTTTGTAAAATCAATGATAATAAATATTGTAGACATGCTTTAAGGTAATGTATATGAAATGCAAGACCCACACTGTACTTTGCGATGGTCGACTCGGTTATCAGTTATGGAGTGAGTAGCTATATACTAACATTTAAAACATATACTGATAAAATTATACAGTTACAACTAAGATTTTTTAAAATTTATAGTACATAACAGATCAAGGTTTTTGTATAAAGATGATTATTACAAATTATTTGCAATATGCAAAACCTTACCAGTTGACAAAATGGTAACATATAATATAATTTTAGAAGAAATGATAAACATTGTAAATATGAATACTGAACCTCACCATAGCTATTCTATAAGATCCTCAGGACGAACCACGAGAGTACCAATCTCGAACAATGTGTATGGTGAGAGAACAAGAGAATGTGTTGTGCCAAGAATTTTTAATTAAATCTAAATTTAATAAAATTTAAAAATAAAATAAGAAAATAAAGAGACATCAGTGAACACACTGAAATATGATGTCAAACACATTCTTATTCGCATTACATTAAAAAATAAAAAAGTTGCTGATATAATTTTACTTTACCTTAATTTAATATGTTATTTATGACTTTAATTGAATGGCACAGTTTGGAAAAAAAAAATTGTTATGTAATATATGTGAAATAAAGTAGGAATAAAAAAAAACTTAGCATATCTTTCTGAAGAGAACTAAGAACTAACAATTTTAATTAAGTAGTCCACGTTAAATGCGCATGAAACCTGCGCGGTAGAGCATCTACATAGTAAATAGTTCATTCCGAGCACGTTTGTCGTTGATCCACGTATTCTCTATTTATCCGTTGAGCGCTATTTATACGTTTGTATATGTATGCATACCATACTATTGATTTAATCATTTTAATAATAAAATTTGCTTGAGAAAATATTACTGACAACTCCAATGTTCAATGCAATATGCAGTGACCTGAATACGTTAAAACCTGTTGGGGCAAGGTCTAAAAAGTTAGGAGGGTGGTTATATTACGTGGGGTGTTTGAATTCCCATGTTACGTAGTTAAGATGCACTTTTAGATCGGCCATTTTTAAGGTTTTATTCTTTTAAACAATATACAAGAACGAAGTATTTTTAATCCAAAAATATCGTTAATTATTTTACATGTAAAATGATACTATACGCGTTAGGCATTATTTTATATAATGAAAGCATGGATAAATAATAATACGACTTGAAGCATTTGAGATGTGGATCTATAGATGAATACTCAAAATTAGCTGGATGGATAGAGTTACGAATTAAAATGAAACAAAATAAGTATTTAAAACAATGACCAAATATCTCGGACATGTATTGAGACATCCAGAGAAGTATTATATCGTCCATATTATAATGAAGGGAAAGATTGCTGGTAATCAGTACTCTAAAAGAAGAAAAACATCGTGGCTGACGAATTTGAGGCTATAATTTAGTCGGTATACTGAAGAAGTTTTCTGGTAAACAAAATGATGTTAGCCAACCTGACAGCCAACGTCGAGAGGCCAGGGGAGTCTTCCGGCATTGCTTCATTTCGTGGATGCAGATGGTCTCGGTTATGGGCAACTTGGGACTTACCCCTGACCCGTGGTGTACCTGAAGCCGTGTGAGACAGACGCCGGAGCATGACGCCAGAGCCGTATATAAGATTGAAGAAGATAGCTCTTCCGATTCATGTTCGTAATTACCCTCGCTATTTGGCTAGGCTTGCGTCAGTATTAAAGTAAACGCTTTTTACAGGTCAAATATGTGTATAAATGAGTATTACTTATACTAAAAGTGTAATTATTTACGACCTTCATTACATGTCCATTGTTTAGTGTTCAAACGACCCGAGTCATTTTATCGAAAAAGCACAAATCGATAAGTCTTTTGCCTCAAAATCTGATAAAACACTAATGGTTTGAAAAGTAAAAAATTTTAAATTTAGAAAGCTTTTCTACTACTTAAAAAAATTTTGATGTGAAATTTCATTCCACAACTAAAATATACTATAACATTATAAGTTATTAAACGTTTTTAATATTAATATGTAATAATTATACTACATAACATTTCATTTTTGGTTTAGACATAGTTGTTTAAACAATTTTTTACGTACTAATTTAATGAATTAATTATAAATATATACATTAAATTAGTATTTAAAACATTAGACCTATGTTCTGAATAATTACAACTTCACAATAAGAATGTATTCTCCTTAATATTTTTTTACGATTCAATTATCTTGTTCCGGAGCCGGAGCTGACTTATGAAAGAGAGGATATGCTTGAGGGTGTGGAGGGAGCGGGTCGTAGTTCTGTAAAGAACTCCGACTTACTCAGGCCTGGAAGGAACCTGAAACTGTTCAGGGCCTTTGTGAAAATGTGGGTCTCTAGATGGGAAATCCTGTGTCGACCTGCTGCTGCGGGTGTCTGATTGACTTGCCAGTCGGACCCCTAGTGTGCTATTTCCTATAGAATCAACATTCACGTATTTTTTTGTGTCCGTCATGTTTCCCGCGAAGGGGTGTTTGTGTACTCCCTTAGTTGCCTCTCTGTCCCCCGGCTTTTATGTGCTATCTTTGTAAATATTGTATTATTATTATTTTAAAGAGAACACATAATTATTGTAAAGTTGCAGTGTTTCAGAACATAGTAATTTTAATACAAATTAAATGTATCAATTAGAAAGATATACAGGAAAATTCAATTAATCGAAAAAATATTTTTGTTGCTACCGGGAATCGATTCTGGGAAAAGATCCGGGTTCGAATCTCGGAAGCAAAGAAAAATATTTTTTCTATAAATTGAATTTTCCTGTGTATATTTCTAATTGATACATTTAATTTGTATTTATATAATATGTTGCCATAAAGTAATTTTTCAAATATTGAAGAAATGACCTATTATTATTATATATATTTGATTCAGGTCCTATACCATTCATATTAATATATCATTTAACAAAAATCTTTTATTTTTTGTATTTGTAATTTGGATTCAATCAAAATTTTCAATTATTCGAAATCTAATATATATCTGACATGATTGGAATTAGGTACGTGCAGCTTGAACAATTTTGACTTATATTTTTAATACGTATCTATGTTTATTATTTACATTTTCTTACACATAATTTACCTTTTTAGGATTCTTCTGTTGAAATCAAATAAATCAAATGCCGCATTGAGCAAGCTCATGCAATCTTTATGATCTCAACCATAGATTACGAATGCGAATGGTCAAATGCTATGTGTTTTCGATAAAGAATGGAAGCATGCACATTTATTGTAGAAATGATAAGGCGACTTGAAACATTTGAAATGTGGCTCTACAGAAGAATGGTCAAAAGTTGGATGGATTGAATTAAAAATTATGATTCGAATGAATAAAGGAAAAAAGTATTTAAACAATGAGACATACAGAGAAGTATGAGATTGTGCACCTCATAATGCAGAGAAAGATTGCTGAAAGTCGGGACCCTGGAAGAAGGTGAACATCATGGCTGAATAACCTAAAGCAATGGTTTGGCCAGTCTATTGTAGAGCTTTGCCAGCCGCGGTGAACAAAGTGATGGCAGCCAACGTTCGATAAGGCTAAGACTAAGAATTAGACACGAGATGAAGAACAATAATTATTTAATGACATAAATATATTAGCACAACAATATTACTTGTACAAACAATATATTACAACGTATATACATATTTAGGAGAACACATTCTTATTGTGAAGTTGTAATTATTCAGAACATAGCTCTGTGATATTTTAATTTAAATATGAAATATAAGGTAGATGGCTCTGTCAAATGATGGAACGATTAAATGTATTAATATTAAAAAGGTAACATATAGGGTCGAAAATTGTCGCTAAAAATGGTGTTGCTGTAGCTTAGTTGGATAAAGCGATTTTTATATGTATATCTTTATAATTAATATATTTAATTCATATTTATAAATATATTAGCCCAACAATATTACTTGTACAAACAATATATTACAACGTATATAAATATGCACGTATATGCGTGTGTGAGTGTATATAATGTCGATAAAATTTAGCCTAGTGGAGCCTACGAATATTATTTGAAGGTTATGTGATATCTCCTGCCTGAGGGCTGGTTTTTGCCGAGAAGGGAAAATATATATTCTTTCACGAGAAGTGCGAGTGTTGAAAAAAGTTCTTCTTTCATGACGGTTGTCAAAGCGACATTTTCTTTTGTAGATATTTCGTTTAGCTGAAAAAATACTTAATGAGGAAAGTTCTGATAGACAAAGCAACGATAGCTATAATGTATACTCCGAGATAACAATACATTGGCCGGCTATTCTTCGAGAATAAGTTTCATTTCTTATTTCATTAAATGAGAAACAATTTTGGCAAATTATACAAATCATCATTTGCAACATTATTAGTGCAAAAAATATGAAGATATTTGGGTTGCACGACCCCTGCATAAAATAAAATAATTATATTATTATTAAAAATATGTAAATATATACGTATATACTCGTATATATATCTCAAACAAGACGCACATAAAATGCGCCCTATGTTTAAGAGACAATTTTCAGAAAAAATAATGCGATTGTATATCATTCACGAGCGAGCACCAATTTATGCCAATTTATCGGTGGTGTCAGACGTCTTTATTTATTGCGTATTAAATAAAGTGTCAATTGGAGTGATTCAACAGGTATAGACAAAACATAAAATATAAGAATAAAATGAATAAAAAATATGGTAACTTAGGTATTAAAATTAAATATGCATAATTGTTATTTGTATGAACCGATTATCTTCAGACAATAAGATGCAAATAAATGTTTTTTGAAGCTTGATAATGAAAATTAGAGAATATATCAAATGTATGTACCGTAATATTGTCATTATAAAGGTGATCCAAACTCAATCGGTATTTTAAAAATTGCTCTATATTTTATCTTTCATTGTTAGAAATACCATAGGCGACATCTGTCAAATAAAAATTATACCATTAATGAAAACGAGTTGACGAACGATTGAATAGTGCATTAAAATTGTAAAAATTTCGCGGAAACAAAATTTGTTTTTGGAAAATATCTATTTTTAGCAGGATACGGTTACGTGCCACACGTGCCGGAAAACAATCGAGTTATTACATCGGAAATTACCGAGAAGCTTAATTTCTCGATTCGAAGACATCAATAATTGGCTGCCCTTATCGTACGATTTAACGCTTCTAGATTTTTTCTTTAGAATTATTTAAAATATAAGATCTAATGCTGATAGTCCAGAACCGATTCAAGTTCTTAAGATTAATTTTTGAGCTGCTATCGGTGATATAGGGTCTTAATTATGCAAAAAGTAATTCAAACAGCGGTTGATTGTTACAATATATGTAATCTACAATATCTCACATATTCGTGAAACGTGAAATTAAAGTGCATGATATTGTTGTGGTGGGTATCAAATCTGAACGTTTTATGTTTCCTTAATGATCTGGTTAACGAGAAATATGTTTTACCGAAAGGTAATGCAATATATACAGGATGAAAATAATATGGAAAATATACACATTTTTCATACGTTTCAGCCTTACAAGAACACTGAACAAACTTGAGTTATTATTTCTACATTTTTTGTGAGGGTCATATCTTTCTAGTCAAGCTTCCCCCTTCCGTGAAGGAAAACTTAGATAACTTCAGGTGGATTCGTAAAGTTGGCGAGATCTTGAAAAGACAAGAAATCCAATCTAGATTCTCCGAAAGACGTTTCACATGGCGCGATGGGTGCACTGACGTATATGTTTATTCTGGCGGTTCGTACCCGGCATTTGACGGGATTTAGATTTAATACATCAACATGTTTAAATGATTAAACATCAACATGGTCCCTTCTTCAGGAAACAATGTACACTAAAATTGATAAGTAATTAGAAACTACAGTGAAAACGAATTAAAAAGGTGACTATTTACACTAATAACTAATTAAAGAATTATGTATAAAATAACAAAGATATGGATGATATTTTGCATGCAATTAATTTGCAATGACTGTAATCATTTATATATAGGTAAAACATGATATTAGAATTAAGGAGTACTTCCACTAAATAACAATAACTATTCTAAATTCGCCAATCATTATTTTGACATTAACAAGGGTTTAGAAATTTTACATACAAATAGGTACTCGGGATTTACAGTTAGATAAATTTGAAATAATAGAAATAAAAAAAAGTAAAAAAATCATTTTTGCAGTCTTTTAAATTTGTTTTCACAGTAGTTCCTAATTAGTTACCCACCACTTTATTTTTGTTTTTATAGCTTTGTTTTTGTCCATGATTACTTTTTATTTTAGAATAGTTATATTGTTTCCTGAAGAATGAACCATAGGTCTTAAAACATTTTGATGTATCTATAAAAAGTGGTGTTTTTCATGATATTTATAAATATGTTGCCACAAAGTAATTTTTGCAAATATTGAATAAGTAACAATGAATTGTTGCCGGGTTTAATAGGGTGTGATGTCCGAGGGGTGGAGTAAGGTGTATGTTTATTTCAGGATCTTAATTACGGTATCCACGGAAGAAGACATCCTCAGAGATTTAATTAAGATACATCTCAATATCGTATATCAGCTTGAGATTGTTAGACACAGCTTACGTCCTGATAGCAAGATTTGATACGTGCATATAAACGTCATCTAAAACTGCCAAAGATCCCAACAACCATATATTCTGAAAGTTATATATAAGTCATTAAATATTAACATAAGTCATTAAATCACTCAAATGACGAACATGACGACAGTGACATTTGATGTTTAACATACGAGCTTGAAGTAAGGTGCGAGAGGGCAAATAAATCTCTTGAGACGCAATAATGTAAGGTAAAAGAATAATAAACTTTTTTCGACTTGGTTCTTTGGCGTGGCCCACCACAATAAGTTTCTACGTCTCAGGCAAATGGTTGAGAGTCTGTCCCTTCACATTTAGCTCCTGCAGAATAAAAACATTCGTGCGTATTATAGTAAGGAAGAAATCTTCTTTTCTTTCCATTCTTATATGTAATTTTTGTTCGTTTTGACAGCTAACTTACAAAGATGGAATAATTTTAATTTACGTGTGGTTTGTTTAGGGGAAACCTCTCATTAAAATACAGATTCTATTGAGACCCTGACCACGCAGCGGTCACTAATGGGGGCGTAGCCGCCCACAGTGACTAGGAGCAAGCAATCGGAATCAAACGAGCTGAAACGGCCACAATAAATAAAAAGTCGTATGTATTTATAGTACTGGATGACGTATGTGCGCAATCTGTGTTTGTATCGAGTATTACTCTCAAAACGAACGTCGTGTAAACGGTTTGAGTTTTCCTATATCTTAGAAATCTCAAATGGTGATTTCGAAGTTTATTTAATATGTAAATATCAACACGTGTACAAGGTACTGAGATTTTTCTCAAATACATCTCTGATATCTCTAAACATTTCAACCAAACTTAGTGTCGCGTAAAAAAAAAATCAATGAATCTCACAATACAGTATTCTACCATATACAGCAGATCTAACGCCAGACTTGGTAGAACGCTTGTAAACAATTTAAACGTGTGTCAACCGGGTAAAAAAATCAGACCTTCAACCTTCGGATTTGTGACCAGGCACGCCAACAATTTTTACAATTCTGTCACAAATCCTCCCGATATTTCTGTGCTACACCAAAAATGAAAAATAATATCACCGTGAAATGTGTAAGGTGTAATTCCAGTGGCTCGCGATGGAAAATACATTTTTTACACTGAGAAAATTCTATGACGTACAATTTGACATAATTCTGTCACTAGTCATCGTTCACTTGGCATTTTCCCATCAGATATGTGTCTGCCCGAGTGACGTAAATAAACCCATAAAAACATGGTGTTCGGGTTCAGCATTGATTATATTTGAACTAATATGTTTTCATTTTTTTTTTGTAATTTGTACTGGATTTTGAATTTGGATTTTTCAGGGTTTCGCAACAGTAATCGTTATCTTTTTAAATATAAATAGAATTAATATTCTATATTTAAAAATACTCGACAATAAGGTAGTGGAGCATGTCAGAAATTAGCTTTTGTAGTATGTTAAAAAAATTAGAAAAAAAATCAGATTACCATGCTCTATTAATTTTTTTTAATGTATAATACATTCGGAGATATTAGCGTTCAATTCAAGGCTTGTTGAAAAACGCTCGGATTATCAATATCCACCGTGTGACGTCAAATCTCTCGTACGTACCGGCCAGTACTGACAATATTAGAACTAGAGTGTCGAGTACTGACTTTTCGACTCGGAAGATGTCACGTCACATCTTTCGTGTGAGATAAACTGATCGATTTTAAAACACGCAACTTTGAACATCTATAATTCAGCTATATTTTAAGATATCGAAAAAAAAATTTCTGTTTCGTAAAGGTAATTTTTCTAAAAATTTTAAAAAAAATGACTCTGCTATATCATTGAAGATCTATCGTCATCTGGGTATAAAAATGGGCTCTCATCAGTCGTGAAAACACGCCCGTACCGACCGAAAAACAGATGCCAATTCAACGCGTCGCAGCCACTCTGGGAGTCACCCCAGCGCACCACTTCTCTCGCAGCCGCTTCCCCAATATACTACTAAGAACGATTCTCATTGTAGACCTCTTAGTGTATATACTTCTGTTTGTAATTGTGCTCAAGTCTCAATAAACTCGTAACAACCGTAAGTAATCTTTTTTGTTCGATCTGCTCTGGCCACATAAACACCCGCGTTATTAAATCAAATGAACATGTGATTGAATGGGTAAATTATATGGGGGTACTCGTTTACTAACCCTATAGTACAGCCATCTGATATCTATTTACTGCTAAAAATCTTTTTAAGTAGTAAATAGATATCAGAATTACCAATAATGGTAAAAACAGTAATTGAGGCTGAGTAATAAGAATTTTTTAATTTAAAGATTTTTAATTGTACAATTTTGTCTCGCTTTAGGATTTCAAATATCGACCAATGAATAACTCACGATGCACAGATGGTCAATGGTTTGAGGTATTGAGTAGTTATGTGAATCCGCTGCATCAGATTCAAATGTAGGTGGGCGTGTAACAATTACTAACTCATGAAATTGTCTAATTTATCGAAAACAGTATTATAGATATGAGGAAGTCTATCGCATCCACTGTCATCATCATTGCTGACGACCTTTAATGTACCTTACGCATACCAGTGTGTAACAGCCAGTTCCGTACAGGAAACAAGAACTGTATTTGTAGGGTGGTTCGCCGGTTCGCTCTTGTAGCTCGGAACAAATTAGCTGCAAGCGTGGGGCAGCGTCCAGGGGGGTCCAAAACGTGTCCAGTGTAGCAGCCGATGTCAGTGTGAATTTCAGTCCGTTGATCCTAAGGCGAAGCCAAGTCAGGAAGCCAGAAGATTCAGTAGTTCCAAGTAGTAGCAAGGCGAAAGTGAGAGAAATAAAAAGTCCAATTGCTTTATCCATCCAGTGTGCGAGAGACGAATGAGACGAGAGGGAGTCTTGCAGCCACTGACCATTAATTTATTTGACACATAAAACATAGCACGAGCGCTACAGATTCCAGGAGATCTCCTCCAATCACAATGCCGGATCCGTCCCCCTGCCGGCCCCGCTGCGGGCCAGCGGCAGCCACCCCCGGCGCGAGATCTCGAAACTTGTTCATTTTTCTCGCCGGCAGGTCGAAGACGCAGACTTCGATTCTCTCCGCAGTTGCCTTTCTCCTCTTTACAATTTTACTTTTTCAGCACCGCGAGTATGTTAGTTATAGTCCTTTATTGCTCCTCGCGATGCCTGATAATCTTATCCGGGGCGATGGCCCGGAATTAATTATCGCACCCAAACTTGGAAAACTCGTTTCAATACCTCAATGATTTTTTTTGAGGTGCGTAATATAGCGCCGGGCGATCGCCCTTGCCATTCTCTATTTATAAACATAACATCTCCTTACAAATAATTTCCATGACAGTTTATGCTAATTCTAAAAATATCGTTTTCCTGCGCGCTGGTGGGGGCGGATCTCGCAGCGGCCGCTACACCGCCACTCGCGTCTGTTGACACAGTGGCGGGAGAATCCAGTGGCGTGGAAGCCGGGCGGAATGTTCCTGTGACGCGGAAAAAATGCCTCTACCTATTCATTCATTTCTCGGGCCACTTTTTCTCGCGTCCGTAGTTTGCAATGCCTGTGGCGGAACAGCCATAAACACTCCCGGTATCGACGCCACGTAACAATAACACGCGATCCATCACTCACATATATGCAGATCCTTTTGATTCATCTACATTAACTCACACACTCGTATATCTTAAACATAAACTTCCTATTCATACAACATATATATCGATCAATCTAAATTTTCCATAGATACATATATCAATGTTCTGCTCCTTTCGATATATATATGTAGATCGATTCAAAATTCTAACACGCTATAATTTGTTATTTATTAGTTTTTACTATTCAAAGAATCGTCGGTTAAATCGTCTCTTTGCTTAGTAAATAACAATTATTGCTCCTCTGTGAGTTTAGACCGTTTTACGAACTTTCATTCGAAATAATTAATTTAAAGTTATTTAATCCAAATAACTTTTTCAAAAGACCAACAGTAGCGGCCTTAATGATTTACCATCAATCCTTCCAGGTAATTCTCGCGCCTTGCGGTACGGCCAGAGTATATACAATATTGAAGCGTGCGCGATCTCACAAATGAAACAAGACATAACTTAATATAAAATGTAGACTAGAATTGATATTCTTACAAGTTTCATCTAGATTGACCCAATAGACTTTATTTTTAGAGAAATATAACATTTTATGGCGAAAACTCTCTCATTCAGCGATCCTGCAAATCTCTTTGACTTTTTAAAATTTTAATATAACTACATTGAAAAAGCTCTTGAGAAATACTGGTAAAAATACAACTATATTAAAACTACGTACTTAATCATTCCTTACTTCGATTTTAACTCATTGTTATATACACCTACCAGTACTATTACTTACCCTCTACCTTTTACCCTAATTTCATTTTAATTCCTTCCCACTTCGATTTTCACATTAAGATTCCATAGTTCATCTGTATTTTATATTTATTTTTCATTTTCGTTTTTGCTCTCTTCATTAGCACGTACTTCAGTCTAACTATGAAGATAATGAAAATCTACTTGTATATGTCATAAACAGTTAAATTAACTAATTAAAACTTAAAATAAATTGTATTATTTGTCAATACTTTCACTTAATGTTAATCTGTTGTCGAAACTGTGATCTTGTTTTACCATGATGGTGATCAGGACACGGTTTCCAGCAGAATGCACCCGGCAGAGATTAATAACCACCACTGGGGGACGGAAGTCATGCGTCAACGCACCTACCTATGTACCGCCACGCGCTCTGTGCCCAGTGCATTCACTCTTCTTTCACCTCGTGAGCTGACAACTCTTAAGTTCTTCATAAGATTCCACTGCATTGAGTCTGCACGCATATTTAAGTAGTATATGTAAACAATATTGTAATAAACTCAGTGTTATCACGTTCAATTAAATTGCTCATAACAAACCAAGGTGAGTATTGCAATATACACGAATGACAAGCCGAGTTTTGGGGGCAGCTTATCAATCACACGACCACAATTTTTCTGATATAATCTCATACATGTAACAAGTCTCCAAACTCACACTCCACATAATTCTTGTGTTATAATTTTTTTTGGTTTTTTATACTTTTTATATTATGCAGTATATAATAAAGAGTATACTCACATCAGTTCGACGTATCCCCTGCGCAGCACGAGCGCCAGATAGTCGCCCGCCATATCGGCGCGCTCGCCCGTCAGCAGCAGTAGACCGTCGCGCGCCGAGGGCCGAAAGTGCACGCGCAGGCGCACGCGCTTGTAGGCTCCGCGCAGCGCAGGTAGCGCCAGCCACCCTGATCCCGAGAAGCGGGGCATGGACACTGGCGGTGCAACTGCAACAATAACAAAGTATATCAATTACAAATGGTCATGTAATATCGACCATATATAGTTAGCCGGCAAGGCTGCGGGCCGTATCGATCAGTGGCCTCGTCACTTCACGCACTGACGTCATCCATAGCAATAGCTTACGAGTTTTTTCCGATTTGTGATATATGATATATAGTTAACGCGCTTAGATTTGAACCTCAACCTTTGTAATAAGATTGCTTCAATATATTCAATGCCAACACAAAAAAATTGATACAAATCAACATGAGCACAAACATCATGAATACAAGAGGAAAATATAGACTGAGATTGTCATTCAGAAAACAGGCTGAATCTCGGAAATCAATTATGTACATGCGATAAATAATTTTAATGAAATACCAGAAGCCATAAGAAATGAGGACAAACTAATTAACTAACATACCATCACGTCGTTTCACCGCGGGGGTAGGCAGAGAGAATAGAACGCCACACTATTCTGTCCTGACACATAGTTCTCGCCTTATCCACAATCATATATCTTCTCATACAAACTCGCCGATTATTGACAATATTCCAGTATCTGGTTTACCTGGTCGTACCAAGTTTTCCACGGACGTCCTATATTTCTGGTGCTATCAACTCATCTCCACTGCATTCAGTCTACTTTCCTTTCTCTTCTGCCAGCTGCAGGCCTCACTTTCATATATCAGTGTTGGTACCAGGACTCCATTATGTACCATTGGTTAAGGAAAAACTACATAAAATCCAAATGAAATTTAGCAAATATGTGAAAAATAAGTTGCAGTAAAAAGTAACGATTTTGATTTTGTTTATATTAGAGCATATATAATAATACTTATATACCTATGCGCTTTATTAAGAAAATATAAATAAATATATAAGCAGTTTCAATCTATAATACATGTCTGCCTATTATATTTACATCGCTAAACGGTCCAAATAGTCCATACACTTTGCGATAAGAGAAGAGTAAGAACGTGGCGGTGGATCATCTATAAGGCAGCTGTACCCTAACAAGAGCCAACAGAATCAGGACCTAGAGGAAGACCGACCTTAGATGGCGGATAATGTTAAAACATATCTGTACAGCGGCAAGATCAAGAAATTGATGGCACTCTGTAGTAACTTCGATCATGGACTTTCCGAGTCCTTTGAGATCACTAAAGAAAATAATACAACCTTATAATATAATGAATGCTCACATTCAAATTTGTTTCAAATACAGCCTTGTGCTGTTTTGTTCTTAATGATAACAGTCATTATAATGAAACTGCGGTTAATTATTGTGTGTAACAGCATGGATGATTTGTCGTCACCTATTCATGTCCGTGGCATTTCTTGTGCTTCCAGGAGTCGACTGTGCATCGAAGATTTAATCAGATCCGCCTAGCGTGATGGTGATCTTCCACGAGATGTGGATTATCCCACCCTTCTTTGGGTCCACCAATGGGTCACGATGTCTTCATGAATGGTAACATTACCAAAATAACCAGAATAGTTGATCGAGCCAGTCGTTCTGCGGGGTATGCGTATACGTCGCTATCACTACATTTACAGAGCGTCTATCCACTTGCGCTTCCATTCTTTCATTAGCACTAGGGCTTGTCGGTTTTCAAAAACGGGGTTTGAAAACCCGCCTTTTTAGATAGATTTGCGACATTCTAAATGCTAGTTTTTTCAACTTGGTAACTCAGTTTCAAATATTAGAATTAATATTTAAAAACTATTATTTAAAAAAAAAAGTTAATATTTTGACTTGCAACCCCCTCGGTTACAAATGAATCGAGATCGATTAAGAATAATTAACTTAACCTTACCCTGACGATAATTTAAATTACCATCAACTTTATCTAGTCATATATTTTACTGTGGTGTCTATTCTCTGACGATACTATTAAATATAAGTAATAAATAGTCTACTAGATTTATTTAGACTACTAAGATTAGTTCTTTTTTGTTATGTCAAAACTGAATAAGGTGAAATTGGTCAGTTCCATATTGTTACAAGAGTTGTTGTTTAACGCCCATGTATTCCTTGTTTATTAATAATTTTTCGTATGTATAAATATTTATTATGACTTATTTTATTTTTCAGTTTCAGGAAATTAGGTCATCTCTAAGTGATTGATCAGTGGACGTTTTGTGTTTCTTATAAACAAATTTCCTGAAAAGGAACACCGAATTAAATTGTAGCATTTTTTTGTAACAGCGTTTATAAAACATGAATGGAGTTTAAAAAAATTTGAAACCTTTTTTCGCTATTTTAATTGAATTATCTTATTTTTGTGAAACTTCGAAAACCGGGTAAAACCGAGTTTTAGGAAATATTGAAATTCAACAAACAATTTTTTCAAAATAACGTTTTTGCATAAATCCTAATTTGTATCATAGAAAAATAATGGAACGACGGATCTTGACAAGACCAGATTTTAATTTCGGTTTCCGAAGATAATTCGATATAATATTGACTGATTGACTACTACTACTCTGTTTCTATTCAACTCAGTAAAGTGTATTCAGATGTAGATTTTGAAATAATGAGTTGGCAAAAATTGGGTGAGTTCACCCTTTACCGACGTACTGCATGCAACAAAGCATGTCAGGTCGTAATATATTCAAAAAGAGCAATCAGAATTGCGTAGTTAATAATACTAGAAACACAATTTATTTATTTGGAAACAGATTAACAAAACGTTGGAAATTAAGTACCTACCTAAATCATTTATTTTGGCAACATTGCCAGCGATTTGCACAGCCATTCGTCAGCCCCAATGCCGCAATAACTGTTAGTTAATTAATTCACTCAGTTTATGACTTAATCAAATACAGTTTCAGCAAAATACCGAAATATTTGTAATGCACAATGTACCGAATGTTCAAGCATGCCAATATTGCAATAAAACATATATTTTTAAATGAATCAATTTACATTATATTCTTAATTTATATTAAATATACGAGTAATTAATATAAAAACCATGTAAATGTGTAACCATTTTAGTTTAATTAATTATTAACATATTTATATTTATACAACATTTATACATATTTATGTTTAATACAAATTAAATTAATCAATTAGAAAAAAAATATTTATTCGAAAAAATATTTAGTTGCTACTGGGATTAGAACATGTATCCTTTCCTATCCGGGAAAAAGGTCGTGGTTCGAATCCCGGTGGCAACCAAATATTTTTTCGTATTGTTGATGTTTGATGCGTTAACTTTGTGATTGGACATAATTATTATTTTTTTATAAATTAACACGCTTCGTATAAGCCACATTGAGTAATTTAATATCAACCGGTTTCGATACCACTGTAGCTTTGCATGGTTTATACTCGTACAATGTTTGTTATTTTATAAAAATTAATAAATATTTTTTTCAATAACTAAATTTTTCGTGCGCATTTTTATGATTGATTAATTTAATTTGTATTAAAAATACTACAGACCTATATTCTAGAATTGCAACATCACAATAAAAATGTATTCCCATTAATAAAATTCTCGTAATTATGTCTTTAATTTGTGTAATTATATCGAAGTGGACATTAAAAAAATCCCCTTTTTAGATCCCTTGTGGCGAATTTTGTATCTAAGTTAAATTATTTTTGAACTCTCACCATTTAGAAAAATTATAGCGAATCAGGCTGACTAATGAATTTAACCGAGATGTTTACTAGTTTTATCGAAATCAGATGAGAGTCATTATGTCTCTGACATCTGTTAAATCCTATTCTATTGTTTCATACATGGTATCTAATGGACAGTGATACGTGCTATTTTGAAAACGTTGTTTTATCAAAGTAAAGTAATAAAGTAATCAAAACTAATATCATTAATCAATAATTTCGATGAGTTGGCCACATTAACTGATTAATACGTTAGCTGGAGGACAATGATATTCCTATAGTTGATGTTTACGCGCCTTGTTACTTCGATTGGCACCACTGGGTTTCCTGATTTATAGTAATGTGCATGCATGTATGTGAGTATTGGTGCCTTTTTTTCGGAGAGCCAAGAAGACGGTAAACGACAAGCGGTTAAGCGGTTCCCGCGCTTCGACCAATCCAGAGGTCCAAATAAATCACCAGTGCGCACTTCGGTCGGTCGAAATCTACCCAGGTAAAAGTACAACAACATCGGACCAGAAAGACAGCAAATACAATAAAAAGGTTAGTGCAGTGTTCATATATCATATGTATCCTTATTGTCAATTGGAAACCTGGGAACCAGCTATCGAAGGCATTTACATAAACAGTGGCAGCCAATACTCTGAAGCACAAAGAAAATGAATAGAAGTTGTATTCAATAGAATGGGCATCCTTTTCTACTAATTTAAAAATATCTAAGATGCACCAAACATTGTGAATCCGGGCTTGAACTCCTCATCTATCGAGGACCCGCAATCATAAAGGATAATCTTTCTTGAGCACTAGAGACAACTGCTGATGATAAATATTATTATTTTTTAAATTTATTTTTAAGTAATTGCAAAATAATGAACACCCAGTAGGTGTAGTTTACTGCAGTGGTTGTTGTATATACATAGGTGCGTGCAGTTATTTAACTGCTGAATTAATTTGGCTCAAAATATGCTGCTGTGTTTTCATAAATATATCATTGCACCTGCAAACTACATTTATTATTTTAAACGGAAACATTTCGTTATAACGTGGTGATTTATTTGGCGATTTAAAATAAAATACTTGTAAGCGTACTCAGTGCATTATGCAGGTGTAATCATTTATTTTCGTTTAATAATTATTATATTAATTTACTTCAGTACATAAGTACGTATCTATATAAAATATATATTTTTTAAGCAATATTAGTGTTATGCATATCCAAATAAGAATCATCTTAAATTATAGCTGTGACTTTGATCGAATAATAAACACATAATAAAAATCTGTAATAATACAACACGAAAAATATAGACAAAATGATCAAATTGGAATAAAAAGTATGTTGAATACTTTTTTTTTGAGAAACGTAAAGGCATTTTAGGTACTCTTGTAAATTAATATTTTCCTTTAGTTAATTTTTTTTAGTAGTTGGTTTTATAGTCTAAGAGCAATGTGCGATTCATGCCTCTATCATATTCCTATTTTGGATTTTTTAGGATCACATTCTCATTAGTTTTACTCCTAATCTAATAATTGTGGTGGTTACTTTATATTGTCCGGTTTAATAAAAGTTTCACCACTGTTTTATTATACAAATTATATTTTTAAAAAAGAAAATCATTAAAAACCTGACTTTATAAAAATTATTTATATTATTATTTATTGAATTGTAATTATAGATTTGAGATGTGCGGGACAAAACTTTCTCCCCGACAAATTTCGAATTATAATATTGACTTAATTAGTGTGTCTATTATAACATAGAAGCAGTATTTAAACTTCTACGTAGATTTTACGGTATGCTGTAGTGATGAGAAAAAATATTACTCTTGACTAAATGGTGTGATTGTGCTTGGTATTCGATAATATCAGTGATTAAAAACTGTGACTGTAATCACAGTTTCATTAGAAATACACACGCGCTGCGCGATATCACAATACACGAAATATATATTTTTTAAAACATAATTTTGAGCATATTATATTATTAAAACTATATGTAAATAACCCATTCTAGCATAAATAATTAATGTATGTATATGTTATTTAATATCACCACAAAGAGAATTAAAACCCTTCAAAAAATGTGACATTATTTTTCGGGTCAAATTCTCATGGTTTCGGGTCAAATACGTTAAACGTTTTGGCAGAATCTACTAAATGGCGCTGATTACTGACGATGATAAATATTGACAAGCAAATAAATAGACACGAATTCAATATCCCATAATTTTCATTTTGGTGGCACCCACGTGATCACCTTGGTACCACTCACGCTCCGCGATTTTTTAAAAAAATATGACTCGATTGGAACGAAAATTTAAACGCTGATAATATAACATGAATTAATGTAAAAATTACGTCTTGAGTACACAAATATTTAATTTTCGAATAGTAAAAACTTTTACTGTTGCATAAATGTGTCATAATCATAATGTGTATAGAATGCTCCTGAAACGAAAATAATGTTCCAAACCCCTCTTCTATATACACACTTCATATTGTGTCTATTCATATATTAGTCTGTGAATATAATTATGTTTTATTGTTTGTAACACAACATTAAAGAGATATTATTATTAAGGAGAACACATTCTTATTGTGAAGTTGTAATTATTCAGAAATTACCAACTATGCTACAGCGACAATACTTTTGATGACAAATTTTCTCACCCGTATGGTTACACTTTTTAAATTAATACATCTATCGTTCCATTATTTGTAAGCCATCTACTTTATTTTTGATTTGATTTGTAATTGATTTTATATGTACATATTTCTAATTAATACATTTAATTAGTATTTAAGATAATTATTATCAAAATCTTGATGAAATGTTACGATTATAAGGTCACTATATACAACTTGACATTACCGCTAATAAATTAATATAAAGATAAATGACTACCCCAATCAATTAACTATCTAAAACAAAATGATGAACATTTCTCACCCTCACCACCCCTCATCGTTGTAACACCTATCGGGCCACTTCATCAAAGTGTACCACCTTTCCGGCACAGACAATCTGATATCCTGTCATACCAGACTGAGAGAGATTGATCGTTCGATATATCGTGAAAGCTGCAAAATTGGTCCAGACACCTATAAGATGCTTCTAACGTCTGACCGGTAATGCTCGGGTCTAAAGTACCCAGAAATAGACACCAAAAGTTCTACATGGATAATTTATTTATAAAATGCTGTAGAATAAATTTTGTTTTATTTCATATATGATTACTTGAAATTAAAATCAATTATTTATTTCATATGCATCATGAAAAGATTTAAGTACCTTGGATCCAAAATAACTAGTAACTATAGTATTACAGATGAGATCTAAAAGCGCGGAGTAAACGCGAATCATTATCATATTCGCTTCCAAAATCAAGTAAAACTAGCAGAAAAGCACTCGGCTATCACCAATTTCTTGCCGCTAGGCTATGCGAGAGGCTATTGCAACCGCTTCGTGGCCAGGGTTTTCGTAGAATCTTATTATATTGCTTTAACAATCAACTATGCAGCGTACTCTGTCTTTATTTCCAGTAAGAAAAAACAAAAATTTGTTAAATGATACATGCTAAATATATATGTATACCGAGAGATATCTTAATTTGATATGATTATCGTCAGAATGTTATTAAAAGTACAAACACGAAGGATATAGTGAATTTAAAGAAATTAAATAGTATGGACAAGTAAAAAAAATACAAGTAATCGTATCCAATAATTATTATTCATACCAGTTTTTGTCAAATATTAGGCTGCTGATAGATATTTTTGTACTGGAATGTAAATGCATTGAATATATAAAAAATACAACAACCCCTCTAAAATCCATCGCCGAATATATCCGTCACAAAATCTTTCCACTACGGCCAGCCTTACCTACTACCCCCCTTTGATTCAGTCGCAAATCATCTGTTAATATTATTTTTGAAAATGTTGTCAACAACTCAGGCACTTACTTCCGTTTATCTCTCATCATCGCTTGGGGGGCTAAATTCTCCGGGCGGTTTCGCTCAAATGACGTAATCGGATAATATAGAACATCTTTGTCCATCCCCTGGTTTATTAGCTATTTTTTTATTTACTAGGCATGATACCTATCGACCAGTGGCGTGCAGTAGGTATAAATTTAGGTTATGCTGTAACCAATGATATTATACGATCATACATGATACATGTACTACAATACATAGGATTGAGAACTTTCGTTAAACCAACGTCTTTAGACAAAATGAACCCGTCATTTATACGACCCTACCATGTATTTGTTTGTAATTTGAGAGTAATATTATTAGTGTTTTTAATGTTCAAGTTTTAACGTAAAATAATACCTTCTTACCCATATAAAAGTCAATATAAAAATATATAGACGTTTTTAAGAACACTATATGATTGAACATGATTATTTTATTGTTTGAAAATCCTTCACGTAATAACTAAACGAAATAATTATTTTTATTAAAGGGTAACGTAGGAAATAGTTCTGCCAATTGCTTTCTCTTTTTCCCAAATCAAAAACAAATTCTTGCACCAAATGCACCTGGAACGCAAAGAACGGCCATAAAATAAACACGTTAAAAACATTAAGATAGTAAAATTTACGAATTAGTAAAATAGGAAGTAGATATTTCAATAATTAGCCAATTATATGACTTGAGTAATTCACTAGCTTAAAAATAGAACAGAGATGAGTGAATAGCTCGATGCGGCGAATGCACAAGAGCACCATGATTACAGCGGTGAGTTTTCGTGGTTGTTTTTAGAACTAAGCAATTAAAGTCTCTACTGGTACACAGATGGCGCTAATTTAAAAAAATGTTTCCGTTTATGTTAATCCAATTATTTAATTTATATTTGTTTCCCAGAATTTGTAGTAATGCACAGGTTTTTTGCTTGTATGCACTGCACGTTTCTGCTATCGACACATACTCATCGATATTCAAATATTTTAACATAAAACGTTTATACAGTGAGTTACACAATACAATTTGTCACGTTAAAATTAGTATGTTAAAACAATACTCTGATATTCACCTAGTCTTTTATTTTTCCCTTGGAGTCGCTAAGACCTTTTTGATTTCAAAAAGATTTTAGAGGCGCCAAAAATCGATCCCAATACCTCCCACATGTTAAACGAGCACTCAATCATCTTGCTATTCCTCCATTAGATTATGGTGTCAAATTGTCGTATACATTGCTAATTTTTCCAAATTTAATGTAGGTATTGATTTTTATTTTACATACATTATTATTTATACATGCCTAAAATTAATTCGTAATACTTACTAGTATTGCAAAATTGCCCTTTACACTTAACTGCGTAACAAATTAATTAATTATTAATGAGAATATGAGTTAAGAACTTAACATATTTGTAAACATCTATTTCACGATCGTGTTTCTCTGCCGGGGAAATTTTAATTGTAATCTTATTTATTATCTGAATTTTTCAAAAATTCATTCTAACTAGAAAACTCAACTGGCGCCCTAACTCAAATGGCGCAAATTTATCTTTTTTCTGTTACATAAAATCCGAGAATACTGGCAGTGGTTGTACAGTAGTTTTATATAGCAGGTATGGAGCATTAACTGTTTAATGACAGAATAAATAAGTTACATAAAAAATACTGTCATTTATACTGATATTTGCATGAAGTCTTACTCCAGAGATCAGTGTGTTGTCGACTAGATTATTAACAATTTTGTACTGAAAGAAAAAATCAGTAACTTTCACAGTTTATTTAAAATGTTTAAATACTAATTATAAATATATACATATGAAATCAATTTAATCAAAAAATATTATTGTTGTCGTCAAAAATACTGTCGCTGTAGCATAGTTGGATAATGCACCTTCCCCGGTTTGGAAAGAGATCCAGTTTCGAATTCCCGTAGCGCAACAACGATATTTTTCGATAAAATTAATTTTATATGTATATCTTTATAATTAATATATTTAATTAGTATTTAAAATATCACAGACCTATGTTCTGAATAATTACAACTTCACAATAAGAATGTATTTTCGTTAATAAAATATTTAGTTTTTATGTTTTCGTTATAAATATTTATATATCGTATGGAATCATGAACCTTGAAGGCAAGAGAGAGAAGACGGATTGATGCCTTTGAGATGTGGTGCTGGAGACACATGTTGGGCATACCATGGACAGCGAGAGGCACGAATGTCTTATTTTGAAGGAGCTGAATATCAAAGACAGACTCTCAATTGTTTGTCTCTGATGAATCTTTCAATTTTTTGGGCTTTTTGGGAAAAAATAACCTTACTGTGGTGGGTCACGTCGAAGGACGGAGAGGAAGAGAAAGATTAACAGATATTTCTCTGGTAACAGCTCTAATATCTGTAAGATGTCGAGAAAAATTGAACAGCATAGTCAAGAGGCGGAAGTTCAAGGAGATTACGATCCTCAATTATGAGGGATCGACGTGAATGATGATATCTTCGTTCATACACTTCAGTTTCTCACATATTAAGAAGAGAATTTCCGTTGTATTTAATCCGCTTCCAATCTACCATATTATTTTCAATTATCGCTATAATACTCAAATTTCGGTTTTAAAACATCCTTATGAACCACTGGAGGTAATTATCTCGGGAGTTTCATATTTCCTTAGATCAATTAAAAGATATTAAAACATCATATTTATATACAAAAATATATAAAATATTACAGATAACTTGTGTTATGATTTCCTCTTACATTTTTGTTTGAAGATGCCACTGTTTTCAAAATAAGTTTACGCAATATTTCGCGAACCGCCCCTAGACGACAACAGCTGACGGATTCGCACAAATTGGCTGTCGCAATCTGTCATCCCGTCCACCAAGTTATGCAGTAAACGTAATTGCAAAAGACAGTTAATTTTAAGAATTCCCCCCTGGAGGATACGTGAGTGGAAGACAGTGACACATTGCCCATCTTATACTTCTATTATTCGCGTTCTTGGTGCCTTTGTCACGCGTGAGCATGCGTGGTTCTCATTATATATTTCATCATCTTGCTTTTACTCTCAGCGAGAGTAGTCGTAATCATGATACCGGCACTTTATACTGTTGATGATGGTGGGAATGATTGGTCCATGGCAGAATCGGGATATACATCGAAGTCCTAACCATCATTTTGGCAAGATCTAGTTCCTTCTTCCCTTTCTTGTACTACTAATGGAGAGATCATGTTTTATGTGACACAGCCAAAATATGATTCGAAGCCTTATCGAGAAACCTTTTATTCGTTTGATAATAATAATTATTAGTTCTCTTGACTTATTCTGCATCCTAGAATGGATAAAAAAGAAGAGGATGCAGATATTTATTTATATTTTTCAATTCAATACATTTAATTATATTTTAGTTTTACTATGTCTGTCTCGCTTGAAAACTCTGTATTGAGACTGACAAAATTTACAATTTAGAATAAATTTATTGCGTGTACATTAAATATACAAATATATTAAATAAAAAATAATAATTCTTCGACTACACTTTTCCATAAAAAATACATATCATATTTCGAATCATTAAGTACCTTAATGTAATATGTTACTTACTAAATAGCCTTCGAGATGACACAATATTTGGACGAGTGTCCAAAAAACAGGTCGACCCATCTCTCTAATCTAAATTTGAATCCTACTTTTTAGATTCTTCGGATATCTAAATTTGGATACACTTTTTAATATTTTATTGTACAGTTTAGAGCCTAGGTGTCTAAAATTTATTTGTCCATACGTCGATCTCGCTCTCGGGACTTGAAGAGAATCTTGAAGGAATTGTGTAATGAGTTGAAAGAGTGTTATGTGGAGTAATGTTTGATGGTTATGTGGGCATTTGTCAGATGACTCAGAAGAATACGTTGTAGTATTTTTTTATATTTTTCTGTGCCGATAAATCGGCGTTTATTTTTAAAACAACATTCCTTTATAGCTTGTATAAATATAAAAATCCTTAAAGTAACCAGTACACCAGAAAGTACACGACATTCCATTTACATGCACGCCTGTTGGCCGTTTCCTACCTCGCTATGTACATACAAAGTACCTGTTCTGAGGCAGGTCGCCATTAGGTTTCGTAAACTAGATTATAAGTTGGAAGTAAGGTAAAAAATTAAATTAAATGATATAAAATAGAAAAATCAAAAATCAAAAAGGAGACAAGCAGAGAATAAGTAAAATGAACAAAGTAAAGTAGTAAAAATTTTGATACAGACTAAAGACATAAGAAGTAAAAGAAAATAAACTAGCAGGTATGTAAGAACAAAAAAAAATTACATAAAATGAATAGCATTAATCATTTAAGTAATTGTTCCAGCTAACTTCTTTCAATATTGAAAAGCCATTCCTTTTAAAGTACGCAGAATTTAAGATACGATACCGTTGCTATCTCTTGTGGTAGCTTAAGTAATAGTGTGAGTAATGAGTCCCCAGTAACCGCCCATTGGCTCACATGTTCGTTTGAAGATTGCGGAGTGTATTGAATAAGTGTGTGGCCAAATCTGGTAGGAAAAGCAAAACACTACTTACGGTTGACAAAGGTTTATTGTTAAGCTCAGTTACAGTTTAGAAACATATAATATCCGTACAATGAAATGACTACAAAGAGAAGCGTTGCTCGTAGATGGTATCTGGAAGGCGGCAGCGAGAAGAGTGGCGCTCCCGAACAACTGCTGATTGCATATTATTATCGCATGGTTGTTACGTCGGTACCGGGCATATTTTTGCGGTTGTTAGGAGCTCTGCTTTTACGCACTGGCAAATCTGAGGTGCGTTCAAGGGTCGTCGGCGGTGATGATAGTAGATTTTAATTGTTAATGTTAATAATATTTACATCAAGTGCTGGATATATACAATCTCCGAACTACTTTAATGAATTTATATTGCTGGTATAACAAGAAATCTGAATCAATACCAAACCGACTTTATGTAATAAATGTAAATATGAATCGTTATGAGGGAGTAATGTCAAGAATCTAAGCTGGAGAAGTAGCAGGAGTATCATTAAAGAATCGAGTAACAATTACCTACTCAGATAAAGGAGATCTTCGGAATGGAGTTTCTATTTCTGCATATAGAAAAACCTTAATAGATGTAGCTTGGAAAACAGTGCAAGATAGAGGTAGTTGGTCACGCGTTGTTGAGACTTTGGGGCCTCGAGCCTCCTAAGATAGTATCTAATTAAAATGTCATATGTGATTGCTATATTATTACAGCATATTATGTGTGTCAAATTTCATAACGGTAGAATATTTATGGCATAGCGCACATTTACCAAAGATTGTAAACTATTGTTAAACATTGAATTCCAGATAAATCTATTGGACGCTCAATAGGTTGATAGTAATGTCCTCTAATTATAGGCTCTGTTTGGACTGCTGTCTCTGTGACGTGTGTGTGTGTAATATATACTATAAAATATTATGAAACTTGATAGTATTCTAGTGTACCAATTGCAGTTTGATATAGGTGTATCCAAGAATAAGGTAGCAGACAGTTTACTCAGAATAAGGTAGTATAAAGGAAAATACAAATTTAATTCTGCAAGAATGGAGCCACCCTTGCGTAACACGAGATACCAATTTTTTGCCATTTTAAACCTTTTTATGTGGATACCTGCCTAGGTACCTCGCTAACAGCGATACAGACGATAAAATAAAGAGGCTACAAAGAAAATGGTATATTTTGTAAGGAAAATGCTTTAACATGATTTTGATAGCACAAACTTTACATCTCCATAAATCATGTTACAGACGTAATAACATCAAAATATAATATGTACTTAATATAATCAGATTATTTACAGAATATCGTGTGAGGATACACATAATATGAGTGACTTTTAGAGTTTACAGAGAACCGTTTAATTCGACTAACCAGTTATTTTTACAACCAAGGAACCGGTTGACTGGTTTTAATCGGTTATGCAAATATGTATATAACATTAGTATGATGTTTAAACTGTACTATATTTATACATTTTATAATACTTATATTTCTATATGGTGTGGAATCATAGACTCTGAAGGTAAGGGAGAGAAGATGAATTGATGTCTTTGATATGTGCGCACATGATGCGCCTACCGTGGACAGAGAGAGACGCACAATGTCTCAACTCTCCATTATAAATTAACGATAATAAATTCAGAGAGTATCTGTTTCTATTATATTTATATTTTCTACCATTACTGTTTGCAATCATCCAGACAGACTCAGACTTTATTTCAATATTATGATTTCATACCGTCGTCCTCCATAATGTTCAAATACGCGATGGTTAGACTACACCAGAAAAGTTGCTGGGCAAACAATACGTCGGACTTGAACAATTTAACTTTTTATTTTTCTTCTTCTTCTTCTGTCAATCTGCGTTCACTGTTGAATATAAGCCTCCTCTTTCCTACTTCATAGCTAGAGAGACAAGGGTCTCTTGTACTGAACAGAGGAACGTAACATCAATAATGTGATAAGCAATATTGATAGGAAATCGCAAGAGACAGTGAATTAGACCGAGTGTATTTAACACTAAAAGATGATCGACAAAAGAACAATAATAAAAAAGGCAAAGGAACTTTAGAATGATTATAAACGCAAAATAACCAATTAGGATTGATTTGTTTATTTATTTAATACCCTCATTATTACATGTTTTTCACTTGTTCTGTCTATCTAACTAGACTCGAGTCAGTATCGAAGTGGGTTACCGCAATATATCCGTGTTTGGATGGGTAAAGCTTATAATTTAAATAATTGGAAAATAATGTTTACATATTACAAATCCTATCTATTTTATAGAACTATTTAAATTATAATAAAATACAACAGGTAATAATGCGCTTTTGTGAAAGAAGTTCAGGGCGTTTCAGACAAATTTTGGTGTTTAATAATGGTATCCCAAAAAATGAAGGTATACATACTTTGAAAAGTTATAAATTCAATATTGATTAAGAAATTTTTTTTTTAATTTCAAATCAATCAAGATAAATGCAGATTTTTTTAAATATAGCTAAATTAAATTTCTTTAATTTATGTCGGTATTCCCTCACCTACCCTATCACCTGTCCCCGCAAAAAAAAAGTGCAATGGCACAAGTTTCGGAGAATGTGGGGCATATTGAATTTTATATTTTCGACCAATTCACCTTTTGGGAAAGCTATTCATCAAAATTTCCCCTCATATCACGATGGTAGTGGAAATATGCTGGAAATAAAACTTCTCATTAACAAGTAAAACTTTTCCAATAGACTCACTTTAAAATGCAATGTTCGCTCGATTTTGGAACCTGCCTCATGTGTACCTACACATTTTTTAGAACATCCTGTATATTATATTATATTTGATATTTAGGCAACTTTTCCTTATTGATGCATTGTAAAATTTATCAGACAACATTTAACTAACCTTTATCCGATTACCGTGCCACAGTAACTATTTGCTAACTAACGAAGAACATACGTTTTTCGACAGATCCGACCTACCATTAATAAAAAACGGAATCATTGATATGTTCAAAATTAGAATTGGAATGTTTTCGGAAAGCCTTGATCTCCCTTCACTGAGAAAGGTTAAATGGGTGAGCGAGACCGCAAATACCCAAAGTCACTTTTATAAATCTTCCAACGCACAGCCTCGCCACGAGGATAAGGGAGTCTTACTCTAGAGGGCTGATGGTAGTAAATATTCAACAGGGACCAGATAGCCTGTTGGATTGACCGATTTATGTCTGGATGTACGTATTTATCGCAGGCTTGAATTCTAGATACCTATTTTTTGTATCTTCTCATGTATAGTATAAGGGATGAACAGGCACTACTCTCTTAATAAGAATAATATTAGATATTAATATTATATCATTATGAACGATCTCTGGTGTGAAATATTTATTTATTTATTTTTGTTCATCATTCTTTCCTCTTTCGTGTCATATTGACATAAAACTTGATAATTTTTTATTTTTTTCGAACGAACAACCTAATACATACAATAGAAAGCATCAGAATGTGAATTCTGTTTGCAAGAAAGATGTTATATTTTATGTGAATAGATCCTTGGCTAAGATTAAGGATGGTGATAGAAAAAATAACTTACCTGATTAGTACATACCTTCTAGTATCGAATTAAATAAATAATTATTAAATACAAAGGAAGTAGGTATCTACCAATGTTGAATATGTAAAGTTCGGTTGATTAATTTATTTAAAGAAATTAGAACGTTAATATTTTTAATATCCTGTCAAGGGAGAGAGTGCCAGATGGTTATATAATTATTTTATTGGAAATATGCTAGCAGGCCGTTATTAACCGTTACCATACCATGATATAAAATACTCGAACGCAGCCATGCTGTCAACTCGTGTTACCGTAAATAACAGTTAGAAAAAATGTTTTTATGAACTTAAATGGCACGAATTTACTCTAAATATTAAGCATTCAATTTTGAAAACATGATTAATGACATAATTTAGAGCATTCATTTAGTCCTATACAATGTGTCCTTCCTTCTTATCTCTCTTTATTTAATTAATAAGAAAGAGATAAGTATATTTGTATATTTGTTGTTCTTTTGTCACAAATTGTATTTTTACCAACGTATTAATTTTACAACGGATTGAATGGAAAAAATATTGTTTTTATACGATTCCCTTTCATAGTTGGCTTTTCACTAGTCATTTCTGAGCCCTAATATTTTCTTTAGGATTATCTAAAATATGAATTTTATGTTGCATGTATTTACCGAAATATTATAGGTTTAATTATGATGGTAGACCTGTGTTACTGCATGGTTTGGGAAGGGTTAAAGTGTTATGTATAATACAAATGGCGATAATTATATTTATGTATATATTAGAAAAAATATTGTTTGAATTTTGCCATGAGGCCTCAGTAAACAAATTTATTTGCCATGTTGTTATAAACTTATTATCAATTTTAGTGACTTGTATATTTTCAAAAATAACACATTCTTATATCATCTGTCATTTCAACGTAAATTTTCATTGCACTGTAGATCACCGATTTATGAGATTTAACCTTCTTCCTGAATGAATTGTATCTCTTCCCCTTGTATGACATTCATTAATTTTTCAAAATAAATTCTGCTAATAATTATTTAGTGTGAATTAAAAAAATAAACACTATTACATTAAAATATATTTTCTGTTTCAAGCTCATTCAGTTATCCGTATTTATTTTTCAGTATTATTCTCAAAGCTTTATTTTGTTAATTGTTGCATTTCTTCTTCATTAACTAAAAATAAAATGCTGCTGATGTAGTTTATATAAGAAATAATAATATAATTGTATACTATTTTACAAGACTTAGTACTGATGAATCTTCTAATCCTTTCCAGAAGTGAGATTTTTTAGCAATCACGAGTCACGTTTCTTGTATTTTGGGAATAATTATATTTAGAATCTATTATGACTTCCAAATATTTTATTTTCTTGTTCGTGAATTTAGTTTTCATAAAGATGTTAAAGAAATATAATCATTTGGCTGAATTGTATTATTTATAAAAAATGTTAAAGTACATTAACTTTAAGCACATCCACATTAATTGATCTAATTTAAAAACATAGGATATAAACAAAAATATTTAAAAAAGTATTGAGTAAAAAAAGAAAAAAATAAATTATGGTAGGGTAAGACAAATCAGTACACATTATTTTTCATTGTAAGCCTTTTAGTCATTATGAACCTCTTGTTGACGTTCTTCCAATTTTAATTTTCTTGGCAGTTGGTTATACCAATTGTCTAGGAACAATGTATGATATATGCCTCTGTCCCATTCCTTTTTCCTTTTTAGACCCTTTTAAAATAACATGCTCATTCGTTTTGCGCCTTGTTCGATAATTATGTTGAATTAAAAATTTGTTCTCTATAAAAAAAACTTTTATATTACTTTTTTATTTAGTGAAGTTAAATATAAGACAAAGAAATAAAAAAAGTAGAACGGTTGGGTTAGGTTAGGTTCATGCCGTTTTTAATATATTTGATTTGAGATGTGTGTGTCGGTTTCTCTCCAGTCTATTATTCCGAATTAGAAAATTGATTCATACATAGTGCATGGTTGAGATTAGGGATTCTGTGTCGAGACAATCCGGGAATAAATTTCCGGGAATTACATGATTTTTTGCTGTCTTGAGTCCCGGGACGTTAAAAAGAAATAACCTGAAACTCGAGACTTTTTCCTGATGTAATTCATTTTAAACAATTTGAAGTAATCCCATCTGATCATTGTCATACAAGAGGTAGTGACCCAGCGACGAGCGGCACATGTGTAAGTATATGAAAAAGGAAACTTTCTATAGTCTATATGATCAGCCATAAAGATTTACTATTAACAAAAAAAATGAAGTTAAAGGTTTTGTCGGTTTGCTTCCTTGTAAAATGTGATATAATAAAATAATTTCATATCATCTTTTGAAATAAAATTAGGGGTAGGATGAAATCATTTGAAAAATTTACGAGGGGAATTCAGTTGACTTTAACCAAACACATACTTTATTGTCTTCCGATGTGTTTCTTTATTAATTGTTTGTGTTTTGTAATTTTTATAGATGTATGTGTTTTTGTATGAGACCACCCCTGCAACAACATTGTACATCGTTTTTGGGCAGAGCTGAGTTATGAATGCATATGCGTTATATACATTATTTGGCCTCAACTGGAATATTAAACCATATAAAATAAATAAAAGAACTATTATACACAATTTATACGTGATTTTACCTGAAACAACACTGTATATCATTCAATATGGCCGATGCTCCACCAATCTATCAACGTTTGGAAAAACCAATATACAGTGTTGTTGCAGGAGATTATTCAACATTCAACATTATGAATCAATAAGTATTTCTTAAAACAGTTTTTATTTTAATAAATTAATTTTAACTTATCTAGGTTTTTTAATATTTACTGAACATCACACATTTGAATATTTATTAAATTTCTTTTAAATTAAATAAAATTCTGTCTCAATTCCCTGTAATTCGTGGGACTTAAAAATTTGGACTCTCGAGTCCCGGAAATTGAAAAACGTCGAGAACAAAGAATCCCTAGTTTAGTCTAAAGACAAACAAATATAGAATAGTTACTGTTATATAATGAAAGTTGTGTTTGATTATTAAGTGATGTTATCTTCTTAGGTTTTCTGTATTTTCTATATAACATTTTGAAGCTGTCTTAAGTTTTTAGTGTCAAGTATTCTCGTTTGTTTCAAAATTACCAACTTTTAACGCGTCAAATCTGGTGAAATTTTAGACGAAAATTATTAGGATTAAAAATTTATCTTTAGCATCTTGTTAATGACCGTGGGGAGAGATCATCGGATACGACCAAATGGGCGAATAAGGGTGGCGGCTATCAGCTACCTCGATAACAGGCTCCCCATGATAATTTGCAATGCTCCATTTCTCATTCATTACCGGCAATTTTGTCATCAAAAGAACATCACCTTAAGGGAGCGGATTGCACCAAAAGAACGTGAGATTAAAATATTATATACGATAATTAACAGCGATATCACTTCAATATATCATTTATTTTATCTGAACGTTTGTTAACCTTTTAATAATAACGTGCAAACGTAAGCCATATATATGTATAGATGAATAGTATAATACATAAAATAATTATTTAATCGTCTGGTAAAAATTATACTTTATCACTTGACTGGATATGAAAGGATATTGTATTAATTTAAAAAAAGTTTATTAAGCTCGAGAGCTTATCAGATGTCGAGTTCCTTCCTGTAAAAGAGGCAAGGCGTGGACGTGACAAGGTTGTATTAGTTGTTAGCTCCAAAGATCAGAAATGATTTATTAAGGAGAACACATTCTTATTGTGAAGTTGTAATTATTCAGAACATAGCGCTGAGATATTTTAAATACTAATTAAATGTATTAATAGTTGGTTAACGCACCTTCCCCGGATTGGAAAGAGATTCAGGTTTGAATCCCGATAATAACAACAATATTTTTCGATAAAATTGATTTTACATGTATATATTTCTAATTAATATATTTAATTAGTATTTAGAAATGAATTCATTCGTGGCTATTTTTTATCTGTTTTTATTGACGTGCTTTCTAATAGTTGCCAGTAACACGAGGGGTGATAGAACTGGTGAAAATGATTATAGAAAATACGGGGTGGGGATGAAGAGGTGAATGGATAGGAAATCCTTTGATAATAATAGACCAGGTGTGCCGACTTACAAGTTAAGGACAGGTCGACTCACCTGATGTTGCCGCTGCTCCTTTCTTCACCTGAAGTTCACGTCAACTTGATACAGCAATGACAGGTGACTCTGATGAATCTACCTTCCAATGTTCAACGAGTTACACACACAAATCCTGTTGAGTACTTTCCAATGTACACGAAATGAAGATTATAATTCTACTTCAGTCTCGGCCTTCCAAAACCGACAAGCCGAGACGAGAGATAAATAGGTACTTTTACAAATGATGCATAAACGAATGATCATAATGAGAGCGAAAATTCCACACCAAATCTCGGCGAACTTCACAAATCTGAAAGAGACACCGAGCCGAGCTGAGAGGCAATAGGTACTGAGGGTATTGGGCCAGGCGAAAAGAATGACTTTTTTTTTTTAGGAGAACACATTCTTATTGTGAAGTTGTAATTATTCAGAACATAGTTCTGTGATATTTTAAATATGAATTAAATGTATTAATTATAAAGATATACATACAAAATCAATATTATCGAAAAATAAAAACATTGTTGTTGCGCTACCGGGATTCGAACTAAAAATAATAAAGTTGTATCAATGTGTCCAAAATTTAATAAAAATGAATTAATAACTCTAGCGTCTGCTATCAGATTCACTCAAAGGTATTTGAGATTCTGTAAAAATAAGGTAGATGGCTCTGTCAAATGATGGAACGATTAAATGTATTGATATCGAAAAGGTAACATATAAGGTCGAAAAATTGTCGATAAAAATAGTGCCGCTGTAGCTTAGTTGGATAAAGCACCTCCCCCGGTTAGGGAAGAGATCCAGGTTCGAATCCCGGTAGCGCAACAACAATGTTTTTATTTTTCGATAATATTAATTTTGTATGTATATCTTTATAATTAATACATTTAATTCATATTGAAAAGAATGACTACTACAATAAACTACATTTAACAATAATAATTCGAGCAAACGCATGGAATATATACTTATATAAATTGTGTATGTCCACCGATAATAAAATGAATAATTTCAAATACTGAACAGCTACGTTAATTAAATCGTAATAAAAACTAAAAATATCTTTATATTACTAATAAACAGAAAGACGAAAACGCATTACAAAAAACCTAAATCTGGAGAATAACACTATATGGAAGTGAATCGTGAATAATTAGCTAGAGAAGTAGGCAGGGAGTATTTAAGATGTGGTGCTGGAGAAAAATAGAAGGAATAAGCTGAACTCAAAGAATTATAAATGAGGAGGTTTTGATTTCTGATGTGGATATATAGAAAATGCTCAAAATAAGCTGAATGAATAGTGTTACGAATGAAGGTGTTACGGTTCGGATTAATAAAGAAAAATAAGTATTTAAAACTGTTGTGTTCTTAAACTTGAATAATAATCACGTATCATGTAACTAATTTGTAGCATTTATTCCCGATTTTATAACATGTACACAATAGTACAGATTACAAATCATCTTACATCTATCTGCTAAGAGTGACGCGAAGCGATGAACGCTCCAATTCTCGCTGAACAGACATCTTCACGCGTACAACGAACGCACTTGCCTGTCACTCGACAAACATTACAATAACAAAAAATATCTCGAAAATATGATCATCCAGAGAACTATGAGATCTTGCATCACATAATGCAGGGAAAGATTGCTGGAAGTCGGGGTCCTGGAAGAAGAACCTAAAGTAATGGTTTGGTCAGTCTCCTTCAGAGCTGCACTGGGCTGCAGTAAACAAAGTGATGCTAGCTAACATGATCTGTTGAACAGATAAGAAAAATATTCAAAGGAAGGTAAGAAAATAGGTATACAATGGATACCACCGAAAATCCTAATATGATAGAGGAAGCCTAGACCACCAAATAAAGAGCACGGTAAATATAGACCTTCTAGATGGTATCTAGGGCGCATAACCAATTGCACCAACAAGAACACACTTCTTTAATATGAAATAAAAAAAAGTAAAATAGCGAATTATATATAAAACGGAGGCAAAATGATCAAAAGGGAGAATGATTGCAGCGAAAGGAAGCTGACGGCGGACGAAGATTTGTGTGTTTTTTTAGTACGTTTTAGTAATTTATAGCTTTCTGAACATTTATATTCCTTTCCAGTGGCAGTTCTTATTGTGCACTAGGATGTACCGAAAGGGGTGGTAGATTGTACGGGTGGCAGTAAGGGTATAGAGCCACAGATGTTGTCGGGGTAAAGGCAGAGTCGTGAGATAAATTTAAAACCTAATTCTTATTACTAGTTATTAAATAATACTTTATTAACTTTGTTTTTGAAACCATTGTGAGTTATTTATATTCACCAACTGGTTTCTGAAAATGCATTTTCTTTAACACAAGAACATTTTGAACATAATTTTAGTTAGTTTTTTTAACATACTGATGAAGGAAAATATATTTTCCGAAACCGGTTGATGAATATATTATAAATAGCTCACAGTAGTTTAAAAACAAAGTTAATGAACTATCAATTATTAAAATGAAATTATAATTTGCAATGATATTATTGATAGAATTGGCGATAACTTTGTAGAGTTTCATCATAATGGGCGGATTTGAATGAAACAATGTTATTACTCTACTTGAGTTTATTAGCACTACTTGAGTTTTGAGAGAAACTGACGTATAGAACGTTTAATACTTCACCTGTCGACCAAAGTTATAATTATAATTAATAACATTGTTTCATTTATATCAATTCATTATAATTTGCAATGATTGCAATCATTTTTGTATAGTTACCTAGTTTTACAACTTGCAGAAAATTTGATGTTAGAATTAAGGAGCACTTGAGATATTTAAACAGCAACAAATATTCAGAATTCGCCAATCATCTTTTGAAAACAAACCATTATTTTGACATTAACAAGAGTTTATAAATTTTACATACAAATACCAAGGGTTTACAGTTAAATAATTAAACAATTTTGAAATAAGGAAAAAGTAAGTTTGTTTTCACAGTAGTTACAAATTTGTTAGCCATCCTTCCCCCCTCTCCTTCTTTATTATCCATACCCACTGCTTATATTTATAGTTTTGTTTATATATATACTAGTAATTTTAATTTTAGTATGTATACATTGTATCCTGAAGAAGAGTCCATTGAACTCGAAACATGTTAAGTTTTCAATAAACAGTGGTATAAACAAAGTATTTTCTATTTTTAAAATCAGCAATGTTATCTTTGTGGTTAAGATTCATATTTTTTTTTTTATTAAACACTAAAATGAGTTTTTTAAATTTTTCGAAACCGGTAGATATATTTAAACTCATTCTAGTGGTTAATAAAACAAAGATAATAAATATAAATAAAAATAAAGTATTTTCTTCTTATTAATATAAAATGTTGCCGCAGATAAACTTTGCAATTATTAAAGAAGTGAAAAAAATCTAACTGTTTATTTTAATTAAACATATTAGTTATATTACTGAATTATGTAATAAAGTACTTAAAAATAGTAACTGAGATAATGTGATAATTAGTTGACATGTAACATGATTATTTTACATTTCATAACTAAAGTTTGTACTACACACACGTCAAAATTCTGATTCAAATGCGTCCAATTATATCTTTCAATGAATAATGAATAACGAAAGTAGTATCTGCAAAATTGATTGTTGAAGTTTTTACACCGAGTAGTAATCTTTGAACAATATTATAAAATGAAAATATATACATTGCAAAGAACGATAGTTCATGCAAGTGGAAAAATGTTTTCTTTTTAAAGCACGATCCCAAATAGAATACGTAGAGAAGAATTTTTTAAACTAAATAAAAATATTTTGCTCCTTCAGCGTTGCAAATAACTTTTAAACGTAATTTAGTCAGTGCACTTTATCCGATATTGCCTCGCTTTTCTGGCTTATTCTACTAAAATATTTAAAAATGTTTTCTTACTTCAATCATCATTTCTATTATACTCAAGTCTATGAAGGTGTAAATACATCAAGGTGATCACCGCGTTTAGGAATCATATAACACAATTAATTTTAAATTTTGAAATAAGTATTACCATTAATATATATTTTATTAAGAAGAACACATTCTTATTGTGAAGTTGTAATTATTCAGAACATAGGTCTGTGATGTTTTAAATACTAATTTAATGTAGTAATTATAAATATATACATATAAAATTAATTTTGTCGAAAAATATTGTTTTTGCGCTACCGGGATACGAATCTGGATCTCTATTTCCAATCCGGGGAAGTACACTACCAATTGTGTTATAGCGCCAGTATTTTTTATGACAAATCCCGGTAGCGCAAAAACAATATATTTCGACAAAATTATTTTTATATGTATATATTTATAATTAATACATTAAATTAGTATTTATTTTAAATAAATTCTAACTAATTAATAATAGTTTGTTTGTTTGGATATTATAACGTTCCATACATACCACATTCATATTTTTGAAATGGCAGATATATTTTTGAATTTTTTTAGTAACACTATTAAAAAATATTTAACCTTTACCATATTGTGATAGAAAGTACATACTGTGAACTAATGCTATCGTAAGAAACTACAAATATTTAGTATTTCAAATTTTAAAAAAAAGACTTTACTACGTATCTTAAATGACTAAAATTAAATGTATTTATTAGAAAGATATACATGTAAAATTAATTCATCGAAAAAATATTTTTGTTGCTACCAGGATTCGAACCTGGATTTCTTCATAACCGTGGAAATGCATTAACCGAATATGCTACACCAACACAGTAAGTTGACGACAAATTTTCGAACTTATATGTTGAACTTTCAAATTGATACATCTGTCGTTTCATTATTTAAAAGCCACTTGTATTAAAAATATCACAGACCTATGTTCTGAAAAATTGCATTTTCACATAAAAAAAATAAAAAATTCTGACGTCTCCTAGCATGCATTACTCAAAGGTATTAGAGATTTTTTGCAATATGAAGTATATTTATCCTAAAAATGGAATAATAGATGTATCAATTTTAAAGAGCTACAGAATATAAGTGGAAAAATTTGTCGTAAACCTACTTAGTGTTTGCGGCGAAATTGGATAACGCATTTTCCCGGATATCTAAAGGTCCAGGTTCGAATCCCGGTAGCAAGTAACATATTTTTTCAATAAATAAATATTTTCAATATATCTTTCTATTTGATTAATTTAACAGTACTATGTTCTGAAAAATTGCAACTTCACAATAATAATATGTTCTCATTAAAAATATATTAATTTAATTTGTGAGACGTATTTATAATTTTCACTGTAATATTATTGTGTGATCTCTTTTTGTACTACAAATGGTATTTTTTATCGTAGCTGGATATCCAACGTATCAATTTTACATTGGATTGAAATAAAAAATAATAATTTTTATTATTTTATTTATAATTAACCACTTAATTAGTTATTTTTGAACATCAACCGGTTTCTAAAAACATAAGTTTCCTTTTTACGATGTAAAATTAACTAACCAAAACATATGTCTCGTTATTTATAAACTTAGCTGTCAAGAATGTACTGCTTTTTATATTGGTAGAACAGGTCGAAATTTTAACATAAGAGTGAAAAATGATTTAAAATGTTTAAATAGTAATGGTTTTTCGGAATTTTCCAAACATTTATTAGAAAATGATCACACTTTTGATGTAAACACGGGATTGTCTGTTTTACATATAAATTATATTGATCTTAAATCTTTACATAATTGGTTTTTCACAAGTTAATTCTCACTAAAAATGTTTTATAAATATGAATACGGATAAATTACTGATTTAATTAGTTCGATAGACTTGTGTTACTGCATGGTTAGAGGAGGGTATATATGTACCTTTGCTTCTACGAGCGTTGAATCAATGCTAGAAATATTTTATTGAAACGGGCATTTTTTTCATAAAGCAAACGTCACTGTATCTACTTGGCGTAACGCCGTTATGATGAGAAACGGGGTGGATTGTGTTCATGGTTTGTACAAGAGCTTCGGCCTTTTGTTCATAGAATCAATAACTCTGGAAGGGCTCTTTCATCGGCTGGAGAGGGTGGGACGACCTATTGATGCACGACTGCAGAGGGATGATCTTTGCCTCTCGATTCGAATTATATACCCCTGTATGTACGAGTATATATTTTCTACCAATTCTTTCATTGCCCTTATTTTTTTTTGCTTTTCATTGTTTGAGTATTTTCAAAGAGGAAAAAGCGCCAACTTATGACAACTGTTCTTTGTTATTTCTGGGGATGGACGCCTCTTACCGAGCCTCCATTTAAAATTCACAGAATTGCAAATTAGCTATGACATTTGTGTAACACACAAATGTCAAAATTATTTTGCGATTTTCGAAATATTTTCAATGTTTCATTATTTATATCTTATGTGTTTTCTTCTTCTTTAGTGGATTAAGTGCATGAATTGTCACTAGCGCCTTCCATTCTTTAACGTCGCCGTTGTGGTCAGTCTTAATATATCCGAGTATCTAGGTTTTGGTTTTCCTTTCGATCTTGATCTTGAAATATCTAAATAAATAAATATATAAAATGCCTAGTTTAAGAATAAACATTCGATCATACTCATGGTTAGTTGTACAGCAAAGCGATCGATTGAAATAAAAGTGTTTTTTAAAATAGTATTAAATAATGTTTTCAAATTATTCTTTTTAACATACATGAAGATAATCTTTATCGTTACATACTCTATTACCATATAATAAATTAGATGAAATACAAATGGTTTTTTTTTTTTGTTAAATACTGTGGCGGGTAGACATCGACATCTGTGGCCCGTTCGGCGAATTTGATTTATATGCCTTTATGCCTTGTCGTAGCTGCTTATCTTGAGAACTAACTTATTATACAAAGTATAGATTAACTTATCACAATACCAAGTTTATAATTGACAAAACTTGCGAACTCGCTAATTCAATTCTTGTAGTATAAATGTCGAGATAGAACCGAGGTAAGACTTTCTATTCATTTGACACCCAAGATGCTTGTATTTACTGGAGTCATTTTGGTTAAACCTAAATGGTGAATTTACCTGAGCCGGAACCGATCGCCGAGTAGACGGTGACCACAGTCTAAACAACCACACATTCCCCAAACTGCGAATCACCAAAATACCTTTCCCATACAACCGCAGATATATTTACGTAATATATTGTGGAATTTATATCATCAATTATTATACATACTCACATTTTTCCCTTCAAACATGTATTATATTTGCATTATTACATTTTTTATCGCGGTACTTACTTATCATCACGACGTTTTCCCGCGAGGGCGTAGGCAGAGAGGATAGAGCGCCACATTCTTCTGTCTTGACACACAGTTTTCGCCTCATCAACATTCATACATCTTCTCATACAAGCTCGCCGGTTATTGTGGCTTCTAACAGGACCATCTTCCAGCATCAGGTTTACGTGGTCGTGCCAAGTCTTCCACGGACGTTCTCTATTTCTGGTGCCATCAACACTTGCGTCATATATATTTCTTACCATTCACTTCACAATCATCCATTCCATATGACCAAACCAAACCAAGTGATCCTTTCTTAATCTTGCTCACTATACTAAGATCAGTTTTATATTCTTCCCTTATTTCTTCATTTTTTACTCTGTCATAAATTGACTTACCACATATACGCCAAAGTGATCTCATTTCCACTGCACTCATTCTACTTTGATTTCTCTTCTGTCAGCTCCAGGTTTCACTTCCACACATCAGTGTCGGTACCAGGACTCCATTGTGGACCGCTTGTCTTAACTCGATTGACAAGTTCCATTCAAAACGCTGTTCACGTTGTTTCCTGCAGTCATCCTCCTTTCGATATATTTCTCAGTCAACACACTTCCCAAACACACAAAATCATGTAACGCTATAATTTTACAAAACATTAAATTTATAATAAATGACAAATATTTTTTACATTTGCTAACATGTACCAAATGAGCATTTCAAGAACATTAAATATTTATTTACTTCCTTTTCCGTTTTAGTAGCGGAACTCAGTTTAAGAAGTTTTACATCGAGAGAGAAAATACGGTGTTCACGAGATTCCACATCATTTACTTACAATTTATTAAAAAAAATCGCAATAAATTATAAAAGCGGACGCTTTTTTTAGATTTTTTAACATACTATAGATACAAGAACTAACATCTATCAACTAAAGTTAGAAAATGTGTGCCGAAGTAATATTTTACAAGTGCCATACAAGATTCTCTATTCTCAGGTGGACTCTAAGGGATTGGGAAAAAGAATTTCTAAAGTACATAACAGAATATACTTTGTGAGGAACCGAGGTACATCATGTATACAGCATGTTAAAAAGTATTGCCAAAAAAGAGTCAATAAGAAAATTAATTAAATTAAAAAAGTCTTAAGAAGAGCACGGGTTCAGAAATTATTTATTTAATATTTCCTTTTATGACCCACAACTTGTTTGCGTTGAACACCAGAAGATTCTGAAGTGCGAATATGCATTGCAGGTACAATAGCTGCAAATCACTGAGACAGGCATATAGTATTGAGTATGACAACAAGACAAAGGAAAGAAAAAAACGAAACTTATTCAAATATTATTTGTTTCTATATACAACGCGCGTACTGTTGTCGAGTATTCCCGGTGTAACACTGCGGTTGCGATGTTGCGCATGCGCAATGGTTTCCTTCATCTTTTGACTAACCACATGCAACGTTAGAAACATTCACATAGTGAATTGTCGAGTGAAAATTGTCGCCGTGTATATAGATCTGGACCACGAAGAAGCGGTATTCTAAACATCTTCGGAAGTGCAGTGATATCGCTGTTCTTCATTACAAAAGTGCGAGTCAACTGAAGGTGAAACTTGACGTCCAACACAGGACCAAGATCAAGATAAGCCAGATCCGTCTGCCAATATTCCTTTCTTGTTCCAATTCGGATTGCGTCAACTAACCATTAATTTTAATTGATACAGTTCACGAGATCTTATCCCACCAGTACGTGATTCGTTTCGTGAATCCGCGAAACATAAAACCAGCTGACATTCATCGCCAAGTGTATCCTGTTTTATTCTGATTTGGCGTCAAGTGATTTCCATGTTTTCCTTCATCTGAAGCGGTTCCTTGATTGCGAGCGTTTTGATGTCTATGATGAATTCAATGACGGACAGAATGTCGGTACATGGTTTTCATCCCAGGCGACATCGTTCTATGACGGTGGTATACTAACATTATTACAAGTGCCTTAATAATGGTGGCGACTATGTTGAGAAGAAATTGAATGTGTCCGAAGAAAGTAAAAATGATGTTGTATTTCTTTAAAAAATATAATCCCGTACTTAAAAAACGCGTCTCGTACATGTGCTGTTTTGGCAATAGTTAAAATTACATTCTATTAAGATGTTCTGTTTCAATATACCCCAAATTAAATTTTTGATTTATTCTTTCTGTCGGCTAAAATGTTACAGCATTTAATAATGTCATGTTCACTTGCTTTTGAAAATCTGTAAACGCCTCCGGGTTCATTTTAAATACGTGAAGAAAAAAAACTATATTTCGTTTAATTGTAATAATTATTAAATTCAAATATACCTTTGATAAATTAATTACTTCGTTCAAAATAAGGCTGACATAATATTTTATTTAATTTTTAGAAAATAAATTGTCTGGTATTTTTGCCAACTGGTTATGGCACGGCGATCTTGAATATAATACGAGATTTAGGTAACGTACGTTGTGAACAATGCTTCGGGTAACGTTAGGTCTTCCCTGGTTCTGAAGCAAAAATTACGTTGCCTCGACTGAAAATAAAGACTACTAGAAAAAGCGACAGGCTTCTGGGATCACGAAACGCTATCATTCTGGTTACTGGGCAATAGTTTAGCTCATCTCTTCACTAACTCTGGAGACCATGGTTGCCTTCTGAATCTATTGTGTAAGAAAATGTATTTTCATTTTAATATCTTAGAACAAATAATATTAATATTGTATTTAAGAACAAAGTATATGAGTTTATGGTTGATTTTTTTTTTGTATATGCGGATCCATAAATTTTTCATAATATTTTGCATTCAAAAACTGAAATGACCATTATTCTGATATATTATCCTGCAGACCCTACAATATCATATTGATCCAATACATTATTTATAATATAAAAAAAAGTCGATCTATGTGACTAATACTTTCTTTGTAGGCAAATTTGAAAGGAAACTGATATATTTTATCGGTGCGAAGTATCAATTTCCTTTAAAATATGAATAAAATTTTTAATTTACTCTTTGCTTCTGAATAATTAATCGGAAAGTTTAAAAAAAAATTTTTTTTCTAGAACATTCCTATTATTTGACAATTTGAAAATGAAAGTGTATGATTTATCACTGCAAAAATTGCAGAGGTTGAAAATATTTAAATGATTCTGATATTTTCACTTAAATGACACCATCAAGAAATCTAGATCCAATAAAAGTCCAGATTATAGGGAACCCTCAGTAAGGATAGTGTCTGGGAGGTGTACGTCAATTTACATATTATAGTGTTAAATATAATTTATTACAATTTTAAATAGCAAGTGAGCATGTTATTAGGCAAATCAACAAGAATACGATATTATATTTGAATTTATGTTTAACGAACAAATGTATCAATGTGCACAAATCATATATATTTTATTTATTATTGTAGCATAAATAGTACATATGAAAATAAAGGTATTTACTTTACTAGATGTGGTCTGTTCTAAAGATATTACCTGTACAGTTTTAAAAAGTTGTAATTATAAAGGTAAAATCATTATAAAGTAAGGTAAGTAAATATAATGTAAATCAAGTTATAAAAAGTTATGTAAAAATGTACAATCAGAAGTTATAAAATGTTATACTAAAAAAAGTTAAAAAAATATTTTTATCTGTAATATTGTTGGAAACAAAAATATGTAGGTAGTTAGGTTAGCGCAAATGACAAATTAGTTTCATTTTGCTTTCTACCCACATCAAGCAACCACTTTGTTATTTTTGGTTTAATATCGTTAATTACTTTAGACCCTTTAAGGTCTAGTGACAATTTGTTAAAAACACGCGGTGCACAAAACAAGAAAGTTCGTTGACCGAATTTGATATTCATTTTTGGCACTGAAATATATCATAGGGTTTTGCTCTAAGTTTCCTTTGGATCGGATCGTGGAAGTAAAGTTAATTTAAAAAAAAATAATTTAAGATTGATCTGGTAAACAGTTGTCTTATATCCAAAACTCGAAAGGATTTATAGAGTTTTTCTAAATAATTAATACCAACCCTTTTATTAAACTAACATTGTAATAAAAATACACACTTTTATTAATTTCTCTTTAGACTGTGCGTAAATATGCCTATTATTCATATTGTCAAATAATTTAATTTAATTATTTTAAATCTGGCATACACACTGTTAAAAAATAAAAATTATATTTCTTTTAAATCTCTAGTATTGATAATGGAGCCTAATTCAATTTTAATATAAGCTTACAACCCGGTGATTCAAACTAATTTTAAAATTTAATCTAATGGTAAATAATAGTACTCGACTTTTATTGGAATAAGTTCGGTATTTGATATTAATCCAACATTAAAGTCATGATTTTTTAATTTATTTCTCACAGAAGGACCTATGTTGGTAATGTTTTTTGCCGGTTTACGACATATATTTTAGGAACACCCAGTTAAGTAGAGATCAGAATATAAACCTGGGACTGAAAGTGGACCAACGTGGGATTAAAAAAGGTTCTACTGGGCGGGGGATGAAAATTTTATATGAAGCATAAAGGTTTTACTCAGGTACATGAGCAGATAGTACATGTCTACTTGTCGTATGTTTGCCGACAAGCGTACGACTGTAATAGTGTCGCATTTTATTTAAAGATATTTAATACAGAAAGTAACGCTTGTTTTATGTAACTACATTAATTATGTTACTATTGCGAAGGTGGTATAACCATGGCAGACGAGAGACGAGAGAAAGCTGTAATATTCTGATGACAGGATATTTATTGCAACTTCTGTAATACATAATTATATATGCAAATTAAATCTCTCATTCCAGAATAGATAGTCGTATGTAAAATAAATATCGTGTACAATAAAAGTAAGCAGGGTAAGCAGAGAGCATCGAGTGCCATACTATTCCGTAACTTTCACCTCATACACATTCTTGTGTATGAGGTGAAAGTTACGGAGACACGCAAGATGAATCTTATTGATTTAGATGAGATAAATCTCAGTACCGTGTGCCGTGAACCAGAGATTTTGATCTGGAGAGTTTGAGAAAAGTGTGCATAAACGTCACCTAGAACCACATATACCACTACAAACAGTTATTACGTATTAATGGCTACTGGGTAGATTCAAATTCACCCAATTGACGAACGAAACATCAATAATTTATTAACTGACATTTGACGCATAATAAATGTGAAGTGAGGCACGAGACGGCGTATCTCTGAGCCTCGGTGTATTCACAATGGACTAAAAAAGCCGAGAGTCATCTCCGAAAAATGTCACGAGAGCATTATTCCTGTCTCAAGTTTAAAATCTCATCTGTGAATACAGGCCATTAAGGTTTTTAATGGGACCATCGTCTAGTATTCAATATACATCATCATATAGCGTCTTTCGTAGGAAACTCTATTTCGGTCTTCAACATTCACGTTGAACTCGTACAATATCTTTATTTATTTATTCGACTTTATTGACAAACATGCTTTTGTTGTGACAGAGGTGAATATATTATAATATAACATGATAAACATAAGATACAATTATATTGCAATTAAGTATATACTATTAGTTTATTGTGTGGGATGTAGTAGACTCCACCTCTGATATATGCAGCATTGTCCGTCTGTGTTAAAGTAGCCAGTTTTTTTTCGTGCTGTTGTGGTGTTATTTAATTCAAGAAAGATAAAGATTCGACAAGAATAAAAATAAAAATAAAGACAAATATATATATTGAGATTGTTGTAGAAATAGTGAAATATTAGTGTAGACACTGTATAATGATTATTATAGAATATTGGATAGCGTTCTGATTGATGTCTACCCAATTGAATCATATATCGGGTCTATATTTGTGTAATCTTATTGGAAGTGAACGATTTCCAGTTGGTGCTGATTGTGTTGTACAGTTTTGGAACTAAAAACTAGTAGAATTTTTTTTTGATAAAATGTCGTAGTTGCTCTCAGAACTGGCGTGTAGATATTAGTTGTTTTTCTTATTATAATCCTATCTTCATTCATTTGTTCCACATAACCAAACGACGCTCCAAAATATCATAAAACTGTTAATAAATTCATCTACCTTGAACCTCGTGTAAGCTAGAAATATAATGAATAATTTAATTGAAAAATTTCCATGAGCAAAGGATGGAATCGTTGTAAATATAGATACGAATACAAAGATGAATCTCATCTAATCACTTCCCCCATCTTTCTCTTCCAATTGAAACATTGACCCTCAGGACAGCGTCAAGCGGAAGATGATGTACGTGAGCACTCACAACTAGCGGTAATTATGTAGCTTTCGTTCCTTTGAGTACCAACTGAGCAAAGTACGCCCTTTGACTTGTTTAAATAAGAACCTGAAAAAGTATATTCAATGCATTTCAAAAGTAATTAATTATCTCAAGAAATTCAACATCAAAGGTCACATTATACAGGCCTTCTGAACTAACAACGTACATTCAGTGATATACATTCAGTAAACAGGAAGCAATTTAAAAAATGTACAAATAACATTAATTATAAATAATTATTGAAACATATTTTTGAACAATTAATAAATAGCACGAAAATATGAGAAAAAACCTTAATCTTGCAACACACCCAATCACAGAAAGCTCTATCTACAATCGTAAATAAAAGATTATTCATTATTAAGAAGAAAACATTACTATTGTGAAGTTGTAGTTATTCAGAACATAGGTCTGTGATATTTTAAATACTAATTAAATGTATCCATTAAAAAGATGTACATATAAAATTAATTTTATCGAAAAATATTGTTGTTACTACCGGGATTCAAATGTGGATATCTACCAATCCGGGGAAAATGCATTAACCGATTAAGATACACCAACACAGTGCATTGACAACAAATTTGCGAACTTATATTTTACACTTTTCAAATTTATACGTCTATCGTTCATTATTTGAAAACCATCTTCTTAATTTTATTTTATTAATAATATGTAAGTTGTTTCAATATGTCTAAAATTTAATAAAAATGAACCATTAATTCTGGCGTCCCCTACTGAATTACTCAAAGGTATTTGAGATTCCGTAAAAATAAGAAGATAGCTAGTTAAGATCATATAAAGAGAAATAATAAATATGTACTCAGAGTACTGCCTTATAAGGCTGAAATTTACTTTGAATCTTCACTTTGGATAGTTCTTTAAATATGTTATTCATTTGCTAAAAAGTCTCCCAAAGAAAAAACCGCAAAGTCTACTTACTTCTACGTTAACCCCAACTAAGCTTAATTTCTGTGCCAACTTCTCCTGTTTGAGGAATCCTAAATATTTTCAATAGGTTTCGACAACTGACATTGGTAGTGTTCGGTATTTATGTCAGATTCACAGGTCGCCGATGGTCGTGCACGTGTGGATGCTCCATTAGATATTGTGTGATACACAATGTTTTGTGCGACTCAACTAAGAAGTTTCCCAAAGTTAAGGAGAGCTGTAATTAAAACAAGAAAATCTAGGTAAGTTGTGCTTCCTGGTTGATCCTTGAGCGCCTTATAGTTCTGTCCCAATATCAAATTCCTATTACCCTTCATACATCCTGTTTCTTCACTTCTTGTGTAAATAAGTAGTTTGCCTCCAAAAACGAAAAAAATATTTTTCTCTTATTTTAAATTCTTGAATTATTTTGTATTTTTTTTCAAAACTTGATTTATTGCTATTAATGTACAAAATATTTTTCAAATTTTCCTTAACCGGCTGTTTTAAAACAGCTGTTTTAGGATCGATCATTCTGTCGCTCACTTCAAGTCTCATCCCCCTGCCATGCCTTGTACTTGCAAACCCACCCTCCCATGGAAAATCCCTCTGCTTTTGAATAAAAAGACTGTGACGTGATTGTACGCGACTTTCGCATAATTACAAAAGGTATTTGAAAACGTTTGTATATTTAGCATCTCGTAAAAATATTTAAGTCTAGCCATTATGACTATAATTTAACTTCACCAAGTAGTTTGTATTAACACCATTGAAAATAGAAAATGCAGCCGTCCCACAAGAATCAATTTTACAACCAATATTTTTTTGATGATATATTTAAGTATTCCGTGGCTGAGAGTAATATAAGAATGATTTTAATTTTATAATGATCTTACAAGCTGAAAAAAAATTGAAAACAAAACACATACTTTGTTGAGGTTTATATCCACAACAAACCTATTGCAACTAAATTTCAAAGATTTTAAATTATTTTCTAGAGTCTAGTCCTAACGTAGAAAATAATTTAATGTTTCCTTTGAAAAGCTTAATTAATATATTTCCTCCACAGAAATATCTTGAAACATGTCTCAAAAACATGGAAGGGAGTGTTATTCAGATCTTCAGATAATTTTCTGTCAGATTTGGCAATCACTTATTTATTCGAGCTTATTTATACTGTATTTTTATTTATTATCTTATTAAAAAAAATATATATGAATTTTAACCACATAGTTAATATTGCTAATTTTAAAAATATATTATATTTTGAAGACAATTTTGTAATATGCAGTATCTTTAGAATCATAGTTAGTTTTGTAATATGCAGTATAGATATCTTTAGAATTATATTCGAAAATTGTACTATAGTAAATGTTTTGATATTTAATTTGGCTTTTTAAGGCAATGTAGATGATATATGTCTACATATATCATAGAAGCTACCGTATTTTTTCCTTCTATATGGAATAAAGCGCGTATGTACTATGCAGTGAGATTGATGAGAGGTGCGAAACTATACACAGATTTTAAAGTACCTAAAATAATAGACATATACAAAAAAATTATCAATTATCCAATTTTTTTAAATTAAAAATAATTAAAATATTGGAAGGGAATTCCGATCTATAAGATTTAGAGACCAAAATAATATTCCAAAACTAAAATAAATCGCAACCCAAAATCACTATATATATCATGGCATCAAATTTTTTAACAATCTCCCCATCACAATTAGAAAAATTACAGACTACTATAAATTTGTATCTGAAGTCAAAAAATATGTACACAGACTAACTGAAACATAAATTATCTACTAGGATCACACATTCTTATTGTGAAGTTGTAATTATTTAGAACATAGGTCTGTGATATTTTAAATATGAATTAAATATATTAATTAGAAAGATATACATATAAAATCAATTTTATCGAAAAATATTGCTGTTGCGCCACCGGGATTCGAACCTGGATCTCTTTCCTAACCGCTAAGGTAAAAATAAGGTAGATGGCTCTTTCAAATAATGGAACGATTAAATGTATTAATATCAAAAGGGTAACATATAGGTTCGAAAATTGTCGCTGTAGCATAGTTGGATAATGCACCTTCCCCGGTTAGGAAAAAGATCCAGGTTCGAATCCCGGTGGCGCAACAACAATATTTTTCGATAAAATTGGTTGTATATGTATATATTTCTAATTAATATATTTAATTCATATTTATAAATTATCTCATATATACTCCTCTATACACGAGTCTTACTTTCATAGAGAAAAAATAAATGTGAAAAGAAATATACAGGTATATGTATATCCTGCTGATTTTTTTATTTTATAAATGTATTATATCTTCTTATATTCAAATAAATTAAAAAAATAATAATAAATATTCATTTTATTTCAAACAGGATTTCGTTTCATTTGTTGGCTTTCGATCACTACTTGTTGCATCCTGAGATATTGCAAATCGAAATAGTTTAAACATATTTAAACGTGTGATAGATTGAAATATGTATTTTTATTATAATTATACCGAATATACAAAATATATGCAATATTACAATAATAACGTCATTCAATATCTTATAAATGTTCACCAAATTCGTAAATTACGATTAGACTTGCAACTCCTAAACTGTACATTGTTGTCATGTTTTATGTTCTACATATAAAATATAAATTTTCGATAAAGTATGAACATATTTAAATATAAAGTTAAATAATATACGGCATACGAATTGATTCTAAAGATCTACAAAATGAGGTTTTTTAGAGTTACTTATATTGAATGATAATTTTAGTCTTACGTTCAGTTTCTTTATTTTACTTTCTGTTAGTCTTCTGGAGACGAGAAAGCGAAAACGGCCATAATATCTCCTATTCATGTGGACTCTTTCAATTCATCCCTTTTCTCTGGCCCACTCGACATTTTTCGACCCTCATGATTTAGCTCGGCCGAGACTGGGCTACTCTGGGGGTCGGCTGTTGAAAATCAAGATAACTGTGGGGGACCCTTAAGCTTATTCTGTGTTCGTGAAATCCAGGGCTCAATTCTTGAGACGATGGACATCTTATCGGCTATCGGTTCCGTCCCCTCATCGAAAATTAAAATTATTATCACAATACCGTGATCAAGATATGGCGTAGTGGTTGATTTACCAAGGTGTAGGTGGAAAGGATAGAACGCCAGATGATCAGACAGATACCCATTATATTATTCCGATACACCACTCTTTCGTTGTCTATTTTCATATATCTTATCTTCGGTTATTGAAGCTTTTGACAGAGCCGAATAAACATTTGATATTTTGTTTTTAAGATCTTGCCATGTCTTTCACAGGCACCCTCCATTTCTGTTATCTTTAGCACTTCTTCTTATTTATCCTCTTTATCGTAATCGGGAGCCTGACGCTTGGACAGTACTCTTCCACCGCTCTCTGTCGTGCGCTGTGCTCTCCATTTGCCTTTTTCATGTACTTTTGAATCGTCCTACTTCTTATTCTGACACTTATGAAAATATATGTTTTTGCAATCTTTTGTATCTCTTGCGGAGAACATGTCCAAGCTAACTTAGCTAAGATTTGGAGCAGCTTCGCTTTTAGATATTTGATTCGAATCAAATATCTAAACACCTACCACTAAACATTAGACCGGCATTTTATACAAATAATAGTATAGGAAATTTACTCATAAATTCTAAAGACAAAGATGATAAATTTAACAATTCTGGTGTCTATAAACTTAGTTGCAAGGATTGTGCTGCATTTTATATTGGTAAAACGGGTAGAAATTTTAATATAAGAGTAAGGGAGCATTTGAGATGTTTGAAAAATAGTGGGTTTTCAGAATTTTCTAATCATTTGATAGAAAATGGTCATGGTTTTGATAAAAAATTGGGATTGCCAATTTCGCATATAAACAGTGTTGGTCACAAATTAAATAATTTGGTATCGTTGGAGATAAATAAAGCGTGTAAAACTAATCAAAAAATTATAAACAACCAACTTAATTTAACTACGAGTTCCATTCTAAAAAATTTTCTAAAAGTTATTCGAGTAAATTTGTATTAAGTAACAATTTGAGTTAGGAACTAAAAAAATTTCTATTTTGATTAAAAATAGATTTTTTAAAAATAGATTCTGGCAAAGAAACAATAATATATGTTTTAGTTAGTTATGACATCCTGAAGAAGAAAATGATATTTTTAGAAACCGGTAGATGTATTAAAACTCAATTTAGTGGTTAATAAAAGAATAATAATAAATAAAAATATGAATTTTAACCACAAAGTTAATATTGCTAATTTTAAAAGTAAAATTACTTAGTAATAAGAATTAGTAACGCCAAGTCTGTTATGTCATATTTATGAAAAAAAAAAATTAGGATGTTGTTAGAATAAATTAAGGTAGCTTGAAAAAATACGTGATCACCGGGAATGTGCAAGGAAGTATAGCCAGAGGTCAATCTCCAGTAAGAACGGAGTAAATGAACAAAGCCTCGTTATACGTGACTCTAAATAAGACCCGTATCCGTGAAGAATAGCGGCAAGCTGTTCGCGAATATTATTTCTCACACCAGCGTAGAGTGGAAATAAAGGATATACCTTATTTAAACACTTTTCAAGAGAAATTAATTAATATATTTAACTTCTTCAATAAATGCTAATTTATTTTGTGTCAACACTGCATATTAATAATGAAAAACCATTTTGTTTATACCACTATTTATTGATTACTCAACGTATTTCGGGACCAATGGTCCCTTCTTCAGGATACGATGTATATTAATATTAAAATTGCAAGTATATACATAAACAAGGTTCATTTTAATATAGGTAAAACTTGCATAAATTTAATTATTAGAATTAACGAGCATTTGAGATGTCTAAATAACAATAACTATTCTGAAATCGCCAATCATCTTTTGAAAAAAAAACATTATTTTGATATTAACAAGGGTTTATAAATTGTACATACAAATACCAGGGGTTTACAGTTAGATAAATTAAAAAATTTACAAATAAGAAAAAGTGTTAATAGCAACTTAAACATAATTAATAACCAAATCCTTTTTACAAATAACCACTTTTTAAATTTGTTTTCACAGTAGTTTCTAATTAGTTACCCACCCTTCTTCCTCACACCTCTTTCTTATCCTCTCCCAACACTTACATTATATTTACAGTTTTGTTTATGTCTACATATTTTTGCAATTTTAATTTTTGTTTACATAGTATACTGGAGAAGGGACCATTGGTCCCGAAACACGTTGAGTAATTAATTGTGATTTCATTATTAGTAACATATTTAAGAAGAGCTTCTTATCACCGATGACCGAAACACAGTAATAATCTACCGCCGCTTCGGGTGTTTTATACCTTACATCCTTTGTCTGGATTAATGTAAACACTCTTTGTTATTAAGGGAAGATTTTTAGGCTAGTCTAAACAATTTTTATGAGTTCATTGAACTAGCTGGTCAATATAAATATCAAACCTTTTGTGCTGAGAACCTTTTTACCTAAAGAGGGACTAAATGTCATGTACGCGTTCGTTGACCTGGCGTGTATGAAATAATTTTTCTATTAATTGTATCTAATTTGACAAGCTATAAGTAAGTAGTATAAGTGGGGGTCGATTGTGTGATCAGTGGTAACTATTTATTAAAAAAGTTACTAAAGTAAAACATTTTGCGAAAATGGGTTGTTCGTTCGTTGGTAAAAAATGCAATGGAAAACTAATTTTACTCTCGAATATCGGATGGTGAAAATGTTGGTTAAATATGGTGGACTCAGTTATTACTAAAGTCATCTAACACATTAATATTTTGAAAAATCTAGTATATGACAATTAATCATTCAATACCCCGCTATTTTAGTGATGAGAGTTTGGCCCAGGCTTTCTGACGTTTTGTCATGGGAGGAGACACAAGTATTCTAAGGCGGTGAAGAAGGCATACCAGGATGCGTTACAGTACAGGAAACAAGTTGACGGGGAACCCTACAACTCCAAATGATTGTCGTACAGCCTGGGGTCTTGGCTGCAGGAGGCAAATATGAGACTCCGGTCATACAAATCCTAAAGAGGTCAAGTCCACAGTCTTCGATTATTCATGGCATTCTTCTTTATCTAACAAAGAAAATATTTGGAAAATGGGGTGACCATTGTGTATCCTTGATCGCAACGGTTTTTACAAAACATGTCCACCTGCCTTCAAAATAATGTGGATATCTAAGAACAGTAGTTCAAACAGAAATCAGCGTACTTTGGAAAGATTGCATACAATAGTGTCAATTTACAATTACATTAGTTGTATTGATACTATGTGTATTATGAGTTGTCTTCGGCAAACATTGTATAAGTGCAAGACTTTATCATTACTTATAAATAAACAATTCACAATTTATTTTCTCTCTCGGCTCAGGACTCGCACATGTCTTAGAGTCTTTATATTCTTGCTAATTTCAGTAGGTTTTGATAAACAATATTATGATTCTTTTATTTTTTTAATACAAACTGATTCGTTTTATAGAACTTCATTGTTAATCAACACAATAAATCAAACACAATTTTTTTGGTTCTATATTTAATTTTTCCAAATAATTGGACGATCGTTTCGGCTGTCTAGGCCATTAACAACAGATAAAACATAGAACAGTGTGGTGAACTTATATACAATGTTGGGTATTATATATTCGGTGATTAACAATACAACATCCCTTAGTGCTAAAATTGACAATGTTAACAAAACTAAGGATAATATCTTTATCATACATTAGTGTTGGGATTATGGCCTAGACAGTCGAAATGATCGTCCAATTATTTGGAATATAGAGTCAAAAAAAATAATATTCTTGTGTCAAATAATATTATTCGGGATCAGATTTTTTATCCAAACTTCTCTTAGCAAGTCTAAAAACAAAATTTAAATAATTAGCTGTATGTACGTCACACTTTATAATGGCCTGTGAAAATAAGCCATGCGCATGCACATTTTGAACAAAATAATTCTACTTGTTTTCTTGACTGAATGTGAAATTGCCTCGAAATATCAAAACTAGACGAAAACGGTAGATTACTCCTGAAGATCGAAGATTCTGGTGTTTGAATTATTGTATAGTTATTTTCGATGTGAATTTTTTAAGATCTAGTGTTATTATAAGGTTTATTCTCACATTTAATTCTAAATGCTAATTTGCTAATTTTGGTATTGACGATTTGATAAAATCTATTATTTTGTTGAAGAAAGATTTGTCAACTATTTTTATTTATAATTACAATGTAAATTAGTGTTGAAATAATTTAATCTATGTATGTACTATTTATTATATTTATTAATAGTTTCAGTAAAGTGTTGATTTGTTTTTAAGATACATACTTGACATTATAATATTTCACCAGAAACATTATATTTTTAGACTTGAACAAAGTTAAAGATCTGACCACAAGTGAAATACTCAATGTTAAAAGAAACATTTTATTCCTAAAGAGAAATTGAAAACTATTCATGTTTATTTTAATAACATATATTATATATATATATGACATATATTATATATATAGAAATATCAGTGACAAACGTCCCTGATGATGGACTCTGCAACGGGATCAAAAATGTCGGCTAGAGAGATTCGTGAAAATCAGACAACTTTTGATTTTAACGTCTTTTAATATTTTAATTACAAAATTTTAAATTTACTTCTTCACCGTATGATGAGCGTCGCGATCCCCTGAAATATCTAGAAATTGTTATAAATACCAATAAATACAAACATAGTTTTTGGTAACCGTGTTTTTATATGTATTACTGCCAAATTTTTATTAATAATATATCTTTAATTTCCTATGAGTAATTATGTATAACTATATGCTTTCATTTTAATTTGTTCAGTTATATGCTGAAACATCTTTTTTTTTTAATATTGTGAGCCATCTACTTTATTTTTACGGAATCTCAAATACGTTTGAGTAGTCCGATAGGAGACGCCACTATTAACAATTCATTTTTATTACATTTTAAAGTAATGGAAGTAATAGTTCAAAAATTCGTCGTCAGAGTACTGTGTGCTATAGCATAATCAGTTAATGCACGTTCCCCGGATTAGAAGAGATCCAGGTTCAAATCCCGGTAGCAACAACAATATTTATAGACATGATTGGTTTTATATGTATATCTTTCTAATTAATTACAACTTCATAATAAGAATGTGTTCTCCTTAATAATATTTTATTTTTCATAAATACGCAGTTGTAGCATTCTGTATATTTTAAAAATAATATTCAAACTAGAAGGTATATTTTGAAAACCCCACAGATATAATAAATATAAGAAAATATATTTTGCTGCTGCTAGCGATTTGACTGTGTAATTCTCATGAACATGGTATTTTATATACGTACACAAGAGAACGTTTCTGCATTTGACGGGGGAAAACACACAGAGAAAATACGTATTCTGGGTTTATTGAACTATACACTGTGTGTGTGAAAAACGCTATGACTGAATTATTCAGAAGAACGCATTCTGAAATACAATAAGCACGCAATACTCCACTGAATCACGTTGTCTGGAGTCTAGACACATGACTCACAGTATAGGTGCTCGTAGTCGCCGGCGATTATCTCGGATAATGAAAAAAAAATTTCAAAGAATTTATTAAAGCATTAAGCAAAAATCATAAAATGTTATTTAAATTCGCCTTCTTGCAATATAGCCACATATTAAACAATAACTTTTGTATATGTATATATATATGAAATAAAATTTAATACATCGTATGTTTTTGCGGATATTGTCTTATCGGAGGTACAGTACTCTTACAATAAGTGAGTATATCCAGATACGCGAACAAACCAAGAAAATGAAATGGATGTGTATATAAATAAAACAATGTTGTAACTCTACTTGAAGTAATGCTTCACCTGTCGATGAGAGTTACTGTTTCTCTCGAAGCTCGAATAGTGCAAATAAACTCAAGCAGAGTTATAACATTGTTTCATTTATATCCATCCGTTGTAATAAACCTCTACAACATTAACGCCGATTATCAATTATTACATTAGTAAAATTAGTAAATTAAAGTAATTTTATAAGGCTTATATTGAGTTATCTAATAAGTACACGCGGTTTTGTTCAAATATTTATAATTAAATCAAAATTTAAACATAAATTGAAATATTTCAATCATTGATGTATTTTTTTTATGGAAAACACATTATTATTGTGAAGTTGCAATTTTTCTTAACATAGTTGTGTGTTATTTTCTTAAAAATTAAGTGTATCAATTAGAAAGATATAATCAATTTATCGAAAAATAATAGGAACCAATCCTATTCCGGTGGCAACCAAAATTTAATTTACACGATGCATTTAGTTTGTATTAATGATGTATTTATTCTCCATCATCTTATCATCGCCGTTGTTGAAAGTAACGCCACGAAGGATAGGGTAGTGGTGGAGTAAAGGTAGAGTAGTGGTGGGGTAGCGGTATGGTAGAGATGGGGTAGTGGTGTGGTAAGGGTGGGGTAGGGATGAGGTAGGGGTTGGGTAGGGGTGGGGTCGGAGTAGGAGGTATGATTCCTATGTTTTACGCAGGGTTCTAAAAAGTGTATATGCCTAATTTAGTGTTAATTCGGTCAAAGTATTGTAAAAAAAAAATAGACATTTAATTGGATATGTATATAGATTTATCAAATATGATTTAATATATTATAGTTAACATATACATATAGTATATAGTAATCGTGTATAGATTGACGAAATAGAAAATGAAAATATAAGTGTAAAAGGCAAGATATAAAGATTTATTTAGGTGCCTCTGATGTATGGAAAAAATAACTTACAAAAGGCACAGGAAACATGGTGAATGTGCAATGAATGTTACGCTACCAATAATTCAAAGGCCACTTTAGAGCTGGAATGAACAAATAGAACGAGTCTTGGAAGATTGTGATCTTCAAGCTTCGTCCCAGGAGTCCACTGAGTCAATTTTCTCAGTTTTAAAATAATAATAATATTTATGTGAAATGTGTAACGTAAATTGTCACTTCACTTAAACATATTGTACTCAAATATTAGGAGAGAATATTAAATATACTAATTTTAGCAAGTCACTAACATTCTGTCAATCACGTTTATTACTTTACATCGACAGGTTTCGATACTTCTGTATCTTTGTCAGAATGGACAATAAATAATCCATTAAAAAAAATTAAGTAGCTGCCGTGTGGAGATATGATCACTAGATATAAAATGGGGAATATGTAAATAAAATTAATTTGTTAAATTTGATTGACTAGTAATTATGTTATTTTGCTCTACGATTTAATGATATACTTTCTAAAATATCTAATCTGATTTCTGTATTGTTTACGTGTAACATTTAAATTCTATTTTCTTTATCAAAAGCATGGCCTGTCTTTAAACCATGACTTCAAACTCAATAAATTGTTATTGTAATCTCAAATGCTTCAAGTCGCCTTATCATTTCTTAGGCAAGTTTCTATGCTTTCATTTGACCAACATTCGACCATTTGCATTCGTAATTTAGGGTTGAGATCATGACTGCAAAACATTTTTTTCATACGGATAAAGGTTGCCTGCTCAATGCGGCATTTTATTTTAACAGAAGGATTCCATGTGTTTTCTGGGTTTATATGTATATGGAGCGGATGTATTATGTCCCAGTGGTGGTAGTATACGCAATGACAGTATGCACACACACGTAAAAGTTTCATAATTAGTAATCATTTTCTGTTTTCAACGCTTAAGCGTGATTTAATAAACTTCCGATGCTCTTTGGATTGGAAACGAATACCAAAGTCGAGGTAAACTTTGTGAATATTGAAGTCTGCGAGGATTCTGCACGCCTGCTCCAAAGTTGTAGACAAAGTTTAACGGAGTAAATTTTATCAATATTAATTATGTTACTGGCAACTTTGTTGGAGAAAGGTTGCCAACGAAGGCGACGCAAACAGCCGCTCTGTTAAATATATCAATAAATTTGAGCTTACTCCCGATACCATCAATATCAAATGTTAAATACTTCGCCCGTTTTCATTTTACGGACCGCACATTTTTAGTTAAACCAAACGCAAACTGATTTGAGTTCTTTGAAAAACATAAAAATGTATAAATTTAATGTAATACTTAGAAATATACAGAACACTCTATCTATACGCTTTGATTTGGTAATAAATATTATGGTGATTAATTAATTAAGCATCATTATGAGGTTGAATTGGAACGTTATAAGTTTAAATGTTTGTTTTGAAACGTTCTATGGAATCATTATGAGTTTTAATATTTGAATTGGAATATTCTATAGGAATAATAATGAGTTTGAACGTTAGAATTGGATGCATTATAATTATATTTTAAGTCAAGTTATTTGAATTGTCACAATAATAATAAAAATTATATTTCAACCCTTCTCACGTCAAGACGTGTCCTAACTATTATACAAAATCTTGTATGGCTTGTATTTCCAAGGGACCCTTTCTCAAACGACCATAGATTTATGGAACACCTGGTGTTGAAATTTTTATTTCTCTCGGGATGACCTCGGCGTTACACTATCTCTCACATTACCTTTACGAAAGACAACTTATCTACGGCATACAAATGAAGCCGAGGGTCGAATCACAGAATGGCACTAGCATCTTGAGACATCTTTTTATATATATATATATATATATATATCTATATATTTTCCTATATCTTATTAAATGTGATATATATTGGTTATTTCTCCAACTTCTGTCTGTCTATATTTTTTGAAATCGAGCTCTTGCTTTTCTCCGTTGTCCGTTTCCAGTAAAGAATCCAAACCCGATATTCCAGAATCCCGGCACAGAATTCTGTGTAATCCCGAAACGTTCGGGATTAATTTACCTTTGAAACATCCGCACGTGTATTTTTCATGTGAAAACTGCCACCTCTTCTCCTAATTCTTCCGAAAATATGGAGACGGTTCATGCGAATAGGATTTGAATATTAAACCTCACATCTGATTAAAAAATAATAATAGCTCATGCGGTCATCACCACGAATTGGTATACAAATATCTCTTAACAACAGACCAACACATGTAGAGGCTAAGCAGCAAGTTGCTTGTGTACCAAAATGAGATAAAATTAACTATTCAGTTTGCTATTTCTTAATCTTGCATTATTATCAACGTTATTATTTTGTTCAAAAATTCCGCACTTATTTAAATATAAATTTTATTTCCTTATTCACGTCAGTATTGACATATAATGGCCTCAATCACATGAAACTTAGATCGTAATACACCAGCCAGATGCAACGTATCTGAATTGTGCAATCTCCGGGTCACACGTCCCGCGGAATGGAATACGATAATTCCGGGCATAAATCGAATCACCACAAGGCGTAGGAAGGAAGTAGGCAAACGTGGTACAGGATGAGGTTAGTGAGGGGATAGGGGTTCTAGTCGAAGGACCAGTAATTTCGGGAACCGGGATTTGGAAGTACCGGTCGCCTTACCTTGTATATGACGCCTCCGTAATCCCTACAGTCGCCGCCGAGGTCACACAATAAATGGCATGCGGATGAGCTGATATTCGCTCCCAATTGAAGACGGCGATGTCACAAGTTCACTCACTACACAAACAATAAACAATATCACTGTGTACATAAATCACAGGTTCACAAATAATACAGTGCTGGTGCATTGAATCTGAAAGGTCCACATCGCGAATGCTATCGCGGTATCGAAATAGAACACAATATCGGTCAAATTGACGTCTGCTAGCATCAAGGTCACATTTCACACTGAAAAACGAGCATGAAGAAATGAATGGATGGAAATTTGGACGCGGGATGCGTCAATAATATTGATCGCGGCTGAATCGAAATGATGCGCCAAGAGTGTGTTTACGAATTCGGAACAGAATTTGTCCACCGTTATGGCACTCTTCCAGGTCTACTTCGTCCTAAGTTGTGCTCAGAATAATTTCATCTAATATAGGATAATCTTTTCTAGGCATCACAGGCATCTGGGCACTCTGATGCATAATGTGGCCGAAGAATTGGAATAATATTTTGTTCACTTCTGTAGATAAGGCATCCTGTAGTTGGATTTGTTGCAAGATTGGGGCATTCGTACGTCGTACTCTCCATGTGGTACGTTATACAAATATCTTACATAAATTGTTCGTTCACGAAAATCGAATTTTGAAATAACGGGAATGTAGTTTAAGCTCGGGGTTAGATGCACTGATTTACTGTATACACCAGGCTCTTAAGGATCTATCAGATCTTATATTTAAAGAGTACAATGCTCTAGACATAAGACAAATCTATATGTTGAGACTCGTTCTCTATTCCCCTGATGACAACAACTCACCCCAAGCAATAAATCATGGACACGACACAAGACAAACAACGAACATCTACACACCAGTTCCGAGAGCAATAACGACATTTTATCAAAGATTCTACATGTCATTAGCTCCGAAACTGTACAACACACTCAGCACCAACTGGAAATCGTTCACTTTCAATAAGATTATACAAATATGGACCCAATATATGATCCAATTGGGTAGAGATCAATCAGAAGCATCGCTATTCAATATTCTAACATAATCATTATACAGTGCCTACACTAATAATTTATTAGTTCTACAACAATCTCACTACATCTTTTTTTGTCTTTATTTTTATTCCTGTCAAATCTTTATCTTTCTTGAATTAAATAACACCACAATAGCACGAAAAAAAACGGGTACTTTAACACAGACGGCTGTCTAGCAAAGTAGCCAGGACAATGCTGTATGTATCAGAGGTGGAGTCTACTCCATCCCACACAATAAACTACGAGTATATACTTAATTCTATATAATGTTTATCATGTTGTATTATAATATATTCACATTTGTTATAATAAAAGCATGTATGTCAATGAGGTCTAATAAATAAATAAAGGTTGTTTCCATATTTTCCAGCAATACTTTTAAAGTACACAAAAAATATTTTGTACGAGTTATGGAGAACGTTTTTTACTGAACTTCTGAACGCACCTTCGTGTCAACGCCGACATTTCACTGAGATAAAAAATAAACATTTCGTAACTATGACGTTAATTATTAGAATGTAAGTAATTACAAAACTCTTATATATATATATATATAATATTTTGAGTAGTACTATATACAACAGTCAAATCAGCCGCGTCTATAAATCGATCCGTTATCCCAAGTGGATGATTAATTTTGTATCGCTTTTTTTGTAAAAACAAATTTAATTAACTGCCCCCTTAATATGAAAAGTGTTACGACTTCAAGATATACCACCAAATCTGAAGGCTAGTTTTCAGCCAAGTTTCCAACCCTTGTGTTAACTTTTAATTTAATAATAATCCCCTTCAATTAAATTTCACCCTCGACAAAATTTCTACATGAAAAGAAATTGTTTTCATTATTAATTATCTCCGTATTGAAAGAGAAAATTTGATATTATAACGATATAACTTAAACAAGACATTTACGTGCTGTCTTGATATTAAACAACAAAGTTTTGAGTAAGCACCTACGAAGGTTAGCTGAGGATATACAAATTCAACAATGTAAGGAAGAAAGGGGACAAACTTTACTATTCAATACAAGCCACTGAATACACTGAAGTTACTATCAGGCAACGTCCGTTCAGACAATACAAGGCAGTCTAGCACCAGGGCGGTATTCAATGTACTGAGGTTCAATAGTAGATTAAAATAACATTTAATAATAATAATATTTCATAATAGTATTAAAAAACCTTTAATGCCTTCTACCACATCACCTAAGCATTAATGATCAATGTCTTAGATAAAAAATACTATTTCCCTCATCAGGATTTCAAATAAACAAACTAAAACCCTATATATCAAATTGTTCAAATGTATAAATAAGAGTTATTTAAAAAATAAATCTAGTAAGTACCTAACTTATATTTTAAATACTAATTTAATGTATTAATTATAAATATACACATATAAAATCAATTTTGTCGAAAAATATTGTTTATGCGATGCTACCGGGATTCGAATCTGGATCTCTATTTCCAATCCGGGGAAGTACACTACCAATTGTGTTATAACGCCAGTATTATTCATGACAAATTTACGAACCTATATGTTACACTTTTTCAAATTAATACATCTGTTGTTCCATTATTTTTGAAAGCCATCTACATTATTTTTACGGAATCATAAATACCTTCGAGTAAACCGACTGCAGACGCCAGAATTATCAATTCATTTTTATTAAATTTTGGACACATTGTTACAACTTATATTATTATATTTGTGATTCCGTAAAAATAATGTAGATGGCTTTCAAAAATAATGGAACAACAGATGTATTCATTTTAAAAATGGTAACATATAGGTTCGAAAATTTGTCATGAAAAATACTGGGGTTATAACATAATTGATAGTGTACTTCCTCGGATTGGAAATAGAGATCCAGGTTCGAATACCGGTAGAGCAAAAACAATATTTTTCGACAAAATTGATTTTATATATATATATATTTATAATTAATACATTAAATTAGTATTTAAAACATCACAGACCGTCTGTTCTGAATAATTACAACTTCACAATAAGAATGTGTTCTCCTTAATAACTTATATTGTTACAATGATGAAAAATGTGGTAATTATTTGTATTTTTTTAGTATATGACATGTGGTTAAATTAAGTTGATTATTTGTTTTATTAAATTAAGTTGGTTAATTATACATGCTTTACATATTTATAATTATTCTAAATTTAAGACCAATATCGTTTATATGTAATACAAAAAAAACAATTTTTTATCAAAAGTATTGGATAAATGATTTGAAAATTCTGAAAAATCATTAAAACTAAACATCTTAAATACTCTTCGACTTTTATGTTAAAATTTCGACCTTCGTTTTTCCAATATAGAAAGTAGTACAATATTTACAGTTAAGTTTATAAACACCGGAATTAAAAACACCTATTGTAGTATTAATACTGGTTAAAAACAAATATATAAATATTTTCTATTAGAGTGTAAAGTTCGTAATAAATTTTAATAATATTTTTTCTATAGAACTTTTTATATCTACGTATTAAAAATGTGACATGATTTATCAATCCATAGACAAATTAACGAGGAGTCTGCTAAAATCTTTTAAAATTAATTAATATATTTTAAAAATACCCATATATAAAAACGTATTTTTCAAATTACTAAATTTTTCGCAATTTGGTAAATAATCAAAATATTTTCTGGAAAACGACTTTTTTTTAAGTGACTAGACCGGCTCTTCTTAGCTGTCAGAAGCAGTAAGTCAAATAGCAGCCCTCCTTTGCTTGACGCCAGTTGAAAATTGTCGTCCCCTCAAGTACTTGTAAATGTTTATTTGAAAGCTTTAACGTCAGTTAGACGCTCTCAAGTTAAGGAATGCCGAATTAAATTAACTTAAATATACACGATTTGACTTTTTATTTAAAACAAATATTTTTTAAAATTAATATTAATCTTACATATTATTATATTGATTTTATTTAATTGATAAGGCAGTAAGTGCAAAAGTGAGAATACTAGTTTCAAAATCAGCAATCTCCATTTTTTTTTCGTTCCGTTTTTACACATTACTTTAATGCATCAATAGTCAAACTTAGCTCTTTTTGATGGAAATTGGTCATTCAAAATCGGTGTTAGTTTCAAATTTGTATTAGAATTCAACCAATAGCAGTGTTTGCTACCGTGAAATTTAAATGGCCATAGAAACTAGCTTGTTTTTTGGAAAAAGATAAGTAATGCTATTAGTTTTCATTTTAAACCAGATTGTAAGGTGATCATTTATAATAAGAAATTAATTAATAAATATTTTTTTAATGTAAACATTTTTTTTTGTGAAGTAGCCATTTCGGAACATAGTTATGTGGTATTTTTCATACAAATTAAATTAATCAATTAGAAAGATGTTCATAAAAAAATATTTTTCAACTTTATATTGTGATGAATCTCAAATACCTTTACACGGTAAGAGACGCCAACATTAAATCATTCCATTTTATTAAATTTGAATTGAATTGATTTGATTTTATTTTTATTGAAACACATTTTAGTAGTAAAGTTGCAATTTCAAAACAGTTCGATGAGTTTTTACTACAAATTAAATTAATCATTTAGAAAAATATACCGAAAAAAATCTAGAAGAGGTCCGGGTTCGAAACCCGACAGCAAACTAATATTTTTTCGATAAATATATTTTTTCTGTATGTCTTTCTAATTGTTTAATATAATTTGTATTAATAAATATATCATTCTTCAAGCTCCAATCAGTTATTCGCGTTTTTCTCTAAAAAAAATGGAAATTATTACTCTCAAATATTCCTACATGAAAAATGACAATGAATTTGAAATATTATAATTACAACAGTGGACCAATCCTGATTTAAAAAATGTTCGCCAGCTGGTAAAATGTAATAAACAGTTTATTTATTTATTTTATTGTAATTATATTTAAAACACTGCTACCAAAATAAGACTTCTCGGGGTTAGTTCACGTTTGCTCTCACTTCCTCAAACAACGACTATCTTATCATGGTACAACCTGTCTTTTTTAGTACAGACTTCGGTCTAATTAACCTTTCCTTTCGGATTGATATAAACTGAGTTAACATTGGCTCTAATTATGTGAATATGTCTGTAAACATACTAAATACAGAGTTAATATTTTAGGTATTCTTCTGTAATATATTTGTGTATTGGATGAAATAATTATAATATATAGGTATTTAACATACGCAAAAAACAAAAATATTTTCTCGAAGAGCCCGACGTGAATTTGTCAATACGTGTATGTATACGTGCGGAGTGGTGTGGTTGGAAGAGTGCGCGGGGCGCGGGGTGCCGGATGCCAATCGTCATTTAGTGGCAGAGCGTGCACTAGCCAAGTTAGACGTGTTTTATGCTGTCGTTTATCAATGACTTTCTCATTTTTAGCACTTTTACACAATATTTGAAATAAATATTCACTTATATATATGTCAACTATTATTTTAATGATTAATAAAAGTAATAAATGTAAAAAATTCATATTTATTCGACTTAAAAATCGTCTATATGTCTACACTGAGTTTACAGCACCGGAACGTGCTTTTATATTTTGGCATCGTAAGGGAAAGGTTAAGGAGATAGTGAACATCACTTACGTTATGAATCTTAAATGGAATACGAATGTTCGCTTTATTTGTATACATATAATAATACTAATAAAATGTATTAATTAGAAAGATATACATATAAAATCAATTTTATCGAAAAATATTATTGTTGCTACCGGGATTCGAATCTGGATCTCTTCCAATCCGGGGAATGTGCATTATCAGATTATACTATACCAATACAATGGATTAACGACAAATTTTCAAACCTATATGTTACACTTTTTCAAATTAATACATCTATCGTTCCATTATTTGAAAGCCATCTACTCTGTTTTTACGGAATCTCAAATACTTCTGAGTAAAACGATAGGAGACGCCAGAATTAACAATTCAATTTGATTAAATTTTGGACACATTGATACAACTAATATATTATTAAGGAGAACACATTCTTATTTTAAAGTTATAATTATTCAGAACATAGATCTGTGATATTTTAAATACAAATTAAATGTATTAATTAGAAAGATATACATATAAAATAAATTTTATCGAAAAGTAATGTTGTTGCCACCGGGATTTGAACCTGGATCTCTTCCAATCCGGAGAACGTGCATTATCCGATTATGCTATACCAACACAGTGGATTGACGACAAATTTTCTAACCTATACGTTACACTTTTCACATGAATACATCTATCGGATTGGAAGAGATCCAGGTTCAAATCCCGGTAGCAACAACAATATTTATTGATAAAATTGATTTTATATGTATATCTTTCTAATTAATAAATCTAATTTGTATTTATATATCACAAACCTATGTTCTGAATAATTATAATTTCACAATAAGAATGTGTTCTCTATATTAACATTTAATAATATTTATAATGTATAATTTGTATGTATATTAAGTTTAAATAAGAAAATTTAAAATAAACGTAGCCTTGTAGTTGAATCTTGCCGTGGTACAAATTTTCAAACTACAAATATAAATGTTGCCTTAATGGTAACATTTCCTACAAGGCACCACTAATATCACCGTCATAAATCATTGTCATGCCACCAGAAACAACATGCTACAACTTAGTGTACCAAAATGAAAACCAAAATCGGTCAACGACACGCTAGCTTGAAAACATGCATTGATATTAATGATAACTTCATAACATGTCTATTAAATCTAGGAACAAATAATTCTGAACTATTACTCAATATAATGAAAAATGTATAGATTTAAAAAAAAAAATTAATTGAAGCAATTTTTCACATTCTTCAATATACAGATGTCCTGTAAGTAGTGGTCTAAATGAAAGTCATCGAAAGCTGAGACCATGCTCTATCAGAATAACCCATTGTAGGTCTAACGAATGTCACACGGCTTAATATATTTAAACTTTCATGAAATTTTAAATAATTGGTACCCTTTATTACTTTTTTTAATGTAATTTCCAAAACTTAGGAAAATATCGCATTCTGTTTGTTGATTATTATTTCTGATAAGTTTACCTATGAAATTTGAGTCACTATTTTTTTAAGAACAGAAACAGTTTTTCTAGGAAAAATGTGAATTTGGACCATTTAACGTTTTTTAACAATGTTTAAATAAATTCATGATACTTATTTTTTACACAGTGGTGTAAAAAATCATGACCTAAGTAAGTGTCCATTAGCTTGAAAACTTTTACATTTAATGTCAATTTAGGAACAGGAAAATAAATAATGTTTCTATGCCGAAGGGGGCATTTTGTGAAAAATTCAAGGTAATATTTTTTTCAATTGCATTAAAATATTCTGTGATTTGAAATTGTAAATATTGTTTTATTAAAATTTTACAAAAAAAAAAATTACAATAAAATGAATAAAATTGTACGAAAAAAAAATTAAATAACAGATACATACATTTAGTTTCATATATATAGATTTATGGTATGTATTTAGTACGGTAGAGAAAGTATTTATCTATAACAATTTATAAATATTAATTTATTTATTTTTAAATTGACGGCTCCAATTGAGCCTTTTATACTAGACGTAACATAATATATTACAGTAATACTTAAAGTAAAATAAAAACAAAAAATATACGATAAAAACAATAAGTACATGATAAAAGTTAAAATCATTAAATACATGATAAAAATAATACACATTAAAAAAAAGTAGAAAACAAAAATTATATAAAGTTTAAAAAGTATAAAAATTTTGTCATGTACCACTTTTAAAAATCTATTTTTATATACATACATAATAATTAAATATACATATGAAAAATTCAGCAATGTTTTTATTTAGAAGTATAAATACTATGTATATATATTAATTTACATTCTTTATAGCTTGTGTTGCTCTCAAATCAGTCTCTCCCATCTCCCAAATATAAACAAATATGTAAGAATTCCTCTGTATTTCAGTGATGCTATGTTCATAGATCAGCAACATCTGCGTACTCATTACCCAAGTTTTGAATTATGTGTAATGAAGAATTAAACTAAGCAACCGTCCCAATATTGTTACAGCAATAAGGTAAAATAAAATTATTCTAGTATTTTTGACAGGTACATGAAAGCTCATTAGGCGCAATAAATCAGGGCTAACAATTTTAAATACACATACGATATCAAAAACAATACTTCTTTTGTTCAGTTTTATTTAATAAGTTCATTGAACACTAGAGCAAATCATAGTTTTATTGCTCTCATAGTATATTCAGTTTATGATTGAATCTCAGAAATGTATAAGATAAGAATGAATATAAAAAGTACTAAACTTTTAGTAGTGAGTGAGAATCGTGCACCATGTTCGAATCTGGTAATAAACAATGAATTTATGCAACAAGTCAACTGATGTATATAAATATCTAGGGCTTTGAGATAATGACAAATGGGACCTTTTTCAAGAAATACAAACAGGTATAGTACCCTTAGAAAAATGAAAACCTTTTTCGTCAACGATCCTAGAATTGAGAATGATCCGTTGTTACATATTTTCTGCCTGACTCTCTTAGAATATATAGAATGGAAACGTGAACGCTGAAACAGAAAGCATTCGCTTCGGATCGAAGCATTTGAGATGTGGGTCTACCGAAGAATACTTATCTTGGACAGATCGTGTGACGTGCTCCACTAAATAGATAAAAATATTAAAAATTTAGAGATTCAAATTTTGAAAAATACTCAAATAAGGTATGGCTACATTCTCGGCCACACTAAACATATATACATTTAATTTGACGAGATTGTGGTCAAGTGATTTCGATACTCACCTAGTTATCGAGAATTTGAACCTCGTTCTAGGAGGCCATCAATTTAGTCTTATTTTCATAGCACAAGCTTAGTTTGAAAATAGTAAAAGTATTAATTTGACGCGTATTCCGCGCACGAATCGCTATTTAAAAGCCAAGCTATTCACTTCATGTACTGACGTCCGCTGCAGAAACAACTCACAAGATGCCTTTCTTCATCATTACATAGTTCGTTCGCGTAGATTTACAAGTAATAAGTTTGCTTCAATAAATTCAGTTCAAACAGTGAGTAGTTTCAATCCGTAATACCTGTTCATGGGTTACATCTATTATATCTACCTATACACAATCGAAATATTCCATACGCTTTGCGGTACGATCACGAGGGTAGCGGTTGATCGATAGGGCAGTCGCATCCTCACACCTTTAAACTACTGATCGCTAACATGCAACGCGCAACAGTTCAAAACTTCGCAACTTTGTTTCACTTTCACGCGATTGAATTGACAACAGATGTACAATAGTTTGTTTTATGTTACCACAGACACACAGCTGTTAATATATGTTTATATACGCAGCAATGTGACAAAAACGGAAGGAAATCATTATAATAGTAAATATTTTGAAATGTTAAAAAAATATTATAGCATTCAAATCAACACTTTTTTTGTAAAAAGCTAAGCTAGAGTTTGAGAAAAGTGTAGTTAGACTGTTTAAAGGTTTTATAGAAATGTAAGTGAAGAGACACGATTTGTAAGTTTGAACTTTAACTTTACTTCACTATTTAATACCATTGATATTTAAAAAATCATACATGTTCAACGTATTTGTAATTAAATTTGTAACATGTTATATAATAATGAAAATGTTGTGTAGGTATATATGTAAGTTGTCGGAATATGTATATGCACGTTTAATTAAAATCATCAACCTATAATTTAATATTTTATAAATTTCAAAAATATTTTCATAACATGTTCATGGTATAATTATAAATGTGTTTCGTGCACAATAATATTAATATTGATTCAGATTTCAGATTAGGTTTCAGTTTGGAAAAAATGAAAAAGGCAATTTCGGTCAGACTCGGTTGTTAAATAATTACATAAATTGTTTAAAGTATTTTAAATAATAGAATTGATTACTTCTGTCTGAACACAACTTTATATTGCTAGTATAGTGCTTTTCCAATTAAACTATCCAATAAATGGATATTACGTTATTAAACCAGCTCAAGTACCGAGGCTCTATCAAAGCCAGGAAAGTTAGTCCAAAAGCTGGGTAAATTACATGGAGTATAAGGGCAGTACTAAAATATGGGTTTACTCTCTTCATCCTATATACCCAACTCGAGAATCACACAGACCTGATCGTAACATACATCAGCCTCTTCTGTAGTCAACATTAAATGGCGGTATAAACAATAAACAATCAAACGTGCCAGAACGACGACTTCATCTTAAAACATTAAGCTGCTGCTGGATTTTGTTAGATCGAATGGTTAATATTCCCAACAACACTTTATGATTAATTATCTTTTAATACACACATCAGTTGAAAGACTCTATATAAAAAATAAATATTGCAGTACTCAGATATGACGCCCATGAAATAAATCAGAAACGTAGATTATTATTTTAGCATATAAATAAAACACTTTATTCGTTCTACTATGTACTATTCTAGTTTTCTACTATTTATTATAGACAGACCTTTTCTGAGAATACCAAATAATTTATGTACAATGCTTTCTCGAAAGGGATAGATTAATATAAATCATAAATTATTTACGATATACAAAATCTCACCAGTGGACAAAAAAGTAACATATAGTATAATTTTAGAAGACATGATAAATAATATAAATATGAATACTGACCCTCACCATAGCTATTCTACCAGATCATCGGGTCGAATTATGAAAGTACCGATCGCTGTGTGCGGTGAGAAAACTAGAGAATGTGTTGTGCCACGGACATATAATAAAATCAATAAAGACTTAATAAACATGAAAAATAAAGAGACCCCAATGACTACCCTAAAATATAAAGTTAAAGAATACATCATCATCTAATTATTTGTTTCCTTTTCTGTATTTTATTTTAAATTTGTTGTTGATAAATACTCTCTATTTACTATGTGATTGGCAGTCCTTACCGTAAAACTGTTATGACGTAATATGTATGTAATAAAGTTGAAATACAAAATAAAAAATACAAATTAAATTAACCGATTAGAAAGATATACATATTTTTCGAATAAATTAAATTGATTCATTTAATTTGTATTAAAAATACAACAGAACTTCATAATAAAAATATGTTTATATTTAAAATATGTCAATTGTTCGATACGATAATATACAATTAATTCAAAAGTTTATTATTTATATTAGAGAATGTTCTTATGTCTATCTATGTATGTATAACATAAATTTGTGCGTCTAGAACCTTTAACCATTCCTAGTGATATGAAAGGTTCTAAGAACATAGAAAAGGTATCTCTAGGTGTTCTTTTCAAGGTGAATATTATAGGCCTATCATAGAGGGTTGGGATAGATTGGTATTCTAGTTCTATAATATTCCACAATATAAGATCATTCTAAATATTATTAAAATAAAATGAATAAATGTAAAAATCATAATATAATTTGTAGAGGATTGTTAGAAGTCATCAATTTATCACATTTTTATACGGTAGATGGCTCTTTAAACGATTTTAGGTTTGTGTTCGTAGTGAAAGGGGGCTGGTTTAGGTTTTTTATTTAATATTATAATTGTGGATTTCTAATTAACATTTTTAAATAGAATCTTGTGATTTTAATTATTTTTTATTTATTTGTATTAATTTATTTACTTTTCAATCCCTGACTAAATAAAAAAACTCGACACAAACCGCGTATTTTATTTCCATCACAAAAGCCTCCTAAATATATAATTTTACAAGTTTTATTTACAAGATAAGTCAGAATGAAAATAAAATAGATTGTAATATTGATTTGGAAAGTATATATTATTTACAGTCAAATTCATCTTTATCTGTAAATGAACGGCGGAAATCGTGAAGATTGGATAAGTACCTACTTTGCTATCGGCTTTACGGGGGCCGGTTGGGTCGGAGGGCTTCCGAGTGGGATTTGAAAGGGAAATCGGACCCTTCGGACGATAAAATTGGCGCCCAAAAATGGGCGGGAAACGTGAGGTCACGTGGGTAAGATGGCGCCCGTTTTGTCGGGGCGTGAACCGACCGGATTGGGGGCGTGCGTGACGCGCGGAGAGATTTAAAACGAAATGTGGAATGTCACAATTATTGTATCAAGTGTACTGAGGTGTTTTGTAATTTCTCCTAACTTGCGACTTGGAATTTAAACTTCCAAATATGATTATAAAGTTTCAAATGTCAGATGTGAAATGTTAGAAAATTCATGAATATTATAAAATATGGTTGAATAGATGGAAGGGGGAAAGAGTGCGATTTATAGTCGAGATATTTTATATATGTATGTATCTACCGTTGTTTTTTTTTTATTGTTGAATGTATAAATAAATATATATATATATACAGCGTGTCTCGGAAACAGTAACTTAAATTATCCTGCACCACTAGTAACGCACACATGTTAATACCATAAAAATGCGAACCGATAATAACCATAAATTAATACTGATAAAACATACTTTCTACGATTTGCCATCCAACAGAAAGATAACACTGAAATAAATATTAAAATTCACACCAAAGCCAGTACTCAAGAAGACTCTTGTGACCAATGTTTATCAATTGAATAAAAGTACTGTATCAAGTACATAGAAATCATTATATATCACAAAATCAAATAGAAAGAACATAGTACTAATCTTACAAACAGAATAAGGAAAATTGCCTACATATTTTTAAGATTCAGAAACATCTCATCACTTACAAATCTGAAAATGATATATTACGCGTTTATACAGTCACATTTGCAATACGGTAATATTGGATGGGGAGGAGCATATAAAACTTCAATATCACAATTAGAAATCACTCAAGAAATAATAATAAAAATTATTGCAAAAAAAAGCCTATCCACGTATACAACTTTTCAGAGATTTCAAAGTACCAAAAATAATAGACAACCAAAAAAATCAATAATTAAAAATTTTAAAATTAAAAATCCATTAAATATTAGAAGCGATCTACAAGATTTAGAGACCAAATTAATATTCCAAAACTAAAATATAACGCAACCCAAAATCACTATATTTTTCAAGGTATCTAATTTTTTAACAATCTCCCCATCACAATTAGAAAAATTATAGACTACTATAAATTTGTATCTGAAGTCAAAAAATATGTACACAGACTAACTGAAACATACATTTTCATATGTACTCATTCTCTATACACGAGTCTTATTCTCATAGAGAAGAAATAAATGTCAAAAGAAATGATATATATATCGTACTGATTATTTTTAAAATGTATTATATTTTCTAAATTTAAAATATATAACAATATGGTTATCCAAAATTCAATGGTTTAGAATTTATTCGAACTTTTGTAATATTCGGTAAAAAAAATTAAAATACCTTTCTTTTATAAATAATAATAAATAATAAAATAAGTAAATAGCCAGAAAAATTTGGTAAATTGTGGTAGCTACACTGCCATAGTATACGTGTGCCAAATTTTATCATGATAGGTTGAGTACTTAGGTAGAAGGCTCATTTTTGTAATGATAGATTGCAAATTTCTCGAATAGGTCGATTTCTAACGACTCCGACTCCATTTTTATAAAATCATGTTCTATTTTAATGAATTGATAATATATGTATCATGGGTATTTTATAAAGCAACTAATGTGTATGCATCAAATGTTTGGAGCGAGAGCGAATCATCAATACCGTATACCGTACGTATAAATTAACCCGTGCGGTTCTTTCACGAATTATATCGCGTTCTCTCGTTTTAGCCCATGCAGCTAAGCTAATTGGTGCTGCATTTGCGAATTGTATATAAATAATACTTCTTTATTTGTCTTTCGCTTGCATAAAATCGCTCAGAGTCGGAGTCAGACTGTAAGGTGAAGCTGGATAAAGTCGGTAAATTTTTGGGTAATGTGATTTTTAGTGTATATGGTAATGTATGTTGAATGTAAAAGCCAATGAGGTTATGAATGTGTGGTTGTGAGTGTATAGCGCTAGATCAGAAGGATTTTAAAGATGAGATGTTGTGATTTATGTAAGAATATTGATGTCCTAACATAAACCAACTACTCTCGTGTTCATTTGATACCATGGGGTGTATTGTGGCGTGTATTTTTTAGGAATGCGTGTAAATGTATACGAATATGTGTGTATGATAGGCGGCAGGTAACGACAACATAAACTACTTACTGTGTGCACTGAATTTATTGAACTTATTTGTATAAATATAGAAGTTAAACGTACAAGCAAGTTACTGGTTTCTGGAGCAAGCGTAGTAATGATAGTAGATTGGCCCGTTCGAGTTCTGCTGGCCGCGTCGGTATTGTTACATGCCGCAGTTTATGACTGATGGGAGTTTCACGAACCGCTGAGTAGCCTCGTTGATGAGAGTAGAGGCGACAGCCCTCTACAAATTTTCAACGACCTCATAGTCTCGCGTATTATGCATCAGGCTACATATAGATCGGAGGACCACAACGCACAGCTATAAGTACAAGAAATGACACAAGAGCTGAAAATAAAAAAAAGTATTTCTATCTGCGCCAATGGAATGCAGCTGATTGTGTTTATTATGCACATAAATGTATTACACGACACGAAAGGTAAACGGTTATTATTTTTATAAAACGGCCGCCAGCTCCGGAACATCCCGACCGCGTGTTATCTGCAGTCTGGTTATTAAGTCAACTCATATAAAATGTATGAATTTCTCTGAAAGGCTTTTGTTCGAGCCTTAAACGCGGTGAAAATCTACAAACGTGACTCGCCTCCCATCGGCGGGTTTTTCAAAAGGTGTTTAAGTTTTTTTAAATATAAAATTTCGAGTTATTTAAGATATCACCTGTTTTATATTCTTTTAGAGACCCTGAACGCGCCTCACAGTTACCCGGTTGGTAAACTAGGCTCGTATACCTAAACCTTTAACGCACTCGCAAACCGATGCCAATATACTGCAGCGTCACTTCTCTCTCATCCGCCTTCCTGACCAAACCACTAACCAGCAGACGCTTCACGTCCTTACTGTCTCTATTTACCTGGAATTGTGCAACAATCTTGATTAGAGACCTATACCTGTAATTTGATTAAATGACATATACATATATCTTGAATAAACGATATCAATTGTAAGTTACTTAATATTTTCTTCAATAATTGCAAAGTTACTTTGTGGCAACATATTATATTTAATAATAAGAAAACAGCGTACTGCGGAACATCGATAAGGTTGTTATATTTTCCGACTCGCAAGCAGCCCTTAAATCCCTCTCTGCTAATATAAAAGTTTGGCTAGACAATGAGATAATTTGTTTCATCAGAAGATGTCTATTTAATTTGTATAGCAACAATAAACAGGTGTCATTCGTTTGGATTTCTGCACATAATGTGCACATGGAGATAAATGTGCTGATAAACTCGTCAAGGAGGCCACTCCTTCCGGAGTTTTCCCCCATCAATTCTTTATCCTGATGTATGACAGACTTAATATGGTAAAAAAACGTACGAATTCTATCTTGATTGCACAATGGATGGATCTAAATAATCATAAGGGTAATGGGCTTAAAGTAATTTAAGGATCTATTCCCCGCCCACACTGGTTTTAAAAAAGGAAAAACTCCAAAAGAAGAGTATTAAATATCTCTAGAATGAGATTTGGGCATTGCCACGTGGCCTCTCATTTGTTCAGATTGAACTTGATAGATTCCCCAATGTGTGAGTGTGGTGCCGAGAAGGAAATGCTTGACCATGTCTTTTTTGCCTGTCCATTGCGGATCACAGGTTTTTTTTACAGTGAAAACAAATTTAAAAGGTAACTATTTGCAAAGAGGATTTGATTATTTATAATATTAAGCTTGCTATTAACACTTTTTTTTATTTCTTAAATTTATAATTTATCTAACTGTTATGTAAAATCTTTAAAACTTATGTAAAATTAACGTTATTTATTTAATGTTATTAAATTAACTTATGTAACATTTTTAAACCATTGTTAATGTCAAAAGAATGATTTGTTTCCTACATGGCAATACTCAAAACGAAATTGCTGAAATAACATGCGAAGTGTGCAAGAATGTTATAAAAATTAAAATGTTGAGTTAAAAGAGCACGCTTTTGAGCCGCTGCCAAAGACGGCCACTTGGCCAATATCATACTCCAGACATAACTATAATAAATATTGTAATCGATAAATAAAAATCAAAAATAAAATTTAGGTTTCATTTTCAAGTTATTCAAAAAGAACATCGGCCTGGAACATAATATTGACTCTGTAGTACGTTATAAGATAAAACAGTGCAGCAAAGTAATACATTTATTTCGGTGCCCTGCCTGCTACACTAGTATTTTACTGTATAGTATTGTACTGCAGATAGTGTTTTTCTGGTATAGTAGTAAACAGAATTTAATGTTTAAATATATATAAATAGTAAAACAAGAGGCAATTAGATGGTATATACAAATATAAATGTAAAACGTAAAAATTAATGCAATGTTCAATTTAAAATAATAAAGAGAGTATGTAAAGTAACGTTCAATGTATAAAAATATATATAAAGGGTAAAACAAGATGCAATTAGATAGTATATAAATACAATATAAAACAAAGTAATGTTCAATGTATAAAAAAGGAAATATAAAGAGTAAAATAAGATGTAAATATAGCATATAAATAAAATGTAAAACTAAAAGTAAATGCAATGTTCAATTTATAAAAATAAAAAAGAATACGTAAAGTAAGAGTAAATGTGTAAAAAAATACAAATATAAAGTAAGGTTATGTAAAATTGTAATGTTCAAAATAAAATAAGTGAAAGAGAAAATCAGTTAAATAACGTACTAATACAACTACAGAGTAAAGTAAAAAATGCATTGTTGAATATATAAGTACTATTGTAGCAGGTTTATTCTTAAGTACGGGCTTTTAAAAGTTCTTGGGCCTAATTTCTCCCCTTTTCGTGGATTATAACCTGGTAGTGGACGTGGTTTATTAATACGTAACAGTAATATCCTATAAACCTTTTAATTATCACATCCCTTAATTACCTACGTAATTAACTGAAGTACCTATGTATTTTGTATCCAACAAAATTGTAGAAGGGTGAACGCCACGTGCCATTAAGGCCAACTCGGACTGCAATTGACCCCTTGACCTTTGTCTAGCAAATAGGGCAGATAGTCGTGGCCGTGCTTTAATAGTTGCTGAGTATTCTAAATCGTGCTGTTATATACATATATTTTGTGTTTAAACAAATTTTTTCAATTGTGACTACTTTTTTGGAACAGTACACACAGATAATTGACTATCAAAGCCTTATATTTTCTTGACATATTTTCTCTGTTTTAACTGTTTTTCATATTGTCTCTCATTCTGTATTGTCATATTTAAAACAGACAAAGACGTAGATAGGTCTGATCTCCAGCGGACTGTATCACGGATGCAATGTCAAGGGATCTATGGCGCTCCGTTGTATCTGCGGTCATGAACTTCTGAATCCCATGAGACCGTTGAAAAAAATTGTCATATTTTATCACAGCAGCTTCTCTATTGTATCGTCACTATTTTCCTAGCTATTCAGCTTCCTGAAAAAGCTAGGAATTTCGCAAGCATTTTGCTATTTCTCTACATCTTCACTCTTAACCTATGTGCTCCACATATATCCCCAATTGAACTAAATATCAGCTTTACTAATCTGGGAATGTATCTTTTCTTAGAGGATCTCTCAGATGCCAGCTATCTTTCTACCTTTTGTGTGGTCTGTCCGCCGGTCTCTCATTTGCCATAATATCCACCCTCCTAGACAGGACGGTGGATGTTTGTCCTAGTTTCTTCTGTAGTATCTTCTATTCTATTCTATATGCACTATATTCTATACAACGCACGTTCCTTTTATTATATTTCAGTGTTGCATATCCCTGAGGGTTATTCCTAACATGGAGCAAAAAAAAAATATTTATATTATTCTCAATGCAGATTTGCTTGACTGTTGATTTCATATGTCATGGTGAATCTGAAAATGATTCTACCTTTGCTATCAGTTTTCATATGTCTGTTTTTCCATATGACATCTCATTAGTATCGCTAAATCAAATCAATCCTATTTGTTTGTAATTTTTATTCGTTTTTATTAATGTATTACTGATATATAGTATTGATATATCTGTTATTTCATTTTTGAAAGCTATCACCTTTTTATTGCGACAAATTTTAATCATCTTTGAGTAATCTACGCTAGGAGACACCAGAAATAGGATAGGAAAAGATTCAGGTTCGAATCCCGGTAGCAACAAATAATTTTTTTCGATTAATTGATTTTTTCTGTATATCTTTCTAATTGATACATTCAATATGAAAAATTAAATTACGGACTTTTTTATCTACAACCATATTTTTGAGCTCCATAACAAATTGTTCACATACAATTTAAATGATGTGTATACAAGTGACATAAACTCACTTGAAACACCCAATCAGTGATACCATTAATAACTTTTATAGGCAGTTCTTCCCTCATATATACATATATATATATATATATATATACAGGAGAACTCCGATTTTAAGTTTTTGAAGGGGCCAACAAAAAAAAATGTAAACAGAGGTAAAATGTAAATTTGGGATATTAAAAAAACAGATTAAATTAGTTTTTTTATTGAAAAAGTCAAACAATACTTTAAAAGTACTTTAAATATTATTAATTAAATTAAAGGTTTATGGTGGTACATTAATTATTATTACTTTTAAAAAAAAAAAAAATTTATTTATTAATATTTTCTTTGGTTTTCTTTTTCATAGCATTATAATTATTTCATAACGTTTAATGTATAACATAATATGTATTATCTTTATGGCGAATCGGGTTAAAAAAAACCTGATCACGCTGGAATAAACACATGATTATTATTATTACTAATACTAGTAAAATATACTTTGCGGCCTTCAATATGTCTCATGGCATCGTTCTTTGTAGAAAATGGGTTTATGGGATGAGCAGACACTTCTTCTTCATAGGAAGTTTTCGTTTATACAACTGTCCACTATTTCATCAATTTCCACTACGTCTGATGTTATTTCGTTGGTGTCAACGTTTAAGTAAGTCTACAAGAATCATTCATAAATTCTTTCCTAGCCATCAATGTTGTCTATACGCATATACGTATTTTACGCAATTTTCTTGCTGATTCTAGATTGTAAAAACCAATAAAAAAAAAACGTAAAAATTACGCCGGTATAAGAATGAAAAATGCGTATATACGACAAGCAAACAACCAACACACTGTTGGCTTTATGGCAAATTGCGAATAGGCTGAACGAATTTCAATCAATTTTAGACGTAATCGAGAGAAAGACAAACGTAAAATAGGGTTTTTAACTTACTAAAATGATACGGATCTGCAGAAACAACTCACTAATGAAGGGAACACGTGAATTCCAGGCATGTAAAATCGGGCTTTTACTGTATATGCGCGATTAGTTGTAAAAACTTCACTTTAAGGACTTTAAAACAGTTAAAGACGTTCCCAAAAAAATCACTTTTCTCACAATCCTTTTGAAACTTCGAATACACATACTTATGAGTGTCCTTTATACGTAGAAATTTTTTTCAATAGTCCTTGCGGTAGTATATTTGTAAATATTGACTATTAAAATTTGCATATTTAACATACGAACCATACCCCGATCGATGTTGTAGCGCACGTTTAATTGAATAGCAATAGTAATTTTCTTACGATTGTTTTGGAAAACTGAGAATCATTAATTGAAAATTTAACAAATATCTTTCTGTAAATATAACTAAAACAAGCGGTATCCTTTTTTTTATAAAAAATATTAAAAGTGAGCTACTTTTGAATGGTTTTGACGTTTCCTTTTATAGTCTGAATAGTGAAAGATTTTTGAACTTCTGCGCATGTGAGCGGAAGCGAAAAAGTACACTGTACCTTAACTATATTTTATTCTATTCATAGTAGTTTACATACGGAGGAATCTTCTTAAAGATTGAGTACGACTGCTTTTTGGGAACGTCCTTAACGCAGATTTTTTGTTTAACCTTACTAAAAAAATAATATTGAAAATATTTGATCCATGTATCGTCATCTGGACCTAATAATATACCCTACACATTGTATTCAATATTCTCATTTATAATAATAAAATCTCATATACTACCCTACAATTTTCGCTTCCACACTAGAACCATTTCCATTTAGTCAGGTATAATGACATCCTTGTCGCGTCAGTTGAAGAGTCTATGAGGCCAAGAAATAACTATTTTTCCACTCTTCAAGCGCTCGGCAGAAACATTATCATGAACCACAGCCTTTCCACTCTTCATGGGTTTCATTGCTCTTTTTATTTATTCCGTATTTTTTCCAGTTCGTATAATTTTCATTATTATAAATACAAATATATTTTCTTCTTCAGTATTAGCAAAGTTACTTTGTGGCCACATATTATGTAAATAATAAAATAAAATACCTTATTTAAACCACTATTTATTGATAAATCAATATAAACGGTATCTTCTTCAGGGAATAATGTATACTAAAATTAAAAATGCGAGCATAGATAAAAACAAAAATATAAAAATGGTGGGTAACTAACTAACAATAATCGCGTAGATTTGAAATGTATTGTATGTAAAATGTTGTTTTTATTTTATTCTTTAAGTACAATATGAATAAAGTTATGAATATTTTTGATATATTAATGAAGGGTGGTCTCTTAGTCATAATCAAAAAAAGTGCATTGAAATTTTTTCGTCTTTATTTGTATTATGTTGTATTCATGGACGGACGATATTTTATATGTTGTTTACTCAATTACGTTTTTTAAGTTATTTAATATTTCTAGTTTACATTGGAATTAATTGTTTCATAATTTTATCTTTTTAGCACAGATTTCAGTTTAGTTAATGAGACAGTGAACACATCTTACATTATATAGTATATATTACTGTATAATAATTAAAAAAATATTAATAAATATTGAAATTTTCGCAAGATTAAATATATTTTTAGATTAGAAAAAAAAAATTCTCACAAATACATGCATACCTTGGTATGTCCGTTGATATTTTAACCAAAAAAAAAAATTATTCCATAAACACATATGTACCTATGTCTTCAGTATTGATTTTTATGGTTAAGCAGTTCCCTAACCATTTTTCCGTCATTTTTTACGCTTTTCTGTCACTTTTTACGCTTTTCCGTCACTTTTTACGCTTTACTGCGAATGTATAACATAATAACATTATGTGATAACGAAAATCGGATATAAAATAAATATCATGTATTATGTGACACGGGAAGATGAATCCTATAATCTGAGAATGGATTTCGTTGGTGTTCCATAATATATGACGTAACCCAAGTTTGGCGGATTTTCACCGCTCTTAACGCTTCGTCAGAAAAATTCACCTCCGCCTTTCTACATGATATTTTTAGTCTGAGAAGGAATTTATTTATTTAATTGCTTGAGCAAAACTAGTGTAAAAAATTAATTGTGTACCGAGAAGGTGAAATTACATTTTGTAATCATGGGAAACTTACGGCATAATTGGACCAAAAAAATATTTTTTGGAAATAATTATTCACAATTAACTTTTGGACTGTTAGTGAAGTCTAAAAATGATGACATGGAAAAGTATACCCTTAAGGCTCGTATTTACTGAAGAGGTTTTGCCGTCATGAGATTCTTCGGAGACTAATTTAGCCTAATCTTTTGTCAATTTGTCAATTGTTCCATTCGTTAATTTTATGTTTTTTATCTCCCTAGCAGCAGTTAATAGAACAAATTATTGTAGGTATCTATGGTTCTAGGAGATTTTTATGCGCACGTGTCAATTTGAATGTCATGTATTATGGTATGAGTGTTTGTCTCTTTCTACCGTTGTCAAGCCGATATCTGAGTCCAGATCATATCTTAATACGGTAATGAGATTCATCTCATCATATCATATTTCATGGAAACGAGTTATTATAATTGACACAATAATAATAATAAAATTTCACCTTTACACATAAACTGTTTAGTTCTACACTATTTATGTATTTAAAATTGTTATTTTAACTTATGGAAATGATTTAATTTAAGTGTTTTATTAGTCTATTTTTAAATAAATTCTCTAATGCACTGTTCTTTGTGGCGGAAGGCAAAGAGTTCCACGCTTTTGGGCCTGCCACCACAAATTCCCAAATGAAGTAGAGGCTGAACTGAGGGTTTGACGTCTACTATTCAAGTTGTCTGGTATGCGGAGCTCTTAAAGATACAGAGGAGCCATGTTATGTGTCTCCTCGTACATCTACCAGCACAATTTAAATTCAACTGTTTCAGGGGAAACGGGGCCAACGTAGCTCACGAAAAAGGCATGTTATGTGAGAAAATTTATAAACTCCATATTACATTATTCGTGCTACCGCATTTAGAATAGATTGTAATCTATCCAGCATAAATGCTATTATGAGTTGACGGGCTGCCTCAGGGGAAAGATGTTTTGGAATACTTTTAATTTATATTTTTCGTTGAAACTTTGTCACTTTGTGGTTTGACATATTAGATTAAATAAAACAAAATCACTTTGTGTAAAACCACGAATTTTATTTTTGTAAAACACAAACAATGTGCATAAAACCACGAAACCACGGATATATCCGAGGGGCAAGTAAAAACGAAGGTTCCTACATTTTTTTCAGGTATAAGGTATTTTTTATTGCAATAAATAAGTAAACCATCTGAAAGCTTGTACTTTATTCTATTTTTCTACATAGTCTCCTGATTTTTCTATGCATTTTTCCTGACGAGTTATCCACTTCTGAAAACCCGCTTCGAAGAATTCCGCCGCTAGGCCGCCGATGAACTTGGTGACCGCTTCTTTCACCTCTTCATCTGTATTGAAGCGTTGTCCACCCAAGTGTTGCTTCAATTTCGGAAACAAGTGGAAGTCGCTGGGAGCAAGATCAGGGCTGTAGGGGGCATGGTCAAGCAATTTCCAGCCGAATTTGTCCAGTAGGGCGGTGGTCACACTTGACACGATTGTCTTTGTGGGTTTCTGAAAGCATGTGTGGGACCCACCGCGCGCACACCTTGCGATAACCAAGTTTATCGGTCAAAATGTTGTCGATGGTTTTTTCACAAACCTCAGGAACCTGGACAGCAAGCTCCCGAAGCGTTACTCTCCGATCTTCGAGGAGAATGCGCTCAATCTTCGCCACGACTTCGTCCGACACCGATGGCCTCCCACTCCTTTGCTCATCGTGGACGTCTGTGCGTCCTTCGGAGAACTCCCTGCACCATTTTCGGACGTGTTGGACGCTGATGCAAGCTGTGCTATAAACTTCTTCCAACTGTCGATGAATTTCAACAGGTTTAAGCTTCTTCGCGTTTAAAAATCGAATCACCGAACGGATTTCACACCTGGCGGTAACGGCGATGGCGGGTTCCATAGCGGATGGCTGTCAGGCCTTTACTGAGCGTCGCAGCGTTTGCTCCCGGTAGTGGGGATGTAGTTAAGGGACCAACAATCAAGGCGGTGTTGCCGGATTTCGCCTAGCATCTCGCGTGGCGAGTGTACAGCGTAAGGAACCTTATTTTTTACTTGGCCCTCGTATAAACTAACTTGTAAAAACCGCCCCTCATTCTACATAGGCAAAACTGCTAGTAATGTTAATATTCGTGTTAAGGAGCATCTTCAATGTTTAAACAGTAATGGTTTTTCTGAATTTTCCAACCATCTTATTGAAAAAAAACATTAATTTAATAATAGTACAGGGGTAAATATCCCCCATGAAAACGGCTTTGGCCTCCGGTTAGACAATTTAGAGGCCCTTGAAATAAAAAAAAATCAGTGCATAGTGGTAGTAAAATTCTTAATAACCAAGTAAATTTATCCATTAGTTATTTTTACTTCTAAATCAATTAAATAACCATCAAAATTGTACTTTCCCCTCACTTGATGTTCTGTCTATTGTTTCTCTCTTTCGCATCTTATTTTATATTCTGTCTCCCTCTTTATGTGCATATAAGTGCACTTCTTTGTATCTATTGTTAGTTTTAAATACATCCTGACGAAGCTTTAGCAAAGCGAAACCGGTTGGCGTTTAATAAAATTCGTGGTTTTATACAAAGTGATTGTATTTTATTTAATCTAACTTTTAACTGTGTATATCAAGGTCTGCGATACGAATGAATGTCTTCATTTTTCTATTTCTCCGGAACCTTTAGGATAAAAACTCTCACATACTTTGGGCATATCGGTAGAAGACATTGCATGAAGAAATAAGTAATTACCGGGAATGAGAGAGGACGAAGAGTGAGATTGATCTCAAGCAAGAAGTCGGAGAGATGAACGGAGTCTTGTTACACAACTCCCTATAAAGGCATAAGATCGCGAAAAGTAAAGGCAAGAGTTCACAAAGGTGTAGAAGAAAACCAAAAGATTACGGTGCTCACACACGTTGTACACAGATTGTACAGCCCTTGTAAAGAAATAAATTCACAACGCTACATATAAATAAAACATAAATAAAATTCCAAAGTTCTCTTGCGAGAGACACAAACTCGGCCGCTATAATGTATTTATACATTTCCACTGTTTAACCTGTATCTCGGCAGAAGAATCATAAATCTCATTTAAGATATTAAATAAGGTTTTTCACGAAAGTAGGTTTATGCACTGCCATTTATTAGGCTTTATCAAAGGTCGACTAATGCTAGACGTATAATTCCGTTGAATGTTAAACAAAAGGTCAAAGTAAATTGAAGCCGTGTGTGGTATGGATTTACTTGAAAACATCAAGGTAATATCGGATCATATTTTAACAATAGAAAGGTTGACACGAATACATCATAAATTTACAAAAATAACATTTCGAAAATACTTAGCAGGTTATGATGCGAAAAACTTAATAATTTGTGTGCCAAGGAATTGCATAACTGTATTGTTATTATGTAACTGTAGTTTAAGGTATTGTACATTCAGGTAAGTATCAAATATGAGGCAGCGAATAACAGTGGACATAGTGATATGGGGGAGACAGTTGTGGAGGCCTTCATCCAGTAGTGGACAAAAACGACTAATAATAATGATGATATTTTATTGATAATGTTTCTCGAAATTTATATTTTTCATCGATTTCACTGTAATAAATTGTACTATACTATTAATAATTGTTAAAATGAATTTATAAAATTTAAAAGAATATTCGCACTTAATTACTATTTTGAATGACTATTTCATTTAGTTATCTATTATCTGTTTTTTAACACCTTTGACGTGTGAGATACTAGTGTATAATTTGTCATGGCAATTGTCTCGAATCGAGTGTGAGTGAAGCGAAGACAGAGTGACATCTAGCGACGACAGCAATGCATTTCATCTCATCGAATATCACCATTATTCAGGAAGTTCACACTAAATAATAGCTCTCTACAACATGCAGGAAAATAATCCTTTCATACTTTGGGCAATGGAGATGGGAGATGGACATTGCCTGGAGAAATTGGTGATCACGAGAAGTGTACATGGAAGGTAGGTGAGAGACCGATCTCTAATAAGATGGACAAACAAGGACCAGCTCGCGCTATGGAAGCGGAATAGAAGATCACGTATTATATTTCTCACACTAGCGTAGTGTTAAATTTAATTGATTTGAACACCTGACCCATGCATTCTACCCGCGGTTTCAGGTCTTTTATAAACTACATATTTTGTTTTAAGGGAAGATTTTTTAGGCTAGTCTATACAGTTTTTAAGAGTTCATTGAACTGCCTGGTTAACATAAACACTAACCCACAGGATCTCAAGTGGGCTTGATGTGTTCGTTGACTTGACTACTCTAAAATAAAGGAACATAATTAGAATTTCTATAAAATTGACTTGAATTAATTGTATCTAGTATAAGTAAGTAGGTAGCCGGAATATAACACGATACTCATTCATTAACACATCGACCGAGAAAGAGATAGCGCTTGTAGAGTCGGCTCCATAGAGAACGATTGGAAAGTTAAGGAGAAAAAGAATAAGAAACAGAAATAGAAAAAGAATCACACAGAACAAAAACTATAATAAAACTAGATTTAACGACTTTTATCATTTTTCCAACCTGCACAAAAGTCAAGATGTCAGCCGTTTCGCAATAATTACGAACTTTTTCCGGGAAAGCATTAGATTAATGGCGTCTTAAGGGAAAACCTCGCGCGCTATTAACGCGGAAGAAAGTTTCCGATACAGAAAAGTTGCCATGTTAAAGGATTATCAAGACGTTTCCCTCCTCCCTTATTTCGGGAAACATTTCATTTCGCCATCTTCCTTATTTTTCCATTAACTAAGAAGGGAAACATGGCCGGCCGCTGAAGCGCCGACATTTCCTTAGAATTTTATTTTCTTTACAACTTAATTTAAATCAATGTCTGTTCCGGAAATATTTCGCAGGAAGTTGTCACAACTGATCTTTGCCGCAAGAATTAAAAAAACGCTTACACAAAGCTTTGAAAATAAGAATTTGCAAAGCACGTGTTCAACACGATACACGGTCATATATTTTTTTAAAGTTATAAGAATTAAATTTATTTAATGTTTACTGCAAAAATATTAAACAAATATCTTTGTAAATACTAAATAAATGTATTGTATGTAATTAGAAAGATATACATATAAAATTAATTTTACCGAAAAATATTGTTGTTGCGCTACCGGGATTCGAACATGGATCTCTTTCCAAACCTGGGAAGGTGCATTATCTAACTATGCTTAAGTGACATTATTTTTGACGACAAATTTTCGAACCTATATGTTACACTTTTTCAAATTATTAATAAAATCATAATAATAAAATTAGTTTAAAGTGGCATAGCATCGCTGTAGCATAGTTGGATAATGCACTTTCCCCGGTTTGGAAAGAGATCCAGGTTCGAATCCCGGTAGCGCAACAACAATATTTTTCGATAGAATTGATTTTATATGTATATCTTTCTGAATTAATACATTTAATTTGTATTTAAAATATCACAGACCTATGTTCTGAATAATTACAACTTCACAAAAATAATGTGTTCTCCTAATAAAATAACTTAAAGAGAACACATTATTATTTGTAAAGTTGTAATTTTTTCAGAACATATTTCTGTGATATTTTAATACAAATTAAATGCATCAATTAAAAATATGTAAATACAGATAAATTTTATTTATCGAAAAAATATTTTAGCTGCCACCGGGATTTGAACCAAAATATCTTCCTATCCAGGGAAGTGCAATAACCAATTACACAACGCCAGTCTCGTAAATAGTTGACAAATTTTTGAACTCATATGTTGCAGCTATTTCAAATTGATACATCGTAGGGATAGGAAGAGATCCTGGTTCAAATCCCGGTGGCAGCTAAAGTATTTTTTCTATAAATTGAGTTTATCTGTATCCTATCTATTTGATGCATTTAATTTGTATTTAAATAACTTCGTGTTTACAACATGAGTTTTATATTAAAACCTTACTGGTTTCGGATCAAAAACTCATTTATTTATTAAACAAAAATATTTAAAAATTATTCTAGTACTATAAAAATATAAAATTAATGTGATTATATACATTCAAGTGAATTATTAACTGAAGGTCAAATTCAAATATTCCTTTGTAGCGCTTAGAAAAGAGTCATGTCCATATAGACACGCGTGACATATTTTTTAATTTCACATTTTTTTAACATATATGAAAAGCATGCTTCATTTATAAAGTTTTATTTACTAGACCAAAATCTACAACAAAAATTTATTGTCCATATAGAAACGTGTGACACAAATACTAGCAATTGGATCGGGCACTAACGAGGTAATGATACCAAATTATTGGAAACATTTTTAGGATATTTACATTTTGTTATTTTATCATGCTTTGCTTATTATTTCCGTCGATTCTAAATTATTAAATTTAAGACAAACTCAAATTACTACGAAAAGTATGATCATTTTCTATTAAATGATTCGAAAATTCTGAGAAATGACGAAACATCTGAAAATATTTCCACAAAATTATTTGTATAAAATTTATTATATCAGATTTGCTTTTGGCTACGGTGGAAAATTATTATCCATTTTCCATTAGTGACCCAAGGAAAAGTAAGTATATATATAAAATACACACATTACAAGTCTCATACCACAAGTATCATACCACCCCTGCATATAATACTTTTTGCTGTTTCAAAAAACTATGAATATACCTATTCAGTTAAATAAATAAAATTAAATCTGTTTGCCAGAGATCTGAACCTAACTACTACAATGCTGAGAAATCAAGCAGTTAAAACGTGATAATAGCAGTTGATATTAATATAATATAAATCAATGCATTAAATACATAAAAAATCAACAGTATATTATATTTTGGCACCACAGTCTATACTGGGGGAGTAGTAAGATAGTAGAGCACTCGCAAACATGCTAGAGGTACCGGGATCAATACTTGGTGCCTCAAAATATTTTTTGAGATTTTAAGGATATGTTAGAGTGTGCGATAACGAGTTAGTGTTAAGAATCAGAAGGTTATGTGTGTGAGTACCTGGTTCCCCCGTTGAATCAACACCCAGCGCTCACCTCTTATTTTCGATAATATTTAGGAGTGTGTGTGTGGGTGTATACTGTGTGTGACCAGAGCAGGTTGAACAAGATACTTGGTTGACTACTGACAGTTGACAGATGTTTATTGATGATCGTTGCATAGTGACAGTTACAAGTGTATGAAGTTAAAAGTTTACAGAGCCTAGTTTTATACCCAGGTATATGCAGAATGCATCCAGGGGCCGTCGGCGGTGTTGCTGATTATAGAGGTGATAGATCATCATAATTTTAAAATGATTTGAACTTAAGTGAAGTTGGAAATATATTTTAAATAACATCTGTTGGGGATATATATTTATTGCCACATAACATATATTAATTACTTCGAACGAAGTAATGCAAAGCGAAGGCTGCGCTCGTTAGTCGATAGGCAACTCTGCATTGAAACCGATCGGCGATAGCTATTATTACTTTCTGAGACTTCGGAGAGTATATTGGTGTTTTGGAATCTTTGACGAGACATTTTGTGTGATAACCCTATATACAATCCACTTTCGGAAGCGCTTGCGTTATTTTTTCCTTACCTGTCCTGTATTTCGTCTGGTACCTAAAATTGAGTACCCACCAACATCCACTTCGCTTACATGCATCACCTAATATATCCACTATTAATGTAGGAAACTGTATTGTATTGATATCTAGTACGATATTAGATAAGTGTTTTATGGCTTATCATTCGATATTGATAATTAATTTATGATAAAGTCTGCAAGATCGCACATCTTCGATAATATAATATTATTATACTGGGAGCAATTATTTCGCTATCGATCACGTCCTTAATAATAATTGTATTACGCCCGAGGAGTGACGCCGATTAATATTCAAGCGAAGTGCTAATAAACATATAATTTTTATTTTCGACGATGTATAATCATTTTATGTGTTTAAACATCTTAGCTCGATTCCAACCAAAAAAATTCATACAAAAATCGATGATAAAACGTCTCCTTACCATGGTGACTACGCATTTTACGCAGTATCCATAAACGTTCAACTATCGTTTTGACATTTAAAAAAAAATCCCACGTTCTAAAATAAAAATTTGTAATCGATTTCGAGGCATCCTATATCGATCCCGGTGTCTGTAAGAGTAAAAATAAAATACTAGGTAAATATGAGAGTGTATAAAATTGTTACGAATTTTTCCAACGCGCTATTTCGCCTACTGAACAAACATATGTATCAAGTATTGTGAAATCTATTGTAATTACATTTTACAATCACGGCGACCAACTACGTTTTTGAAACTAATGGATTATATATTGGATGTCCCAAAAGTGTTATAAATTCAATATTGATTAAACAATTTTTTTTTTTTCAAATAAAATAAAATAAATGTAGTTTATTTTTAATTATCACAAACGTTCGAACTTGTCTATTCTGGAATAGGTATTTTTGATAACCAAAATGACAAACATTTTGTATTCAAGGACATAGCACCTTAACATCTGCCTTTTGTTCTTTAATTTATGTCAGTTTTGCACCATCAAGCTTATATTTTACGCGTCTCTGTAAAAAATAATGGTACGAGGTCCGGAGAATGTGGGGCATACTGAATTTCATCTCATCGACCAATTCATCTGTCTGGCAAGATATTCATTAATATAGGTACTCATATCACGATGGAAATTCCCCATTAACAAGTAAAACTTTTCAAATAGGCTCACTTTAAAATGCAATGGACGCCCGATTTTGGAACTTCTGACTCATGTGTATATATTTTATTGGGACATCCTGTATTCATGAAATTTTTGTCTATCTAGTTTTATAAAAAACATATAACTGTTTTTATAACACAATATTTGCACATACTATTGAAAATTATTTATTTTTTATATATATAAATTGAAATAATATATTATCATATATTTTGACATTTTCCACGCTAAAAAGTGTCTAAGTATATTATCATTCCAACATATTATCAATGAATTTCATTTCGATAGCTTCCACTCTAAAATTCATTATTTTAACCGTAAATTCCATGAGTTTCTAAATTCGGTTATGTTGGGTTAAGTTAGGATTACGTAGCCGAAATTGTAATTATGAACAAATTCGGTTACGTTGCTCGTTGTAGATAATGAGAAGAGGCACTACGATCGGGTGACAGCACCATAGACAGACCGATGTTACCAGCAATCTTATAGATACAATCCTAAATTATAAATAAAATAACCCGTGTCCACGATAATCTGTTAGCGAGTCTTTAAAATACGTGTATATTCGCGAGCAAAACAGCGACTAATGAATCATCACTCAATGTTTTGCGCATGGATTAGAAGACATCATTACGTAGAATATAGATTACTGTAGATAAGATAATTTTTTTCAATGTTCGTTTGATTCTTGGTTAATAATATCAAACGGTGAGTCCAAAATGACGGTGATCTTATTAATATTTCACAGAATAAATCAGAGTACTGCAACATGATATAGAATATGGTACAAGAATAATATTACCTGTAATGCATAGTTCATGGTGTATTAAAAGTAGCCTCTTCGGAACCAGGTGAATTAAGAGAAGAACAAGAAAAATATCTAATTCTTAATCATTCTAATCCATGTCACCATACTGTATCTTTATTTATGTATTTAAATACATGTGGCACTGTGGGGAGTTAGATGGTGGAATTTTTATCAAGTGTAAAGTATAGTAGACAGAACGTGGCTGCGCCGAGACAAGATCGGTGTCGGAACGGAGACGTGTGTAGATGTCCACCATGTCGTCAGCCGGGAGATTTGAATCACCGCCCCCGTAACACTTTTTGAGCTTCCTCCATTAAATAAATTATGCGTATTCAATTCGTAAACAAATACCTGACTACTTGTGATCCGAGAATAGCCGCCATTACTGGGAAAAATGAATGATTCATTCAATATTATTTGAAGGGATTATCACAATCTTTCCATTCTTGGAAAATTTTAATATAATCTGATTAACATTTTATACTGTTCAAGAGTTGTTTATAATTGAGGAGCTATTTTAAAATAAAAATATACTAATTAGACAAAAATAAGAAGCAATATTAATTTCTGATTCATCGCGTAACCTTTCACCAAAAACAACAATAAATCAAATAATTAACTTGATAGACGGGATCCCGAGTCTGCTAATCTAATTCAGGGCCTCAGGTGTAGCTTTATATATAATACTATCAGGATACCACACACTGGACTTACATCAATACGGTGTTAATTGTTCCACATTCAAACATTACAGCCCTTTTAGGCTACACATTGTTATTATGTGGAATGTATGGACAACTGTAGTATTTTGATGGTGATTATGGTATTAACCTTTACCATACCATGATAAAATATATCCGAACGTAGCCATGCTGTCAACTCGTGTTCCCGTAAGTAACAGTTATAAAAATTGCTTTTATTAGCTTAAATGGCACGAATTTACTCTAAATATTGAGCATTCAATTTTAAAAAATTATTAATAACATAATTTAGACCATTCATTAAGTCCTATGCAATGTGTCCTTACTTCTTATCTCTCTTTATTTAATCAGTGAGAGAGAGAAAATTATATTTGTATGTTTGTTGTTCTTTTCACTGTGAAAATAGTGTGTGATCTCTACTTTTCATATCAAAAATTGTATTAATTTTATTGTATTAAAACATTAATTTTATAACGGATTGAATGGAAAAATAATTCCTTAATATTATCCCTTTTCATAATTGGTTTTTCACTAGTCCTTCCTGAGCGCTAATATTTTCTTTAGGATTATCTAAAACATGAATTTTATTTTGCATGTATTTACCGAAATATTACTGGTTTAATTATGATAGTAGACCCGTGTCACTGCATGGTTTGGGAAGGGTTAAGAAGAAATAAAAGTTTTCAGCAGTTTGTCATAAAATTAAAAAAAAAAAAAATTATGCGAATATCAGCGCGTGATAGTAACATTCATCCAGTGGATACAAACTTTTGAAAGTGTTCACCAATATACTAATAATGAATTAGATTGGTGAATGTAATTGATGGATGATCATTTGGATGATAATGAATATGTATTTTCTTAAGCGTTCTATAAATGCTGTTGCGTATAAGCATACATGCTGGAAGAATTCAGGATACGGAAAGAGTTTGGCACTTATCACAATCCGGATTCTGCCGGCACCTCCAAAATGTAGACTGTTTGTTTTAATCACTATTTCTTTTTAAGTGCCTATAGACGCGAAGTCTCAAATTAGTATAATATTTTAATCGTTTAGGTAAACGTATAACCACACTTGCTCAAGGTCGCCGGGAGGGATAGGGAATAAGAGGAAATGCAGAATGCATTATTTTCGTTCAAAATAAATATGTAGTTACATAAATAAATATACGTCCCAAACAAATGCAATGGCGTAAATGTGGACGATTATTCGTTTTCGTAGTTGTATAATTCAAGTCCAAGAATTAATAATTACATATATGAAAATAAAACACTTTTTTTATTCTACTCATTTAATTTACTTGCGTCACGTTTCGCCTTGTAAGGGCATTATCAATCTCCGAAACGCGTCTCGAGTAAATTAAACGAGCAGCATCAAAAAATAAGGGTTTTATTTTCACATATGTGATTATGGAGTTCTACAAACTTACTTCGGAAGACGTAAATAAATTAATAATTACTAAAGGATTTTCTACAACATGCTTAGATATGTTGCCCGAAAAATCGAGAAAGAGTGAGCGATGAGTGAAGAGTGACGATACACTACAATATGAATAAACCAAATAAAGGAGTCATTTTTATAAAAGCTTGCAATCAACATGGTTCAAGACCAGAACAAAAGGAGACTTATGAAATTCAGAGGACCACGAAACTCAGCTTTGAGCACACGATGATGAGAAGAAGAAGAACATTCTAGAAATTATAAAAATCTTAATTTGAAAAAACGTATCAAATCCTTATAATTACCCTCACACTTTCATACTCCACCGCTTCGTCTGATAAAATCATTACCTGACTATTTAATTAAAGTTTTTATTTACACCTGTCGATGAGAGGGTCTGTTCTTCCCGAAACTAGTGAAAAAATAATAATACTCAAAAACTGCAGTTACAAAGTTTAATGAAAAAATATTTTTATAATTAAAAATAATCGATTTTAGGTTATTTTAAAATTGTTTAAATAATCAGTTAACCGGATTCGGTTTAAACCGGTTTGGAAGCCCTAACGTGGCTTTTTACCAAGACTTTTATCAGTGAATAGTGACATACAACAGTGACGATATAAAACATTATACTTAAAATCAAAAATTACAAACACTATTATTGAATTTAATACAAGATTTATATAAAATTATTTTTAATAAATGATGGTTTAGACTCGTGCCCCTAACAGGGCTAACGCTCCACAGTGCGGTCCTTAACTACAAAAGGTAAAATTCCTAAATAAATCTGCTAAATTAAAATTTCGTTTCTTGCGTTAAGGCCGTGTACGAATTCCCCGCCGCTTTGCTCTAGGGATGGCAACACGCACCGTAGCGCCGGAAAGTATCGATTAACCAACCCCCACCCTCCGTACTAAAGGTGGCCAGGTAGGTGCCCACCATTAACGCGGCTGCCTGTCCTGTTTTCGAGACAAGTAGGTAAGGATCATTCCGTTTTAATATAATTGATATTTATAACTTTATACTCGCGCGAAAGGAAGAACGCAATAAGGGATTTACAATAAAATATTTATTTCTTTGATTTTAATATAATTTTGTATTAAAAATAGAACTTGTGAATCTTTTTCGGAAGAATTTAGCAAAATATATTATTGGACAAGATTTTTTCTTCTGTTCACGAGAATCTTGCGTTTTTTATGCAATGGATAGATATCCAGTGACGAATTTAGGTTGTCCGAGGCCTCAAGCGCAAAATAATTTTGAGGCGTATACTAATATAATTTATAAAGCCTTCAAAAGTACTTTTCTAATCTTTTGATCAGGATATGAATTTATTATATCACCGTAATCGAAATCTTTAGAAATATCATTTTCAATAAATAAAAGAAAGAAATTTTTACATTATCTGATTTTCTGTTTTGAGATAACACACTGCTCAAATGTACAAGAGCATGTATAAATATGGTAGATATACTCAATTGTAGGACTATATTCTATAGAAAAATAATCATTTTATATGTTTTTTTTTTATAAAAGATTTACACATAATGGGTATTTTTTAGACCAGTTCGTAAAGTTGCCATTGACGATATTTAAAGTATAGATGAAATCTTTTAATCTATCGAGATGTGAGAGAAGAGAAGATAGAAAGATGCAGAAATTTGTGAAAGGAGACAATATAATTAAATATTATTATTTTCAATTTTATGATTAAATTATTATAAAAAATACTATGGTATATTTAATATTATAAATCGGAACTATCTAAATTATTATCGATAATAAAGCGCTATTGATCAAAATTTTACAATATGTGTACTCGTATGTTTTCAGTTCGCACGAAATTTGGAGCGCTTCGGGCAGATCTAAATATTTATTATATTAATATCCTTGCTTAATAATCGAGAACCAAACAACCCTAGCAGTAATCAGTTTCGGAAACAACTATGAAAATGGAAATCGTATTCTAAATTTGAAACGAATCGCCTAAGTGGGAGAGTAGGGGCGACTGAGGGTGGTAAGTGCGTGCACGCACAAAGAGTTTTCGTTGCGTAAAGGGGTGTATTTGTTGAAAAGGGTCAGAGGGGGGGGAATGGGGTGTAATTATTTCATGACTGTCATGTCATTAGAATGTTGACACACTCAACTTGGGAATTTAATGCGTTGGACATCGAAATGCGTGTCGAGGGAGTTTTTTTAAAAGTGTTCAGCCTATTAAGGACTCTCAAATTTCATTTAGACACCGCTATTATGTACGTAATTGCATTTTTATTTTAATTTTCATTTAGAAAATGCTTTCACGACACCAATCGGGGAGGAATGTTCAGATGGATCAATTCTATTTGTTCCGAAAAAAAGTATTATTTTTCGGGCCAAGAATAATTTTAAATTATTTTGAATGAAGAAATATTATCTTATCTATTGAAAAAAAACAATTCCGTAATTTTACTTAAAATTTCGGCTTCAGGACGTAGAAATTTTTGGCAGTAATCTTCAAAAGTGATGATTTCACTGCTCGAAGCAATTAAAAGTAGTATATAATTCATGCCTCAACTCCACAGTAAGACTCAAACAAAAAGATATGTCGGAAACGTTAATTTCTTTAAACGTGATACTTTGAAAATTTAAGAACTAGTCAATAAAATAATACTTTGGCATCAAAGTTACACTGATCTATATCAAAAAAAAAAATTCTAAGCCCTCGTGCTTTGGAAAATGAAAATGCAACGAACTTATGCATCAACCTAATAAATAGAGTGAGGAATGAACAAATAATAAGTGAATTTAAGTATGGTTGTAGTCTAATGAACATATTTAAGATCGTTGCTTATTTAAGTATAAGAACGAAGAGAGGATTATATGGAAAAAATACAACGCGTGTGTAGAATAACTGTAGATAACTACAGAAAATAAAAATATTCGCAAAAGATTTGCCACTACCAGATGAATCAAATTTCGGAATTCGGAAGAAAATGTATGAAAACGCACAGAGCAAGAGAGGCATGTCAAGGTACGAGTTGGATATATTACTATATATACTACAATATATTTCATCACTCTTGAGGTATCATTACGTTTCATATTAAAATTATATAATATTTATGTTCTTATTTAAAATTTGCCCAAAAAATATTGAAATAATTAATAACTATTCTGAATTCTCCAATCACCTTTTGGAAACAAACCATTATATTGACATTATTAACAAGGGTTTAGAAATTATACGTACAAATTCTAGGGGTTTACAGTTGTATATATTTAAAATTTTAGGAATAAGAAAAAGTGTTAATAGCAATTTAAATATTATAAATAAGAAAATCCTTTTTACAAATTGTTATATTTTAAATTTGTTTTCAAGTTAGTTCCTAATTAGTTACCCACCATTGACATTTTTGTTTTTATCTATACTTGCATTTTTAATTGAAGTATACATTTTTCCTGATGAAGATACCACAGGTATCGAAACATTTTGATTTATTAATAAATAGTAGTCTAAAACAAAGTTAGTTTATAAAAAATATTTGTTCATTTTGTTTCATTTAAGAGTTATCAAGCACGGGATGAAGGAACCACTTCTGAATGAACAGTGCTGCGTTGTTTTTAAAAGTTTACGAACAGAGATGTACGAGTAAGTCTTAAAAATGAAGAGAGTCGAGGACGTCTACTAACGGTAAATTGCAAGTTTTAATGGAAGAAAATACGCAACAATTAACTGAAGAAGACCTATCTTGCATCACAACTTTCACTTTCAATTCTATTCAATTTCAAGCACCTCCTTAACTATTTACTCAATTCAATTTTAAAAAATAAACAAGTACATAATAAAAATGCTCAATTGAATTTGTTTCTGAATTAAATTTTTTTGCCGACTTGAATCTACAATATGACGAAAAAAAAACAATATTAATACACATTCACAGAACCCATAAAATATTATTCAAAAATAAATTGTTGTATTTTTGTAACAATACTTAGATTTCAATAAAAGCCTCAATGCGTGTAAACAAAATACATTTATTAAAATAGCTTCTTTATACGAATACAAAGCTATTTAATACCATCGAAAAATTAAACAATATCATGAAAATTTTTCGGTGTTTTGTATGGATTTATTTTCGTAATCTTGATTTTGAAATTTTCCGAAACAAGAAAGATTTCTGACACACTGTAAATGAATTTAATACTCATAGTCTTAATTATTTCAAAACATGTTCGATTTACAAAGGTTTAATTTAGGTTAACGTTTAAAAAAAATCTAATGTAATGTATAACTTCTGATATAAATGAATAATAACGTGAAACGTGAATTAACATTGAATGTCAAATCGTCAGTAACTTTCGAAATAACCCAATACAATACAAATATAATCGTGTATTCTGTTTGCATGGATGAGGTTTTGAAAAAATCTTTAAGCATTTGTTCTTACAAATTGTGTTTATAGATTGTGAAATGATATTATATTAGATTTTTTTTTAAAAAAAAAAGCGATTAAATAAAATGGGTTACCATTTTTAAACCATCAACTAAAATTAATTGACCGAATGAAAATTATCTTTCATGAAATTACATCGCGCGTAGACTAACTTATTTGTCGCGATTTCGTAATGTGTTCTCGCTTGAGTAGAGATGGGTCGTTCTGGAGCAAAATGTCTCTGCTCCGTATTTAAGGCTCGATGGAACGATGTTTTTTCACCTTGAAAATGCGTATTATTATCCAGCCAATCATCGCATTGATTTTCTACGTGAAAAGTTCCGCAATTTCGAGTCATCAGCTCCGAACACGTGGCGTACAAAGGCTCTAGTTAAGGCGAGTTTGGCGTGCCGGGCACAGCCTGTTACCTATAATTTCGTTATTCTTTACCTTGGAATACACGACTACCGGCACCAAACGCAAACAATGCCCAATTATAGGCTACGTTAAAGGCTTTTTTAAGCACACCACACCTTTTTTTCAAACAATGCTTCTATTAATGGATTGAATTTCATTTTCTTAATTCTATGATTACGACGATCGTTGGTCAATATTTATACAAACGAACTACGAGAACTGACAATTATGTTCTTAGAAAAAAATTAATACAATGAAAAACATACTTTTTCGTAATGTGATACATAGGTAGATAAATAAAAGTGGGAGATACATAGGGAGGCTTTTATCCAGCAGCAGATAGAAAACTGTTAATGATGGTGATAATATTATATATAGGAGGAATAATATATTAATACACTTTAATCTTCATTTCAATCAAGTATTTGGGTGCCAACATAACGAAAAAAAATACATGACAAAAGAATGAACACCTTTTCCTATCCTACGTTCTCTTCTATCATATTATTGATATAAAAAAGTGCCAATCGATACACAATCATATATTAAAGTCTCGATATATAAAATACATTAATATTCTTTCGTAAAGTGCTGATGTGTACATAGGCCCATCAAATGGTAGAACCGAACTACAAAACTAATTAATAAAGTTTTGAAACTCTACGAAGATATTTACTTAGATACACTATCAATACACGTTAAAAAGGTCTAAATATTCTAGCTTGAATAAATAGTGTTCCAATTCATTAAAAAACTGAATCAGAAAACTTTTATCCAATATGGCGGCTGGCGCGCAACATCTGTTTTTAATTCTAACTCTGTAATTCAAAGATCTAGAACTGTTTGAAAAATTCCCGCTATTGTAAAGCTCTCACTTCAACTTAGAAACAACGTTTTCAAAGCCTTACTTACATCACGCTATAAACGCCCGTAGTACCAGTCTAATAAAGAAAAACATAAAGAATAAAAAGTAGCGCACGTGTGTCGCGTCACCGCCTGAATAGTATATTTTACTTTAAGTATTCGATTCATTTTGAGTGTCTGAAGAGATTATTAACATGCTACGTATCGTTTATAATCTACTAGCTGATATACCAGGCGTTAACCGGGCTTTACGCAGAGTGAAGAAGCTTAATTTAGGGGGATCGGTATAATTTTTTTTTTCGAAATCAGATGTAGACAGTCCTCTTATTTTGAACGTCAAGTGTGCAAAATTTCATCAAAAAGTACAAAAATTCTGCTTTAAGGGGTAGGAAAAGGGATTGGGGGTGGTTTTTAGAAATCTCATGTACACAGTGACATTCCTCTTTTTTTGAAAACCAAGTGTGCAAAATTTCATCAAGCTCGGAATAAAACTGTAGATTTGTATTAAAAACAAACCCACGGACACTCTTCTTTACATATATATATAATGTGTAGAAAATATTGTAGGAATTCAAATATGAATAAAAATAATGGTGTATGCCCCAATATTAATCCATCACTCACGTGTCCGATTGATAGTCGCGGGATGCAGAGCAGGTTATGAAAAATTATAAACTATTTACGATTGACACTTTGAGCTATGGGGCACGCTTTACAAAAATATAAAAGTTTGACCGTACAATAAAGTTACTATGCGCAAACAGTTTACGTAGGCGTTTCTTGTAGCCGTTGCTAGGAATACAACGGTGAGAAGAATGACGTTCCAGAGACGGTCTTCTCGACGATTGCTGGTCGTTTAAGTATTGATACCTGGCATCGGTACTGGGTGTGTTTACGGCTGCTAGGAGTTTTGTTTCACAGTATCTGCAGGGTGCGTTCAGTAATGCTGAGTGGTGATGACAAGAATGAAAGCGATATACCTGCACAATATAAAAAAAATCTCGTGAAATCCTTGTTTACTTCTGATAGATTGACGTAAAACATTTCGCTATAAATATGCGGGATGCACATAGAATAATGTGGTCAACAAATACAAAGAAGAAAATGAACAGCCTATGTTGTTTGAAGGACAGCGCATAATATTGAGAAATTAAGAGAGTTAAAAACTTTAAAAGAAGAAAAAAAATCATTATAAAAAATCTATAGAGTTTAGTCGGGTCCTTGAAAGATCTGGTTTTAAGAATGAGACAGTTAACGCTTGGAAACTGGCAAGAGAGGTGGGAAACAGCAACTCAGGGAAGGATCATTTTGAATGGCAGATGACTACGGGGCATGGACAATCACGAAGTAAACAGTTTGATTTTAGACTTATGAATACCCTGTGGTGCACATATGGGAGAGTGGAACAGACGCCTGAGCATATTTTGTGGACTTGTGAGATTCTTAAATATGCACGTGAACGTATGATTGGTGGTTTGACTGAATTTAGACACCGCCCGCCCATGAATGTAGACCTAATTAGTAATTGGACGAATCTTGTTTTATATGAGGAATTTATTCAGGTATGGGTGGCACATTGGAGCTCCTTAGATAGGTAATTAGGCCGGCCAGCGTGGGTGGATATCTCCACATATGCGCCTACCTTTCACTCTCCAAACCTCGTGTTTTGCTACTTCATTAGTCTGTCCGTGTAAATGTGACTCAATCCATTTTGTGTTTCGTCCACTGTCCCTCTTTTGGGAGAGTTTTTGATGAATGGATCCCTGAGTGTCTGCTTTGATCTACGCACCTTAATTTTCCATCTATATGTAAAACTATGTATTTATGTTATATGTTGAATACGGACAGCACGTAAGAGACGCTGGAGGGTCTAAATTTTTTAAATTTTGCGAAAATTGCTAATAACTACATTGAAATTCTTCTCTTTTTTTGTTTTATATACTGCATAAACTTAAATTTGTTATTGAATTGAAGTCGCGTATTTTTATTAGCTTTAATAAGTGGAACCGACAAGGAAGCTCTAGCTTCTAAAACGGTCCCGGGAAGGGGTGAGTCATCGCCCCTTCCAGCTGTCCTTTATTAATTGATAAGAGGTGTGATGTCAATTCCGTAATAAGATTTCGTTTCATTTGTCGGTTTTCGATACCTTGTGCCGTGGGAGGTTTTACATTCAACATGTGTTGCCTCCGTGTGACCCCGATCCAGTTTCAGTATGCTCGGCACCAACAATTTATAAGAACACTTAGTATTCTAGAATGTCCTCGAGAATAATCCAGGTCGTGCATGTCTCCAAATACATTTTCTGTATTCGTTAATTAAATGTGTGAAAATCATCTTACCTTTGTCACAATTAGGCCCCATTCTCCCCAGGGGACAACCGCTGCGAGGAGAGCTTTCAGTGTGTCCCGGTCCACTCGTAGACATGGGGGGCACCTGATCAAAACAAGACATTGAAAATCCATTCATTTCAATTTCACTTTACAAGTAATAGAGATCAATCAGATAAGACGATTCAGGCGGTAATCTTTGTTAGGAATAGATTTCTGATTTCGTATGTAGACCAGTTTATATTTAGAAAGAACAATTGTATTTGTATGTGTAACAGCCCGTTTCAAAAACATGTAATACTTAATACATTTAAAAAAATATTAAATAAATAAACAAATAATGGATATATTTCATAGAGACAAAGGTATTTTTTATTATATTTAATGGAAATATATGGAAATATGGGGTAATTACTGGGCTTACGACCTGTCTTCGGCTAGCTTACGTGATCACTTTATATAAATATAACGTTCACCATTCTCACCCATTAATCAATCTCCATATATATCAAACTTTTTGAATGTTGTATATGTTACAGTTAAAAGTATTAAATTTCAATAATGTATACATTAATTAGTCAATGTATGCACTAACTATGAGTTTTAGATACGGCTTACATTGCTGCATTTCGTGTATACTTTCACTAGACAATGTATGATTTAACTAGTGAGTATGAACTCCCTGACGCAAGCTGGTCACATCGTGAACTAAGAAGATCTAGTTGAGCGTGTTTGACAACTAATCAAATACAAGCGAGTTTACAATTACCCTATCACACATTAACAATTCTATTTAATTAATTAATTAAATAAATTGTAATCGTGATTGTAGGCACATTGTATTTTTACATACCTTATAGTTAAATAACAGACAAGAAATGTGATTTAAGTTAACACTTTGAGGTTACGTCGGATAACGATAATAACACGCACACACTCCACAGCCAGTAATAATGTTGCCAATGTAAAATATTGATAGGAATTGCAATGTTGTCACTCGAAACAATTATTTTATATTCATTGAAAATAATATTAGTTTCCATGTTAGATTTTTTCCAAAAATAAGTAAACACATTACATTTTTTTAATATGGCAACTTCAGTGTACCGTATGTTAGGTGAACATTGTGAATACTTTGACAGACGCCGTATAGTGAATGCATACAACAACTAGTTAGAGTATTAATAAATTCTTTTGTGTATATTGTAACTAAAACTCACAATCGGTGCATACGTTGACTATACATTTTCGAAGTTTACACTGAGTACCGTAATATTATCACCATCTATGGACTAATTGATCATTAATTTCCCTGAAACAGCATATATGTCACAATGAGAATCTAATTATAATTTTTTTAATTATTTGATTATGGGTGAGAATGGTGAATGTTATATTTATATAAAGTGATCACTTAAGCCATCCGACGACAGGTAGTAAGCCCTGTAATTACCCATACTTCCATATATTTCCATTAAATATAATAAAAAATAGCTTCGTCTCTATGAGATATCTATTATTTGTTTAACAACAGTACCTTTGTAGGTGAAAATCCAGTAATTGTGTGTTCTTAGACATATTCAAATATTGCTATTAAATAAATACATGGTGCCGAAAAACTCATAAAAAAATATAATACAACACATGTAGAACTTAAATTTTCATATTCACCGTTTTTTTGTCACCACCGTGTATATGTGATAGAAATAGGGTTAAGTATATATGTACAGATAAAAAATGGTTTATATACTTTTAATGATTTTTAAAAATATTTATATTTAATATATGGTTTAATAAATGCGTTCGACTAAGAAAAATGTTATTAATAATATTATAAAAATATAAAAAGACAACTATTACATTAAAAAAAATGAACAGATATAATCATAAAATTTAAAAAACATTTTGTACATATTTTTTGTGGATAGCGTGTTTTTAAATAATATCAAACAACATTCGCGTCCTCTGACCAATTAAAACGGTATCAGTACACTGATATAATGTGCATATTACGTATGGTATCACTCACACTATAACAATTGTTCTTTTTAAATAAAAATTTATTTATATTTGTATATTTTATAATTAAAATTATATACGTACATAAATTAAAATATGTATATCGTGTCATGTAGTGGAAAAGTGCAATGAAAAGGACAAGTTTTAAAAAGGACAAACCAAGTTATAAAAATTTTGAACTCCATCACATGTTCGATGTATTTTTTATTTTGTATCAATATGAACACATTATTATTTGATGCAAACATCATGGCTCTGTCAATCACAGCATTTTTGAGTTTTTTCGTACCTAAAAGTAAAATTTTCGTCATATTTTGGAGTTGTATTATGAAATATACAAATATAGTAGAGTCTTATATGCCTACATACGTTTAATTCACTCAACTACAACATAAATCCTCTGTGCACAGTTTTCTGGGCAAATCTGGCATGTATATCTGACTTTTTTGCCTGACGTTTCGTATCTCATTGCAGCGTCCATGTCCACGTCGGCTGGAAAGTCAGATAAACACGATAGATTAACCCAAAAAACAGTACACGGAGGATTCTGAACGGGCGTGATAACTTAAGAATATTTTGACAACCGGAATAATTAATTGCAAGTTAACAATGGTTAGTATTTAATTGATGGGTAATTTGTTCAAACTGACAGTCGCGAAAGAGACGGAAAATAATGTTTTTAAGGGGATGTCCCCTATCACGGGAAATATTTTATTTCATTTGTTAAAAAAAATTATTTAGAACTGTGAAAAGGTTAATAATGAAATGATTTGAACTGTTAATTTTTAATCTGTAGTGTTCAAAAATATATATTATAGAGATTTTATTTGACGTCCCAATCACCTTGTCATGAAAGGGCGTTTTGTACTTTCGGTAAAAACCCTAAGTTTTCACACGTTCTGTTAACATTAATAAGGTCAAATAGTATTTCTAATGCTATCTAATAAGTTTACTTTTTATAATAAAAAATCATAAAACATATTTTCAGAATTGTGGGTAAAGTAAAATGTCTCTTTTTTAGCATTTCTTCCTTAGAACCATATATTTTGTACGTAATAATAATTTTTATATTTTCCATTTTACGTGCCTCTTTTTGAATTATGTTTAAGTGAAAAGAATTTATAATGACAAAACAAAAGAATCAATCAATCTGTCAATTATTTGGCATTCTTAATTAATTGATTCAGCCCTATTTTATATACTTTTACTGAAAGGAATAAATGAATTGTAATCGCTGACGAAACTGATAAAAACAGCACTCTTTTAGAGTTCAATTATGTGACTTGATATTTATGCATTATCCAAGAGGCATTAAATTTTCATACGAAATATGACGAGATAAAATTTATGAGATGTTTAAACTGCCGTCACTCAATTTCTCTCGTTTTTTTTTGAGATGATTTGATCACTATATCTGCGATAGAAAGGTGTCAGATTTAATATAAGTACGTTTTTTTTAAATCTAAATTTCTAAATTTAAATACAAAGTCTAAATTTGAATACAAAATATAATAGAGTTATAATATATTTTATTATTACAACATTATTTCATATATATTACATAACAATTTTTATTTTTAGCAGTTTTACGGCAAGGATTATCGTAAATTAAAATTTTATCAGCAACAATATAATTTTTTAAATGTAATAAAATAAAAATAGCAAATAATTAGATAATAATGTGTTTGAATTTATATTTTAGTGTGTTCACTGATGTTTCTTTATTTTCCATAATGTTAAATAATTATTTACTGATTATATTAAAAATTCTTTGCACAACATATTTTCTCGTTCTCTGACATTGTTCGCGATTGGTACTCTCATGTTTCATCCCGAGGATCTGGTAGAATAGCTATGGCGAGGGTTAGTATTCATATTTACATTGTTTATCATCTCTTCTAAAATTATACTATATGTTACTTTTTTGTCAACTGGTAAGATTTTGCATATTGTAAATAATTTGTAATAATCATCTTTATACAAACACTTTGTTCTGTTATTTACTGTTAGTTTTAAAAATGTTAATTGTAACTGTTTAATTTAATCAGTAAATGTTTTATATGTTAATCTATAGGGACTTACTTCATAACTTATAGTTATGGTAATGTACCTATATTATAATGCCGTCATAAATATAACTAAAAGTTAAAAAAATATCAATGATTCCAAATTGTAAATATAGAAAAATGCATAATTAAAATAATATATGGTATATTTCAGTACCTTTTCTTACGGATTATTCTTAGTAATGTGTGTCACACGTATGGAAATTTGAAAAAAAACTCATACGTTATGTTGGCATGAATTATCAATTTTCCTATAAATATAGCAGTTAGATAAATAAGGAATCACTTAAGCCAGCCGAAGACAGGTCGTAAGCCCTGTAATTACCCCATATTTCTATATATCTTCTATTAAATATAATTAAAATAGCTTAGACTCTTTGAGATATCTGATATTTATTTAAATAAATAAATACTTACTCTATGCAATACACGCATCTACATACCTTTTGCTCTAAGCTTGGTCCGAGTGTTGTAGTCACAAGAGTCATATCGTCATCTCTCATAGGCTTTCTATTAGCTGCTCCATCCAATTCTGCATTGGCGATCATATCAATATCCTTAGAAGAAAGTCCTTCAGCCTTAAGGCTATTAAGTCCTTCGATTTCTTTATACAGTTTAAATCTGTAGGGATCATTCATTCGTCCTACGTCTTCCCTGACACTTTCTACAACCGGTGCCAGTAATACATTTTCGTGTTCATCACTTTGCTTTGGGTCTTTTGTTGTGAGGTGTTCTATATTCATTGCGTTGGGGGGTAAGTAAGATCTTGAATATAAGGGTGTCCCTTTAATCCTTTGGTGATCAATATTTTCCAATTGAATTTTATCATTTTGCTTAATGCCGTTATTTTTTTTGTCATCATTGCGGACATTATTTTCAATGTCACGAATGAAATTGAAACCGTTGCTAAAGAAATCATAAGGACTTGGAAATCTTTTGGGGGTTGTGGTTAAGACAACTGGTTCTGTCGTCGTGATTGGTGTTTTACCCCTGGGAGCGTCATTTTCAGCATCCTTGGCTGGTAACAGAGCGACGTCGAGTTCAGCTGAGAACGATGCATCCTTTTGGTACAAAACATCTTCTTCTGAATCAATGTAGTTCTCTGAGAGCCATTTTGACGTGCTGTTGATTTCTGTGAAAAGAAAAAAAAAAAAAAAATATTATTATAATGAGTAACATTAATTAAAATAAAGTATATTTAATGATATACAATTCATTTGATGTTGTTGATGTTGTGATTCTTCACATTTTTTCTGAAATTACGTTAACATTTTTCCACTAACTAACTTACCATCACGCCGTTTCCCCGCGGGAGTAGACAAAAAAGATAGAGCGCCACACTCTTCTGTTCTGACACATGATTCTCACCTCATCCACATTCATACATCTTTTCATACAAGATTGCCGATTATCGAAGCTTCTAACAGAACTCCGGTACCTGGTTTATCTGGCCGTGCCAAGTCTTCCGCGGACGTCCTCTCTTTCTGGTGCCATCAACACTTGCGTCATATATATTTCTTACCATTCTCTCCTCATTCATGCGTTCCATATGACCAAACCACATAAGTAATCAATTTTAAATCTTACTCATTATACTACGATCAGCTTTACATTCTTTCCTTATTTTTTCATTTTTCACCCTGTCATACATAGATATATCATATAAGCGCCCAAGTGATCGCATATCCAAAACATTTTTCTGGTTAAAGACATACAGTTTAATTTACATTAAAATAACTGAACTGAAAACATTTTTACTACTATACAATAATTTTAATAACACTAGATAATTTTCGTAAAATATTTTGCCTCAATGGCACATTACACATAAAATATTTAATCCTATACTATTTCTGTATTTAAAATTTAAAATTGTTACAAATTCTAATAATACTGTCATAACGTTGATAAGTTTGAAATAATAACGTTTCTAATACTATTAAATGGATAAAAAAATAGTAATAGAACAAAAATGTTAACCACTAGATACTTGCTACATGTTTTCATTAATCTGAAACATTGATCGAATAGGGGAAAACCAATAAGAGGATGACAAAACTCTATCAGCCTCTTTCATATCTTTGTAAACCAACCAATGAACATGTTACTTTAAAAATGTCCAATATAGTGATAGGACAGATATATGCATTGTTCATTGCTACTAGACTGTATAACCAACTACCAAAATCAATTAAATTAGCAAATATAATTGTATATAAAAAAAGACGTTCTAAAATGATTGATATTGTTTTATATAAATGTCGATAGCCGCCCCAATAATTCAAGATCATTCTTATTTGGGGGTGCACATCGCTATTGTTATTATTATATTGTTGAATTATATTATATTTATATTGAAATCAATATATACATTAGTACACAGTTGTTTAAAAAAAAAATGTAGTGAGACATCACTTCTGACAATATTTTTTAACACGAAACGCTATCCTGAAGAACTGCTGCTATGCGATGTGAAACGATATACCATAGGCCAACCACATGGAGAGGAGAATTTTGCCCTAGGCTTGACTCTCCGAGACCAGATCTTTGCTCGCCACCAAACCGACCAGGCGTACTCCAGTAGTTGCCGCAGATCCCCACTTATGCTCAGCACTTCAAACTCAGTGATTCCTATAATTGCTCATTCAAGTTAATTAACAACAGAAGACTGATGAAAATACTATTATTATTAAGGAAAACACATTCATATTGTGAAGTTGTAATTATTCAGTACATAGGTCTGTAATGTAATACAAAAAAAATGTTTTAATTAAAAAGATATACATATAAAATCAATTTTAACAAAAAATATTGTTGTTGCTACTAAGATTCGAAACTGGATCTCTTCCAAATCGGAGAACATGCATTAACCGATTATGCTAAACCAACACAGTTCATTGACGACAAATAATGGAATGATAGATGTATCAATTTGAAATGTGTATGACATATGAGTTCAAAAATGTATCGTCAATGCAGTGTTGGATTGGAAGAGATCCAGGCTCGAATCCCGGTAGCAACAACAATATTTTTCGATAAAATTGATTTTATATGTATATCTTTCTAATTAATACATTTATACTTTTAAAATCAGCAATATTATCTTTGTGGTTAAGATTCATATTTTTATTTATTATCTTTGTTTTATTAACCACTAAAATGAGTTTAAATACATCTACCGGTTTCGAAAAATACCATTTTCTTCTTCAGGATATCATAACTAACTAAAACATATATTGTTTCTTTGACGGAATCTATTTTTAAAAAATCTATTTAAAAAAAAATTTTTTTTTTAGTAACTAACTCAAATCATTACTTAATACAAATTTACTCGAATAATTTTTAGGAAAAAATTTTAGAATGGGACTCGTAGTTAAATTTAGTTGGTTGTTTATAATTTTTTGATTAGTTTTACACGCTTTATTTATCTCCAACGATTCCAAATTATTTAATTTGTGACCAATACCGTTTATATGCAAAATTGACAATCCCAATTTTTTATTCGAAACCGGTAGATGTATTTAAACTCATTTTAGTGGTTAATAAAACAAAGATAATACATTTAATTTGTATTTTTTCCATCCAAATGACTTTATAGACTGCGAAATAAAAAGGTTCATTCCTGAGACGTGACAGCAAAGAAGAGCACACGTTCACTGTCTGCGCGCGATTAGACTCTTAAAGTTTGTAAGGAACCCACCAATTGACCCAATTTGCTGACTTTTCCGATGGCGCTCTAGTCTTGTTGAATGGTTGAATGACCAAATCCAAGCTTATTTGCTAGTTACAATGGGATTTTGTTCCATCAGGGTTTTCAAGACATCCTTGTTAAACCCTAAAACGAGGCTCGTCTTCTAGGCTGTAGTTTCCGGCTCAGAATTTCTGGAACCACCCTTGACACTGGCTTACGCGTATTGTCCGATTCCCATATACTGCATTAATGTTCTTCGCACTTTTCGTTGCGTTATTGCCTTTATTGAACTCGTAAAGCAAAATATTCCAAATGTGCTTTTTCTACAACTAAGCAAGCCTGTTTCTGGGCAAATTGGTAAAACAAATCATATTTCACAAAACCAAATAAACTAAAATAACTCATTGAATTCGAGGCAAAACACAATTAAGTAGAAAATGAAACATACATAGTAAGTAAACGTGAAAATATATAAGATTAAAGTTTTAGTGCAGTCAGTATAAGAATATACAAAATGCAGATATAATAATTATTTCATAATATAAAATATTATTTCATAATTGCTCCATTGTCACTTCCATTATGGCTTTAAAAAAATAACTGTTAAAATCGAAGTGCACTCTTCAGAACTTGTTACGAATAAGTTACTACCTGCTTTTATAACAAGTAGCAATTTTACTTCATGTTTGTAGTTAATCCCACCCTCCTCTGACTTTTAGTTCATGTAATTGAAAAAAAAACATTATTTATGGAATGACCCAATGTACGAGGATAGTAAAATAATTAGGAAATAAGAGATTGTATAATCTAGAAGACTATTTGTCCAGATAATAAATAATAATTTATAAGATGGTTCAGACATTACTTAAATATTAAAACATATATTAGATGAATCAGACAAGAACACAATTTAAGGATAGATAGTATAAGCAAAAGAGCGATCTATGGTCAAGTAAAATTTATAGATTTTTCTATAAATAAAATAAAATATCAAAATCCGATGCATCCAACTACTGCACAAATATTTAACTTAAACTTAAGGGTAAACATATAGTCTAAATTAAGTACATGCACCTATATCCCTGAATACTCGAAGATAGTCAGTGCAATTCGGAATATTTGCTTTCAGTGAAACAATTGAAAACTTATCGAGAGTTTCCCAAAACTGCTGAAAAGCTATGGGTATATAATGTTTAAGGAGATGCTTTGTCCACGTTTTGTCTGTATACAGACGGCGTCTCTTATAGATACCTAAACTTATTTTTCCTATTATGTTCGCATAATCGCAATATATACATATGTACACCTAGAGCTATCTTAAATTGATAGATATATACTAAAACCGTTTTGAACTGCAATGCTAAAATGATATTAGACTGTGAACAAATATTTTCGTACTGTAATGTAAATGCATCAAATATATTAAAAAAATACAACCATTTTACGGCCCAGCGCCGAATATATTCGTAGCAAAAACAATTCCAGTGACATCCGTTGCACAATTCGGAATGAGTATTAATATTCATTATTATTTTTTGCTAATTTGTGACTCATGACTGATGATCGTAATCTCCATGAACTTCCACCTCCTTGACTATACTCCTTCACTTTTATTGACATCCTGCAGATGCAGAGAAATCCCATTGCCTTTTCCACTTGATCGGTTCAATAGGTGAGGGATCTTCCTCTTCCACATAATCCTTCGTCTTGGCACATCTCTATAAGATTCTTTATGTTATCTCTTCTTTTCGCAAGATACCAAAAAAATTGAAGGATTCGTCTCAGACAGTCTTTCCTTGATGTTCACCTTCTGCAAAATGAAAACATTCGTGGATCTCTACATCACCAGCACCACATCTCAGAGGCATCAATCCGTAGTTTCTCCCTTCAGCGTCCATGATTCCATACCATATAAAAATATAGAATGTACCAGTGACTGTACAAGCCTGTCCTTCGTTGCTTTTATTAAGTCTGGACAAATAACTGTTTGCCATACCTATGCATTGTTAATTTCTGGCTCGCACCCAATATCGTTAGTAATTGTGGAACCGAGATAATTAATGTATATAAATATATATACCCTCTTTTCTTCAATCTCTCTATGTGATACCGAAACGGGAGCACACGGGAATCGACGCTTTTGGAGTTTGGTGCTGGCGACGCATAATCTACACACCGTGGAGAGCCCGCAAAATAAATCCCTCAATCATTCCGTCAATAAAAACTCGAGTTGTTTTACGTTGGATTTATTCTGGTTACAAAATATTGACTGGCTTCTTCTTGGCGGATTTCTTGCCTACGTGCTACTTAGTCGTGTACTTTATGTGGTGGACGTGACATAAAAATGCCATTATTCTATGCCTAAAGACACATGTTCTTAGGTTATGGGGATTCAGTTGCTTGCAGGTGTTATTTTTTAGCCATTAATGCGGCACATAAGTAATGTTATATACGGTGCATCATATATTAGTTTGTTTTTAAGAACTACAGAATCTGGAGAGTAGAATATACGATGTATGCAAGGAAAGCGACCTCATGATGAATGTTAACAAGTCGAAAGTGATGGTATTCGAAAGAAGGAAAGCAAAACACCGTGCAAAATAAATGTAGGTAATGAATGTTTGGAACAAGTATATTTGGGAAGTATGTTTGATAGAAACGGAAAGGCTGAGAATGATATCGAAAAGAGGGTGACTGCAGGAAATAAAGTGAACGGCGCTTTGAATGGAATTATATCTAACGGGAATTTGTCGACCGAGGCAAGACTAGCGGTGCACAATGGAATTCTGGTACCAATACTGATGTATGAAAGTGAGGCCTGGAGCTGGCAGAAAAGGAACAAAAGTAGACTGAATGCAGTGGAAATGAGATCACTTAGGCATATTTGTAGCAAATCTATTTATGGCAGAGTAAAGAATGAAGAAATAAGGAAAGAATGTAAAGCTGATGTTAGTATAGTGAGTAAGATCAGGATCACAGGTGGTTTGGTCATGTGGAATGGATGAATGAGGAGAGAATGGTAAGAAAGATATATGACGCAAGTGTTGATGGCACCAGAAATAGAGGACGTCCGCGGAAGACTTGGCACGACCAGGTAAACCAGATAATGGAGGATGGTTCTGTTAGAAGCCTCAACAATCGGCGAGCTTGTATGAGAAGATGTATGAATGTGGATATGAGGCGAGAATTGTATGTCAGGACAGAAGAGTGCGGCGCTCTATCCTCTCTGCCTACCCCCACGGGGAAACAGCGTGATTGTTAGTAAGTTCATGAATTTTCGGATTATATTGTTATTCACGTTTGTAGCAAGGTGATGATGCAAATATTAAGTTGATAGCTTTAAAATTGAACAAATAGATCTCTGTATAATATTCTTGTCTTTGTAACGATCGATAGTAATAAATTTTTTTTCCTTCGATAGATTTTTTCTGTAAATCCATTTAATCGATTTATCTAATATGTTATACATATAGATTTATCGTGATATTAGTTCAGTTAATGGCTTATTATATTTTATATAAAATAACACAGTTTACAGTATATATTTTGTCAATAAAGTATTTCAAAGTTACGGACCATTTCACATTAAATCATTTTGTTTTAATTAAACATTACATACAGCATTCTTTTCAACTGAACAATTCGGAACACTTTTATTGCAAGAAGTATTCTCAACAGAAGTTGAGACCACAATCCGCCGCGATGGCTGGCTGGATGCACTTTAGTTTTAATAGTCGGAAGCTGTTCACCTAACAACTCTTGAAAGTTCTCAACTCAAAGTTCCCCGATGCCGGAGCTGGTCTCAATTATAAAGGACAGCAATAAAAAAATTCCTTCGCCACAATGTTTTCAAAATAAATCTGAAATTTTGATTGACCACAGGGAAATTAAATCACGTTAAATGTTACATATATTTTTGACGCAGTGTGAAACTTTTATTTTTGGGTGGTTACAAATTTTAGTTTTATTCAAGGACTCGAGGAATCTGACAGAATGTCTCATTTAACAGTCGTGCCATTATACGTTCCGTTATTTAAGATTCCGTTAGTCAGATGCAGTGGTAAAACACAATAAAATTTTAATTAAAAGTCATATTTGTTGTGAGGTTACAATTTTAGAACATAGTTCTGTGGTATTTTTTAATACAAATTGAATTAATCAACCAAAAATATGTACATAAAAAATATTTGATCGCTACTGGGATTCTAACCTGGACCATTTCCTATCCGGAGAAATGCAATTAGGTTTTTGACAAATTTTGAACTTATTCTATGTAGTTCTTTATAAATTATATATCTATTATTGTATTTTATATTTAAAAGCAATTTAAGTCAGTAACATTCAGTTGTTCGTAAGATAATTCTTTAGATTTAGAGGCAAAAATAAACGCCTATTTTTTAAGTTTTATACTTTTGAAAAAATTATATCTAAATACCGATTGATACGGTATATAAATATCTGTCTGTAGACATTATTATTTAGCAGGATTTCAAAATAGGCAAAATCCCGCCATGTGCACAACTTTTCATTTTTTTAGGTGCAATCAGCCGTGTCATCATTCAGGGTCAAAGCAACTGAAAACTTTGATATTTTTAGTCATAATAAAAAAAAATATTAAAGTCACACTACGAGTTATTTGGTTGCATTAAAAAAAGGTGATATTAATGGTAGAATTTTGCTAGAAGAGGGATCTCGAAAAATTTTCAAAAAAATTATTTTTAAAAATCTTTTCGATAGTTATCTATCTATCTCATCTCGTTTCATATCATCATATATAAATACATATTAGACAGATATGTAAGACAATAGTATAATATATTAAAAACTAATGAAATGTATTAATTATAAAGATATACATATAAAATGCTATCTTATTATCTTTATAATTAATACATTTAATTAGTATTTAAAACATCACAGACCTGTGTTCTGAATGATTACAACTTCGCAATAAGAATGTGTCCTCCTTAATAATAGAATAATATTTAACTAAAATAACTAAATGTTATTCTCATATAAATCATTGTCATAGTTTTCTCCAATATTAACACATATGCCATGTATTTATTTGTTGACGTAAATTCAATGAAACGTTATTTTTAATACTACGTTTTGAAAAGCTCCCGTAAATAAATCAATAAAGTATTAAATAAACTTGCAAAGTGTATGTAGCCGTTATCTCCCTAATAAAAGAACACTATTTCATCCCCGTAGCGAACAGCCTAGCTCAAAAATATGTATTTAGCATTTAATAAACGCCTCCTGGGGTGGATTTGAAAATGAAAAAAACTGTAAATTGAACCCACATTCGCTATCACCCTTTTAACCAGATTTATGTTCATATACCGAGGCACTTCTGTTACACTCTACAACACTCATTGCTTCTGTAATTTGGTACAATTTTTTAAACTTATTGTCTCTTATTTTGTTTAATATTATTTTTAACTGCTATTTTCTTCCACCATCATCATCATCATCATCATCAATCTTTTTCTGTTTCTCCACTGTCGGATATAGGCTACCCCAAAGAATCGCAAATTGTCTTTGTCTTCTACCCGTCTCATCCATCTGTTGCCTGCCACTCTTCTGAGGTCGTGTCTCCATCGAGGACCCACTTCAAGATCTTCCTTTCTCATCGTACATCATCTCTTTGATAAATATGTCCAGCGTGCTTTTTTGTACTTAACTACAATTTTAAACTAATTGTTTATATAAGACGAAAAGTTTAAAATTGACAAAAAATGTACGATATATTAAATTATTAAGGAGAACACATTCTTATTGTGAAGTTGTAATTATTCAGAAACTAGCTCTGTGATGTTTTAAATACTAATTTAATGTATTAATTATAAATATATACATATAAAATAAATTTTGTCGAAAAATATTGTTTTTACGCTTCCGGGATTCGAACCTGGATCTCTATTTCCAATCCGGGGAAGTACACTACCAATTGTGTTATAGCGCCAGTATTTTTATGACAAATTTTCGAACGTATATGTTATACTTTTTCAAATTAATACATCTGTTGTTCTATTATTTTTGAAAGCCATCTACATTATTTTTACGGAATCACAAATACCTTTGAGTAAACCGACTGCAAATTGAAAATTTGCCATGAAAATACCTGGCGCTATTATACAATTGGTAGTGTACTTCCCCGGATTGGAAATAGAGATCCAGGTTCGAATCCCGGTAACGCAAAAACCATATTTTTCGACAAAATTGATTTTATATGTATATATTTATAATTAATACATTAAATTAGTATTTACATTAAATTAATTAGTCGTATATTTCTATATACTAAGAGAAAATAAAAAAAGATTTACAGATTGTCAAAAAAAATCCATAAATATAATATTTTTTTAGGTTAAACACAGAAAGACTTAAATACCTTAATCAGTCACCACTCGAAAATATTATGCGGTGTCTTTTTTTACATTATTTTTTTTCTTTTCATTTTAGCTCAGAGATGTATGTAGAAAATCCATTCATGATGAAGGTTAGGAGAATCCATTAAAGAGTTGACACAAAATTATTGGCAATATAAAATACTATAATATTTGCTTAGGTAGTTAGGACATGTGGAATAAATAAGTGAGGATAAAGTGTAAGAAAGATATGTGAGATTTTTTTTAAATAGAGATGCGTATACGGAATATGTGTCACATAAATATTGTAACGTTTTTAATGTAAATTAATATTAATACTGAAAATTGTAACTTCACACCAAAAATGCGTTTTCATTCTTGTTAATTTTAAACTAAGCTAAACGCATGTGTTACGAAAATAGGAATACTAGGTAGTCTCCTGGAACGAGGATTAACCTTTTAAATGCCATGAGCGCGTTAGCACGCCAAAATTTGAATGTTACGCTAAGCCATACACGTGATAATACGCACCTTTTGATGTTGCAGACACTAAAGTCCCTTGCAGGGTGTTTCGTATCCGTGAAACACATTTTTAGCGCGCGTGAATATCGGCCGCGAATAATTTTATTATTACATGTCCGCGTCCAAATTCACACCCTTTACTCATCCAACCGTTCGTCTTTAGTGTGAATTGTAACCTTGACGCCACCAGATATCAACTTAATCATTATTGTTTGGTTGATCTTGACATCGCGATACTATTTCACGATGTGGACAGTTAGCTCCAGAGCACCAGCATTGTTTTGAGTGATTTATGAGCACAGCGTTTAAAGTGTGTGCGTGCCATGGATGAACAGTGACACTACCTACTTCAGTCGAAAGCAGAGATATCACCATCTTCGCACCAACCACTATGTGATTTCTGCGGCGACCAGGAGACTGCGGAGGTATACTCAAGGTAAGGCGAGCATTCCTTCCAAATGCTGGTTCCCCAAGATTGCTGGTCCTTCAAAGACACCTTTCCTTTCACCAACCTCTTTCCATATCCGTCTCCTGATTTTTTTTTAAATTTCTTCTTTCATATATTCATTTTAATTTTATTTTTTGCCAAACTGAATAGCAGTTTTACTTCAAAAATAAAATATAACAAGGGGAAAACAAATAGATAAGAAGATTTTAAGTGAATTACTTAGAAAGATATAAAGAATAAAATATATATAAATATAATGATATAGATATATATATAAATAGAAAAAATCAGTCTTTCGAAAAGATGAATAATTTTTACAGGGTGTCACAGACCTAGTCCACAGTATTTTATGGGTGGATGCCTGAATATAATATAATATAACAAGGAAATTAAAAAAATAGATAAGAATATGTTATTTTACTTTGTATTTTAAGGTGTTCACTGGGGTCGCATCATTTTTTTAAATGTTTAATAGGTCTTAATTAATTTTGTTAATTATTCTTGGCACAACACATGCTCTCGCTCTCTTACCTTACACATTGTTCGCGATCGGTACTCTCATGGCTCGACCCAACGGTCTGGTTGAATAGCTATGGTGAGGATCAGTATTTATATTTCCATTATTTATCAAGTCTTCGAATATTATATATAACATATGTTACTTTTTTGTCAACTGGTAAGATTTTGCAAATTGTAAATAATTTACTACAATCATCTTTATACAAACACATAGCTACTCATTATACCTTATTTCCTTACCTTGCGGTGATTCCGACTTACAACCAAATTATCATAATTCATTCCGTGGAAAGTGCGACTCGGAGATCGCATACAGGAATTAAAGCCATGTTTAAAAAATCATTTTGCCATCTGTGGACGAAAATTCTTAGCGTTTGATAGATACTTTTAAGTCAAGACTTTTAAAGTCTACCTTTTACCTTATGTAGTGCTTTCATTTCAGGGCTTTCGAGGCAATTAAAATGTTAAACTCCCTACTTACACAAAGAGCTACACAAGGATGATAATGACACAATAATTATACAACGTCCGTGAAAGACCCAGCTTGTAGAAGCAATCGACGATTGAGGTGATATATTCAAGTAGACGATGTGAGAATTGGATGTCAGGGACAGTGAGTGTTTGACTTTGTTTTTTTAATTGTTAGTGTATTGACTTTTAATGAGATTATTGTTTATTTTCTTTGTTCCATTAACATCATGAATATGATTTTTTTCAATTAGCGGGCACCTTGTCTACTACGTGAAATGTTATTTTAGTAGAAATATTTTCCATTTTGTCTGTTTATTTTATTTTCATGTTTTTATTTCTGCCATAACAGCATGTGAAAAATAATACTTTGATTTTCAACATAGAGGATAATAAACATCAACAGACTAAGGTTTATAACGGTACACACTTATCAATACAATACATTTGAAATATTTAATTAATTAATTAAAGTTCTGTGTGTTATATATAGAAAATTAACTTTTGTAATGCTTCTACAGGTAATATGTAATACTTAATTATATCTACCACACTATAAAATGAGCGAAACAATGTTTTATAAATGTATTATATAATATATTTAAAAAATATTTCGAAGTTTTTAAATAATTTATTTCCAGTTCTATACCTTAATTATAGTACTCCACATACAAAATTCTGATAAATTCTCAAATGTCTCAAACACACGTATCATATTTCTTTGTTGTCTCTATTTTTGTTATATCTGTGTTGAATTTTACTCTTTATTAATTAATTAATTTTAATTAAATAACACCACAACAGCACAAAAAAGGGCTACTTTAACACAGACGTTATTCTAGCAAACTAACCATAATAATACTTTATATATTAGAGGTGGATGGATACCTACTGCATCCCACACAGTAAACTAATAAGTATATTATATAATCGTTTGTTTACTTCTGTGGTACAAAAAAAAATACGTCAATAAAGGTTTATCTTATCTTATTTATACCATCCCTGCTTTTCTGCTAAAATTAAAATTAAAATCTCCCCAGCGGAAAACCAAAGCCCGGACTTACTAATCACTGCATTGCCAAGGAATTAAGAAAAATGTGAAAACAGTAGTCTATAAATATCTCAAGCTCTATTAATACTGGCATATAAAAAAAATTATGTTAAGAATACATAAATATAAATGTATGTACATCAAAAATATAAATTAACGTGCTAAGTATATACTTATATGGTAATTTGACACCATACGGGAGTAACAAAGTTGGCAGAATACTGGCAGAGAAAGTGTGAGATACTGGAATTTTAGCATCTTCAAAACTGTTTTGATTACTAGTATTGATCTCGATACCGGTAAAGGTAAAAATAAAACACGAGGTGAAAGTGAAAGTATACGAAATTTTCTAACACGCTATTTCTTATGAAGTTTTCGTGACCTTTGAAAAAACATTATGATGTTTGAATTTACGCTTCGACGCCTGGGCAAGCTGTTTAACCAATGTACAGCATAAGGCGGTGATTGGCGGCATGGAGGTTAAAAAATGACGGACGGTTGAGGAAAGGGGGAACATGTCTACTTGCGAGAGGCGCTCGAGAGTGGTAGCGCGGTGGTGGACCGCTCCCGCGAGGGAAATGGCGGCGGGAGATATCGGAGATTAAGAGTGGAGCTACCGCGGTGGATCCAAAGATGTATAGGCCTGGTCCACCCGCGGTTTGAGGAGAGACCCCGCTGCAATGAGGAAATAGGCTGCATGCGAGTGATGGGCGATGGTTGGGGGACCTGGACATGTGGACATGACTTAAACGGGATGGCGTCCGGGCAATCTCCCAGAACAGGATATGAATTCTGGCGCGGGCGGGACACTTTGGCTAATATTGTGCTTAATGAGAAACCTAAGTGACTCTCAGAGGAAAGTTGACCTCAAGAAAGAAGATGCAAAAGACATTTTACGTGCATTCAATGTTGGGATAAATTGTGTTGTGAATAAAATGTGTAATGTGTTGCAGCAGAGTTTGCTCTTGAATCTATTATCATCCCATTCCAGGTAACAGGCGATACCAGAGCACAGAACCCAGACTGAGCTAGATCGGTGACGGCCCCTATTGCTTCTTATCTTCTAGAGCCCAAAGGCACCGTAACAACATACTCTACCCGTGTAAAAACAAAATTCTTCGAAAATCCTAAACTAGCTCAGATAGGTACCTACAGAATACCACCTATGCGTCACCGAGTTATTTCGATCGTTAGCGTCGTGATATTTCAGTTTTCACACGTTGTAGTTCGATTTCCGGTGGTAGCCTACCTGGCTACAGCGGGAAAGCCTTCTTTATCAAGTACCTATTGTGATATTTACGTATTTTGAAGTCGAAAGGTCACATCCAGAATTCACAATTGTGCCATATGTATTTGATGAATTCTACGAACTCTTTACATTTAACGTTTAAACATATTAGGTAGCAGCTTCATAAATTCTAGTAAGCGTATTATTATATTGCATTCCACTTATTCAATGTGTAAAAAGATTTCATTTTATTTTTTAAATTATTCAAGATCTACTTATAAGCTTTTTAAATATCATGTTCTAACGAAAATAATGGCTGATTTTAAAAATACATATTTTTGAACGTTCATGCCAGGAACTATTTGTTCATTTATTTTTGTTTGACAGTTAAGAATCTGTTTTATTTATTTATTGAGTTAGGAATCCAGTTTGCATTCCTTTAATCCTTCAAAAATTGGTTCAAAAATTAAAAATAATGTGTATTTTTTTCATGAATTTAAACTTGAGCGTTTTGCATCTCAAACAGCATACAATGGGATGAAGTAACCACTTCTGAACGAACAGCGCGGCGTTGGTTCGAAAAGTTCTAGAACAGAGATGTAGGTCGACGTTTTGCTTCTCTTGAAAATGATGAACTGAAAACTTATGTGGAAGAGAATAAGCGACAAACACTTAACCGAAGAAGACGTTCTTCTTTTTTAAAAAATATATAATTTTTATTTTCTCTTTGTACTACACACACAAAACTTTTTTGTGTAATTTCACGGCTAGTTTCGGGAAGAGCAGTCCTTTCCATTAACAGGTATAAATTGAACTAAAATTAAATATAGTTGGCTATAGGGTGGTGGGGCACGTAAGGGTGGAAGTGGCTTTATTGTTTCTAAGAAATATTGATAATGGTGGCAAAAGATTTGAAAATGTGATATTGCTCATTAATGTTTTCTCTGAATTCTAATTTTTCCGGATTTCTATCATTTCAAGGTTATTCATTATTATTCCCCTATCTGGTATCGAGTGGATTTGTCGTTTTTCGATAGCCACTATCTAAAATTACTATGTAAAATTGTGTGTGCGTAATACAAAATGAAAATAAATATAATATATTTAAAAAAATTTAATGTTACACCACGAAGTAGCTGCCAAATCAATCAATGATATTAAGACTTTCTTCCATCAAGATAAATAATTCATTATAACTGTTAATGACAGATAAGAATGAGAAATATAGAATATTACCATATAAAATCCCGGAAAAATATGGTCTGAATTTGTCATCATATCTAAATATTGAGTGAAAGTTCAGAATTATCAGTGACTAGATTTATAAACCTTGTTATTATAAAATAATTAATTTCGGTGCCTCTTATTAAGGTTTAGGGATTAGTATTGATTGTGTATTGCGTAAGTCACTCGAATTTGGAAGTCAAAAGGATTTATTTAAGGTGAATATAAGGGCTCTAATCCTCAGATTCTCACTCATGTATATTATATATATATATATATATATATAATATTAATGTTACGAAGTGCGCGTGTGAGTATAGGTGTTGGTGTTGCGACTAGAGCAGGTTGATCAAATGAAACATGACTTACAATCGCTTGAATGATGCACAAAAAAAATTACACCATTTAGAGGTTAAATTGTAACTAGCGAACCTCACTGGAGGTGTTTCTGAGAGATGCGTCCGAGAAGGTGGCCAGGGGAAAAGTGTTCGCTGCTTCAGCTGGCTTCTCGAACCGGTTATTATTTTATCAGGCGATACTAAAGGATGTGGGAATGGTAGCATTCTCAAAATAGCATTCCAAATGCTTGGAACAATCTCCCTTTCGAGGTATGAACATTAAATATCATTAGAAAACTTGTTATAAAAAGTTTTAAACTTATTTTAAATATCGCGTTCTTTTTTGCGGTGTAAATAAAAAATGTGAAACAGACACATATGTGTGTTCCAAACCCATTTTAATTTAAATAATAATATAAAAGCTCTCTCTATTTTTACTCGTCTTTGTAAATTTGTTTAATTCGAAGAAAATATATTTTTTATTTTTTATAAACTGGTAGCTTGCGGGCACCGTACGCCTTTACGTTTTTGCACATATCTTCCATTTTTGAAATTATTTTTTTACTGACACATGATAAGTAGGTACCTACTTAGTGGTATATAATTGAATAATTATTGTTTTATTCGATATAATAATGACGAAAAATTAATTGCAGAAACGTTATGAAACAACAAATATTTCACTGCCCACACAATTTAAATTTATAAATTGGTAACCTTCTATTACATTTAAAAAATATAATCTTTCCCTTTTCATCATGGATACAAACCAAAAATAAAGTAAAGCGCTATATACCATAATTAAGTTTAAACATAATTATTTCCTGGAGTCATGTAAACATTATATAAATTCCAGAATATCAAAAATTTCTCTCTGACCGTATTGTAAAATTATAAATTAAATCACTGTCCTTTTCTACATATTTCCTATTCTATGAAGTTAAAATATCATTAGTGTTAAAACATAATTGTTATTAAAAATGTATGGAAATCCTCAGAATTCTAATGAATGATGTTGTCCCTTTTCATCTCATGCAAATATAATTGTATAGCTGTCTCCACTATAGATATAAATACAAGTTGTTGAGTTAAATTGTTAAATTGATAATGCCCTGACAAGGCGAAATGTTTTTCAAGTAAATTAAACGAGTAGAATCTAAAAACAAGTGTTTTAATTTCACATGTGTGATAATGGAGTTCTACAAACTTACCTCGGAAACAGTAAAAAAAAATTATTAGTATATGTTTAATGTGATTTGTATTAGGTAATATATCTATATATTATATTTAAGTGTGAAATTGCAATTTTAGAACAAAGTTATGTGATATTTAATCATAATGATATGATATTCATTATTTAAAAGCCATCTACATTGTTTTTACGGAATCTCAAATACCTTTGAGTAAACCGATATCAGACGCCAATTGGAAAAAGTATAACATATAGGTTCGAAAATTTGTAGTCAAAAATACTGTCGCTGTAGCATAGTTGGTAATGTATCTTCTCCGGATTGTAAAGAGATCCAGGTTCGAATCCCGGTACCAACAATGTTTTTCTGAATGAACCTGGTTGATTTTATATGTATATCTTTATAATTAATATATTTAATTAGTATTTAAAACATCACATACCTATGTTCTGAATAATTACAACTTCACAATTGGAATGTGTTCTCATTTATGAAAACATATTTGATTACCGTCGAGTTACGAACCCGAAACATTCTCTTACGATACCACTATCCCGGTGGTAAACAAATATTTTATTCGAAAATCGTCTAATTTGAATAATTATTAAATAAACATTATGTTTATAAATAGTGCGTGGAATTAAAATAGGCACGTGCTAATAAATACGATTTTTTTCTAAAGAGAGAACATAATAATGTAATTTAAAAACCGGTGAAACCTTTGTACGGGTAAATATAAAAAGTTTTTTAATATTTTCCTTTAACAGAAACAATATTATATCTTACGGCAGATAAATTCGACCGGCATTAAAACAAGAATATAAGAACTTTGTTTTATCCATTGAGAGTACATTTTCATCTCATTATTTCCACATCTATGGTACGGCCTTCCGCTTTTTCCTAGTTTCATAAGTTCTTCAAACTTTTACGTCCGATATAAAAACAAGGGGCAGATCCTTAATGATTAGGGGAGTAAAAAATAGGTTGAGCAGTTACATTAAATAGGTAGAACATTTCAAAGGCAAAATTTACCCTTTTAAGATAAAAAAAAACGAATACCCCTTTTTTGGCCAGTTCCACACTTGTTAACGAGAATTATTTAATTATTTGTGGAATGAACGAATGAGTAAATTAAAATTATGGTGTTAAGCATTTAAAATTATTGGTAGGCAGCGTTTTTTTATTTGAAAGATGAATGATTTAACCTTTCTAGTTTTTCAGTAACATATTTCCTATGGTTCAACGATCAGTGCTGTTCCCCTATAGGGTCGCACCGGTTCATGCAAACCGGTTGTTAAAATCTTTTACTTAACCCTTTATTGAAGATTATTCATAATAAATTTGAAATGACGAATATGTTTTATAATATTTTGTCCGTTCAACTCAGTTATTTAAATAGTATTTGGAGCGTTAGTTTTTTGTACGTTTAACCACGATCAAATAATTAGTATATGTGTCGCCAGATATGGAATCATTAGATTTAGTGTGGATTATGTCGCGGTGTATGTGTATTTGATTGTGACAGAGGATTGTAAGCGCAGAACTGGGGCCCCTATATCTGCCAGTTCTTCACTATGTTCGAGTGATAACGGAATGTATGAGATAAGTATTATAAGGCGGACTAAAGCAGGTTATAATCAAATAAACTACTTACGGTTGATACTAGATTTATTCGACACTATTTTACAACGTTATGTGCGAGTAGCTACTGAAGACTGATCGGCTGAAGGCTGTCGGAAAGACGGCAGGTAGGTGAGTAATGCTCACGCGTCGATCTTTTAATGACTGCCGCTTGATATTATTGTGGCATGTCGCCTGACGTCGGTACCAGAAGTGTGTATGGCTGCTGAGAGCCTGGCTTAACACTCAGATAACTGTGAGGCGCGTTCAGGGCCTCCATAAGTTTAAAATCATTATCATCATTAATCTGCGTATTTCACTACTGAATACAAGCCTCACCGATTCTCTGTCTTTAGATTATATCATCCATCGGTTGCCCGTCACTCTACTGATATCATTGTTACATTGAGCCAACACTTATTCTACCAATGCAAGACCATCCAACTCCCCTTGTCCATCTTCCCATCACACCAGCAATTAGGATAGATGATGAAAACCTGAAATAAATGACTGAAACAAAATATTTGGGAGTCATAATAAATTCAAAATTGAATTTATTGCAAAATACAAGACACGTGACTAAAAAATCTCATTTCTGCGAAGATTCATTAGTACTAAGTCTTGTAAAATAGTATACAACACATCAACTACTACAGCAGCATTTTGTTTTTGGCTAATGAAGAAGAGATGGAACAATTGTCAGTTTCGCAAAATAAAGCTAAGAGAATAATAATCAGAAAAAATAGATATACTCGAAGCAGTGCAATCCTGAAAAATCTGAATAGGATGACTCAAAATATATTTATTGTAATGGAATTCATTTATAAAATTCTCACGAAGAAAATATTGGCATAATTTATACGTAAAATTGATGCAAATCAATATGATCACGAACATCATACAAGAGGAAAAGATAGGCTGAAACTGCCATTCAGGAAGAATGCTAAATCTCAGAAATCGATAATGTACATTGCGAAAACATAAGAAAGGAGGAGAAACTACATAGAATCAAAATGAAACTAAGCAAATATGTGAAAGATAAGTTGTAGTAAAAATAAACGATTTTGATCTTGTTCATATTAGAGCACATATAAAAATATTTATGTATGCACTATATTAAGAATAAATAAATATATGTCCAGCTGATATTTGGGAATCACCTGTTAGCTTGGTTCTTTGACAAATTTGTACTTTAGTTATTCGATTTTTCAGAGATATTCTGTTGATTATATAAACCTTAAAATCTTTATTGGAGAAAATAGCTTGAACCGTTCTCGAGTTTGAAAATGATACCCAGAAAGCCGTTATCTGTGTATGACAAAATTTAATGTTTTCAAATAATTGTTTTAAACTAAATCATTATTTTTAGTAGAATTGAACTAGAGAGGTGATCAAAAATTTTTACACCTTAATATTAAAACAGTTCACAATTAACAGTATTCGAAATATTAAATACTACAAAGGTTGAAATCATAAAGGGTGTACTTTCATTTTTCTAGTTTGAAAAATTCTACGAGAATTACATAGTCTTTCTAGATAGAGCTAATTGTTAAACTTCTAATAAATGTCACCTAAATACTAAATGACCATATTTGTCACGTTAATCATGCGAGAGAGGAAGGTTTTATTAGAAAGAGATGATAATAAAATTATATTTTCGTAGAAAGCAATCACTTTGTGGTTCTTAGATTAAATATATTATCACTTATATTATATTTTCACAAGATATATATATCAGCTTCGTCAGGTTTAAATATGTCCTGACGAAGCTTGAACTAAGCGAAATCGGTTGGCGTGTAATAAAATTCGTGGTTTCATACAAAGTGATTGTGATTTATTTAAGATAATAATATTGTTCATTTTCTTGCATTCGCGACAAGTGTTAAAAATAACTCGTATCTAGAGTATTTTACACGTATTTTTTATTTCATATTAATATTATGGAATGAAATAATATGCGTGTAATTTGAATTAATCGATCGAAAATTAAATAGTTTGTTAGAGTACCTAATTCATATATATGAATATGTTTTGAAATTAGTCAAAAAACCTACATAATGTTTAGACTGACGCTACACAATGTTCTACATTCAAAAATATTATGACAATTTATTATTTTGTTTATGGAGATCGATTTAAATATACCACATAGTCGTTTTTGAGCTATTTGTTTCATAATTACGTTGTATTTTGCTATATTTAAAAGACAACGGTGTTACATATATATATATATATACATAAAATTTATTGTATTTGCAACTTATTTTGTGGATAAATACAATATTACTTCATATTATAGCTAAAATATATATTATCGACGTATATAACCATAAATTAAGAAAGCAACACATTAATAGGATTAATAAAAATATAATTTCATAAAAAATTATTGTTTTTGATATAAAATTTAGTTTTAATAGTAGCTGAAGCCTGAAAGCATGTGAGTAAATACAATATAATATTTATAATTGTTTTTTTATAACTAAAACAAAGTATTTTAACAACGTGAATAATTGATAACATATCCCGTAAATTTATCAGTTTATAACTATTAATTTTTATCATTTTATTAATTTGTCTTAGAGCAGATTTATCTTCGTAATCTTGGCATTAAGATTTTCCATATTAAGGAAATTTTGTGGCAAGCGGAAAATGAGTTTAATGGTTGCGTTCTTTCTTATAATGCTATTATTGTCTTAATTATAGAAAATAACATTCAGTTTACTATTTTAAATTAGTATAAAGGTAGTATCTAAGTAATACTTTTAAATAATGTGTAATCTAGTGTATAACATCTGATTTAAATGAATATTAATAAAATAAATATGAATTAAATATATTAATTATAAAGATATACATATAAAATCAATTTTGTCGAAAAATATTGTTGTTGCGCCACCGGGATTCGAACCTGGATCTCTTTCCTAACCGGGGAAGGTGCTTTATCCAACTAAGCTACAGCGACATTATTTTTAGCGACAATTTTCGACCCTATATGTTACCTTTTTGATATTAATACATTTAATCGTTCCATCATTTGACAGAGCCATCTACCTTATTTTTACAGAATCTCAAATACATTTGAGTAAACTGATAGCAGACGCTATCAGTTTACTATTTGTTGGATAAAGCACCTTCCCCGGTTAGGAAAGAGATCTAGGTTCGAATCCTGGTGGCGCAACAACAATATTTTTCGACAAAATTGATTTTATATGTATATCTTTATAATTAATACATTTAATTCATATTTAAAATATCACAGACCTGTGTTCTGAATAATTACAACTTCACAATAAGAATGTGTTCTCCTAAAAAAAAAAAAAAGTATATTAATAACTTACATTTTAGTAAAAAACGCGAAAAGATGAATTATTATTGAAGTTGAAACCTTAAGAATGATGAACTTCATTATTTTCTAACACCATCTCGTAAACATAATATCATCAAGAAGGATTCTGTCAACCTCGCTGGATGTTCAGCATTAATTATTTCTTAACCACAACTACTGTGTTATAATAATTCAGGATGGTATCACATGAGAACTACTCCACAGTTGAAAATTTCACATCTGCATATTTGGGAGAACAAGTTGGCGCAACTCGACGGAGATGTCAGGGGCGTGCGTTGAAAACTAATATCACTACTTCAATCTATTAGGGAGGAGTTTCTAGTTCAATTATCAGGGTGGCATAAAGGAATTTCCACAAGGAGCTCGGGGGATGAGCTGACTTTAGGAAAATTTTAAAGATTATTATTTGAAGATATTATTTCAGCACAGTTTTAAGCCATTTTTTTGTAATATTTGAAGCAGTTACATGATAAATTTCGACAGGAATACTGCTGAGAGAGTAAGGTATTATATTAAGGAGCGTGTCTACGGAGGACAGAAGTAATAAGCTAAGTAATAAGCTTTTATCGATAAAAAGAGACAAAAACTCAACCCAGTAGATATAAGTACACGACGTTTGATCTGATAACGAGATTTAATACTTCACCCAAAACCACCATAGGTCCGTATATTCTGAAAAGCTAGCATAAGCTATTCAATATTAACATTGATGTGGGACTTTCAAATATTTTAAATTATTCCATTTTAACTGCTATTGGTGAGATTCGAAATTACTTAACTGACGAACGACAATGACAGGACGCATGGCAGCGTATCTCTGAGTCACGGTGTGAACACGTGGACTACGAAAGCTGAGAGTTGTCTCAAAGAATCTCAGAGATTGTCTCAAGTCGAAAACCTTTTAAAAGTGTATCTTGAAAGATCGTTTCAATTACAGTAAAATGTGCAGTGAGTTTTTTTATTCAACTTTCTTACCCTTCCAATTCATGTATTAATATAAAATACTTTATGTTTACAATAATAAGTTAATTGGTAAAAGTGTTAAAGCGAATAGAGCTGATGATATTAGGCGGTCTAGCCATGTAGAGTACTCCGAGTATCGTAGACTCTAAGGAATTGGAAAAAAAATTGGGAATCTAATGTATTAATTGGAAAAGGGGTTGGAAAATAAATGAGGGTCACTCACAGTTTTTAATCCAATTGGAACTTGAGTGCGAGGAATTGGGTAATATCGGTACATTACACCTGGTTGAGAAAAATCACGCTAGTTGTGTAGGTACAGGGTGAATATTATTAATTAAAAAATTAAACACAATTTTTAAGTTTAGTTTTTATTTATTTATTATTTGGCTTATTACATATATGTATGAAAAAAAGACCTCTGGCAGCGGCATAAATGCGTGCTTTTTTAACCATATTTTTATAACATTTATAATACTTCGCGTATTGTAATATTGTCCTGTAGCATCAGAATTGTTGTTGGCTTATTGACGTAGATATTTTCTTTCAAGTACTCCTACAAAAATAGTCGAGAGCCGTCAAATCAGGTGATCGAGGAGGCCAGTCGATATCACCATTCACGCAAAATTTCATGCGTGAGCTCAAACTGTGTGTCAGGTGGCACCGTCCTGTCGAAACCACATGTTTTGCAGGCTTAATTGACCCAATTTGGCTACCAAGAAGTTTCTCAACTTGTTATTAAGGCGTTAGATGCTCCATAAAAAAAATGGAATCAACTACTCTCTACGACTATCACACACGAATTTACAAATATCTGCTAACCCAAAATGACGACCAAACAAAATCGGCCTGGAACATAATATTAATCCTGTATGTCGAAGTGCATTCCGTGTAACAAGATACAAAGATATAAGACTGCTGGACTGGTCGGCAGACGAAAATGATCCATGTCCACCCTCTCGGCGTCTCCGATTATTCCCGGTGGTGAACCACTGAGTACTCTCGCTGCGACCTACCGACCGACAGATACCGTTCCATGCCCATATATACCACACTACCTTTTGGAAAAGATCTCACTGACAAAAAGACCTCGAAACCACTCTCCGTTAAAAAGTTTACCTATCTAGTGACGTCCTTTGAAAAAGTGCCGCCATTACACAAATTTTAGTATGCCGCCCCTACTATTTTCAATTGATCACTAACCCGTTCCTTTAAATGAGTGTTGTTGAATTCATGCTGCTCTTTGAAATTGTATTGTTTAATGACCGGGTCCTGAGCAAAAATGCAATGCTGCCACTCTTTTCTAATTTTTTATAGGGCCCTTGATATTTTAAATACTAATTTAATGTATTAATTAGAAAGATATACGTGTACAATCAAATTTATCAAAAAATATTGTTATTGCGCTACCGGGATTCGAACCTAGATCTCTTTACAAACTGGGGAAGGTGCATTATTCAACTATGCTACAGCGATAGTACTTTTGACAAAATTTTCGAACCTATATGTTACACTTTTCAAATGAATACATCTATCATTCCATTATTTGAAAGTCATGTACATTGTTTCGAATCCCAGTAGCGTAACAACAATACAATTCAATAAATTTGATTTTATTTGTGTACCTTTCTAATTAATATATTTAATTAGCATTTAAATTATCACAGACCTATATTCTGAATAATTACAACTTCGCAATAAGAATGTTTCTCTTGGACCTTCAACAATCAACTACGAGGTGTACAACTGAGATGTAGTCATTACGCAAGTGCGTAATATTTATTTTCGACTCGTTTAAATGTGGGACAACAATTTTAACATTTTTATTCGATTTCATACATATATTCCGCCGCCATCTTGCTGCCCCTTCGAATATGCCGCCCTTAGATACCGCCTTACTTGCCTACGACCATGAGACGTCCTTGTATCTATCTATATATATTATAGAGATACAGTGTATTTTATGGACACGATAATTCACGCAGTTATTAACAGATTCAATACATCTCAAAAATTGACTTGGTAAAAATCTCGGCTATTTTTGATAGTCGGACTGATTCATTATCTTGTTTCATAATGGCAGCTGTTTAAAAACGGTAAAACTTCGTTACTTTGTTAACATTGAATCTAGATGAAAAGAAAAACCTCTCTCCCACATAGACGAAATCTACCTGATACTTGTAGCCATTACCGGAAGAGAAGGGAAGGGGAACAAATTCGGTCGTGTTAATATTTTCTCTAGTTCAATGCATAAATATACGTGTAATGTTTTTGAAGCCGTATTGAGACAATAGTATTATTAAATTGATTACTGTATTAAAGCCGTTCTGTATTTTAGATTTGTTTTAAAGTTATTTAATTTTTTATTAATAATTAGTATTTGTGTGTATTTAATGATTAAATGCTGAAATAATTATGAATGTTATAAATTCATTGATACGAGGTTAAGATATAAAAAAGTTAATATATGTTAAGCTATTTAATAAAAATAATATATAAAAGCTTATATGGTTGATAAATAAATAAATAATAAATGTATGTTTAGTTGTGGTTCCTAGCAATCTGAACCACCCCTCGAGTGCATTAGCAAATTATTGCGAGGGTTCTGGGATACACACCACAGACCATATGTCTACTACCCCATCGAGTCAGGGTTCGATGGAGGCAGGAATCAAGTGATTAATCAATGCTATTTCGTACCGACGTACGAGCATAGATACACGTATGGCTGATAAACATTAATCTCTAAATTGACAGGTTTAAGATTGTACAACAGGATTATCTACGCATAATTTAAACGCTGGTCAAATTCGTAATCAGAACTACTTGACTGCTATTGGCTACAATTCCTTTGACGTGCTTGTTGGTCTAGTGGTTAAGATACTCACCTATATATGTAGTAGTCGGGAGCACTAACCTCACCCCGGCAGACGAGCAAGTTAGTCCTATTTTTATAGCACAAGTGCTTGGCTTACAATGAAAATAATACAAATATTGATGTGACGCGAACTTCGTGTACGCTTCTCTATTAAAAAAATATGTACTCGTAATTTTTAATAAAAGGTGACGTATTTTCGGTACAGATTTGTTCTTTGCATTCTTTTAATGACGTATTTGACTTTGGTTAAATTCAACCACCTATAAGTTCTTTATTTTCTGTCACTAAATTAATATGTCCGTCCTCACAGACTACCAAAAATATAGACATTAACTAACGCATATTCTTTGTTCAAATATGTTCAATTTGGCGTCACTCACGTGATCATTTTGGTACCACCCAATAAAATAGCTCCGCGACCTTTTATAGATATATAACTCGATTGGAACGAAAATTGAAACGATAACAATATGATATGCATTAATGTAAAAAATATACAAAGATTTAATTTTCGAAGAGTAAATACGTTTACTGTTGCATAAATGTGTCAAACTATCGGATTTATGTTTCCACAAATAATGTGTGTAGAATGCCCCTCGTCACGCAACTAATAATCCAAACCCTTCTCCTATATGCACACTTTACTTCATGTCTATTAATTTACTGGTCTGTGGTCCGTCCTACATATTACCATACCATACCGTACCAAAGTGATCCAAACTCAACTGTTTTTTTTTTTAATATCACTATTTGTTTACCTTTTAGGGTATTGGGTTAAGTGAGGATGCGGGTAGGATTAAATGTTATGAATCAGGAGGTTATGTGAGTGAGCGCTTGGTGTCCCCATATATTACACATTATTACTTTTGAATATGATCTCTGAGTGTGTGTGTGTATGGCTAGAGAGGGTTGAACAAGGAAGTCTTCTTAAAGTTAACATAAATTTATTGTCGCCTGAGCACAGTCACAGATAGAAAAATATTCAATAATAATTTTACACCGAGGAGTTTTTGATAGAGATCTTATCGGGAATACAGCCGCGAGAGTCGGTACCGGGTGTTTTTTGAGGCTGTTTTACACATTATTTGATCTTATTTGGTACAAGCCAGTGGCATACCACTAAAAACTATGGGTCAGTTTCAATATTGAACCATTTGGAGTTTAAATTACTCAAATTATAGAGGGTTTTAGCAGTTTCTAGTACTTATAATATTATTTGTGGGAAAATATTTAAACCAATCTCAAGTATCATATTGTCCTACAAAAACTGAATTCAAAATCCATTAATTTCATTTTTTATAAAGCATTATCGAAAATGAGTTTATAACATTAATTGATACGCGATTAAAAAAGGTATTGAAATTGTCCAAATTCACTACAAAAATGGCGAAAATTTTACGAAACAGTTCGTAAAGCTCATAGAACTTTTGGATGGTGTCGATATACAGCAGTGTGGGAAACAATCGAGTTATTATATCAGAAATTGATGCGTAATTTCTTATTTCGGAGACATCAATAAATGACCGCCCAGATAGTGTGATTTAACAGGGCAAGATTTTTTCTTCAGGGTTACGTAAAAGATAATATTTACGCTAATGTTCCAAAAATAATCTAAGTGATTATCTGAGCTAAAATAAGGCCACAATTGTGCAAAAACTGATTCAAATAAAAGTTGAGTTTTTTTGAATCATGCTCTATATATTATTTTGTGCTCGCATTGTTCCGAATATTGGATAATTTCAATTAATGGGGTTTTGTCATTTTCCTTCCAATTCATTACCCCCACAACAAGAACAACGGTCGACTATCACACCATCTAGTCATCCTAGCTTCGGCCAACCTATTAAACCCCGTGTCTTTATGGACCACTGAACAAAACTGTTATTTGTGGGTTCTTAGTTTACCATGCACGCACCCCAACGAACGCAATCTCCCAATTTTAATTGATTTGATCACACTGACATCACCACACACATCACGAAGTTTCGTATAATATATTTACCTGCAGACACCATTGTCATTTATGGGGTCGTATATTCTACAAATAATTATTTTTTCAAAGGTGTCAAGTTTAATAAGGTTTATAAATGTTTTATATGGGATAGACATTATTCTCTTTCAGGTTAAACGTGACTTGTACATGCATAATAACATTCGCAATACCATAATATAAATTAAATTAATCAACTAGAATATCTGCAAATGAGGATGTTAATACCATCAAAAAGTGGAGAGATATATATGGACCTACTATCAATTAAAACTGATAAAATATACTTTCTACGATTTGCTATTCAACAGTTAAATAATACTGAAATTAATATTAAAATTCACACCAAAGTCTGTAATCATGAAGAAACTTGTGAATCAATTGAAGAAAGAACATATTACTAATCGTACCAACAAAATAATAAAAACTGCCTACACATTTTTAAGACTCTGAAACATCTTATCATTACAAATCTATAAATAATATATTACGCGTTTGTATAGTCACATTTGCAATATGGTATTGTTGGATGGGAAGGAGCATATAAAACTTCAATATCACAATTAGAAATCACTCGAAAAATGATGATAAAAATTATTATAAAAAAATAAAAAAATATCCAACTCCTCATAGATTTCAAAATAATAAACATGTACAAAATAAAAATCAATAATCTAATTTTTTTTAATTAAATTTAAGAAAGCTAATTCCGATATACAATATTTAGAGACCAAATTAATATTTCAAAACTAATATATACCGCAACCTAAAATCACTATATTTATCGAGGCATCAAATTTTTTAACAATCTTCCTATCACAATTAGAAAAATTACAGACTACTATAAATTTGTATCTGAAGTCAAAAAATATGTACACAGACTAACTGAAACATAAATTATACACTCCTGTATATACTCCTCTATACATGAGTCTTACTCTTATGGAGAAGAAATAAACGTTAAAATAAATATTATTTTTAAAATGTATTATGTCTTCTAATATTAAAATAAAATTAAAATAAAGTTATACAGAAAAAATCTATTTATCGAAAAAGTATTTGGTTGCTATAGGAATTCGACCTTTTCCTATCCGGGTAAACGCGTAAACTATTTTAGTTATCAACCGAATAAGTTTTGAACAAATTTAGAGCACATATTTTGTAAACTTTTATAATTGATACATCTATTATTCCATTTCTTTAAATTTGTTATTTTACATTCTCTGTAGCAACAAAATATTTTTTCGTTAAATAAACTGATTCATTTCATTTGAATCAAAAATACCATAGAATTATATTTTGAAATTGCAACATCATAACAAAAGTGTGTTTTCATTAAAACGCAATTATTTGTTAATAAATAACATTTTTATTGATACACAATAGTAATTATTTATAGTAATTAGTAAGGTGCTTTCAAGATATTTGTGATGCCTTTCGATTTATTTTTTGAGATTTTGGAATCCCATCGCACTTTTTCAATGATATACTTAATCATAGTAAAATCTATCAACTTATCTGATTAGATTTGCTAGATTATGGCCGCTACATGACAATACAGCGGGCAATATTTTCCATAAAACCTATTTTTTAATATTGAAAATTATAAAATATTGAGCATATCTTTATTGTTCCGATGATACACGTGCCGTTTAACGCGATTATTTAAAAGCCAGCTATAAAATAATTGAGGCGGACAGTTAACGCCATCTGTGGCCCTCCATTAAATGTGATTTTGATAAAATATAATACTAGTATGATTTTAATTGTGTCAATAATTTTAAAATATTAAAGAAATATATCAATCATTAATATTATACTATATTATTAACAATCGAAAATAATCATGATTTATTTATCATAAATAATTGTATAACACTGATACAATCTATTGTTTCATACGAGTGTGAAGTTTGGTCTCTTACTTTAACGTAAGAAAATAGGCCGCAGGTCTTCGAAAATAAAGTCTTGCGAGAAAACAGGCAGTGAGAGCAGATGAGTCCCTTGACACGCACAAGTCAATAGAATCGAGACCGAGGGGAAGCCCAAGAGATGAATGGGCGGGTAATGTCAAGGTCACTGGATCACGGAAGCGATGCGCTCCATTGTGACTGCGGTCATGAACCTCCGAGTCGTCCAATTAGACAGTTAAAAGAGAGGAAAAAGAAATAAAATGTATTTATTACGAGTTAATGAAATTATTTTAAAGGACCATAGCAAAAAATAACGAGTATGAATTTTATTAAAAAGTCATTGTGTATTTCAGTCCATACCTTATTTTAACAAAAGCCTCGGAGAACCGGCAAACATTTAACAATAGACTCTCACCCCTTTCATGACTAAAATTATCCACCAAGTTTATATTTAATTTTTACCCTTAATAACATTACCAAAATAAAATAACATATAGAACTTAAAGTGAAATAAAACACATATAAATCGTGGTAATGGCCATAGCATTAGCTTTATTAGATAGATATTTTTATGTCATTAGTATTTAAATGTGATTTTGTGCATATGGGCGCCGCGGCTGATTCAAATAAAGCGCAATCTAGAAGTCCAATTTTTGACCACTTTTTGGAGAAGCTGGGGACGTATATCGGCAATAACACGACGAATGTTGGCTTTCGAGTCATCTATCTTCTCTGTTTTATTGCGCGAAATTAAGCACTCATCAAATATTTCCATCAATAAATTGATTGTGGCGCGTGCTGTATGGCATGTTGTGCCGTCTTGTTAAAACCACAGCTCTTCTACATAAATTCCATTCAATCGAGGAACGAAAAAGTCAGTAATCATAGATCCATAGCACTCTCCATTGACTGTATAACGTTCTGGCTGGCATCATTTTTGAAGAAACAACAGGTTCTTCGATGCGCACTGTACGACGTCTCTGCGGATGCGTATTAACAATTAAAGTATGTCTGATGCGAAAACAATCCATGGTTATTCAAATTACTCGCTCGGTTGGACGATTATGTCGAATGTAAAATGAACGTAGCGTACGGTAAGTTTCGCGAACTGAACCACGATTTTCGAAATAAATGTGCACAATTTGCAAGCGTTGTACTAGCATAAGTCTATTCACGGTGAAATGGTGAACCAAACTGAACACAAATCTGCTGTCAGCTGTCAAATTGACTATGGCTGGAAAAAGTGTTGTCAATTCGAAAAACAAATCTTTAAAAAAACATCTGGTTTGAATGGGTCAACCCAAACACCGTTTTACCATTAAAAATTAATTTAAAAAATCTAAAACTACACATTACACAATATAATGTTGCACAGTGAAATATCTTCAATTATGTATCAATTTTCACATTTTAGATCTTTTATATTTTCCAGAATAGGGTTGAATACGTAATTTAAAATTTTAAATAAAATTCATTGTTTTATCGCGCTTGGGATTTTAACTAAAAAGGGTAACTAATTAATAACACAGGTGTACAATAAAAAAACTTTAATGGTAATTTTGGCTCTCTTTGTGTATTTTAGTGGGCTGAAATCAAAAATGGCAATTAAAACGTCGTATCTCGTACCGTTTTATCACAAAGTCAATATTTGAATGCTATTAATATAAAAAATTGCTTTATTCAGTACAAAAACTGCGCTAAGAGCATTTCAATTATGTAGTTTATAATCGCAATTTCTTTTATGTTTTAAGCTATTCTTAAACGAATATAATTTTATTTTTATTTCCATCAACGCTTTTGTGGGCTTCTTTTACAAAAGAATAATAATTTATTTCATGTAAATATAACAGTACATTTTTAATATAACCTTTCAATAAAAACAGTATTAATATAACATAAAAAACCAACTATAATTTACATACAAATATTTCTTCAATCCAGGTATGCTCCTGCAACAAAAAATAAGCCGATGCATCCGTATTATTGGCGAGTTAATAGCATCATGTTGTTTCCTTTGAGTTGGTACTTTATACGAAATCATAATAATAATTTTATAATAATGATAATTTTATATGGAAATACTATATCGCTCACATCTCTTCTCCAGGCAATTTTTTTCAAATGACGTAGACTCGTTAAATAATCGTAGTTCATATTTTTTATCGGAATATGAAATTTAAAACTGATAAATCATCTGAAATTTATGTTGCACTCTTTCGATTTTTATAATAGCCATATATACAATAGATGTATATAAAGTTGTTAGAGAGCGGAGCGAGTTAAAGTTTATGGTTGTTATTAACACAAATCCTAAGGATTTCATCGCCTTGTTACAAATTTCGTTGTAATGTTGAATAAATGACAATTTTCGTCGAAGAGCACACCCAAATCCCGCATAACTTTGACTCTACTTAGATCATTAATACTGTATTGAAAAGGGAGTTGATTTTTACTTCTATTGAAACGTACTTGTATACATTTTTCTACATTAAGATATAGTTCGTTAGCACAGCACCACATATAAAGCAAATTTAGGTTATTTTGCAAAGTAATACAGTCATTTACATTAGAAATTGCTTTACAAATTTTAAAATCATCTGCAAACAAGAGAATATGAACCATGAAATGTCAACAATCGTCGTTTCGTTTATGAATAGTGAAAATAAAAATAAATGTATGTATATTAAAATATGTACTGGTTGTGGATCGTGCTAATGTGAGGTAGTTAAAGAAGTAATTTATTTGGTCGCGCTGATCACGAATACTGGTGACAGTGGACATGAAATTTAAAGACGAATACATCTAGCTAAAATTATTATGAAGCAACTTAAGAGAATATTGAAAGACAGTGATATAGTAAATAAAATTATGTTGGCAATATGTCCAAGAACACATAATTACTGGATTTTTACCTATAAAGGTACTGTTATTAAATAAATATCAGATATCTCATAGACACAAAGCTATTTTTTATTATATTTACTGGAAAATATATGGAAGTATGGGGTAATTACAGGGCTTACGACCTGTCTTCGGCTGGCTTAAGTGATCACTTTATATATATATATATATAACGTTCAACAATTCTCACCCCTCAATCTTCACATTTATCAGATTTTTTAAAGTTGTATATATGTTAGTATATGGACTCGCTTCGAGTACCACTACACCATTGCCATCTATAAGTAATTACCCCATACTTTCATATATTTTCCATTAAATATAATAAATAATAGCTTTGTCTCTATGAGATATCTGATATATATTTGTTTTGTCTCTTTAAAGATAACATTATTATTGTAAAGTTGTAGTTCTTTTCAGAATATAGATCTGTGATATTTTAATACAAATTAAATGCATCAATTATAAAGATATACATACAGATAAAACTTCCTGGTTCAGATCCCGGTGGCAGCTAAAAGATTTTATCTATAAATTGATTTTATTTGTATGTATATCTTTCTAATTGATGTATTTAATTTGTATTAAAATATCACAGAACTAAGTTCTGAAAAAGTATTAAAATTTATCCAAAAATTTAACAAAATTAAATTGAAAAATCTCTGGTGTATTCGCAGTAAAAAATGACAGCTTTTAAAAAAATATAATAATAGATGTATCAATTTGAAATAGCTGCAACATATAAGTGCGAAAATATGTCTTCAATTTACATGACTGACATGGCGTAATTAGTCACCGCGCTTCCTTGGATTGGAAGAGCTCCTGGTTCAGATCCCGGTGGCAGCCAAAATATTTTTTCGATAAATTTATTTTATCTGTATGTATTTTTTTATAAATGAAGCATTTAATTTTTGTTAAAATTGTGTTTATTGTCTTTTCAATTTGAATGTATGTAGGAGTGACTAGGACAGTCCGTAATAGCAACAGGCGACTTAGAAATGTATTGCTGGAGAAGAATGTTACGCACGAATGAATGGCACAATCCTATAACAAATTTAACCACAGCAATCCTGTCAACATTACAACAGTGAACAAAAGTTTTATCCAATTCTTTGGGCATAAATATATTCATATCAGCCTCACTGAGTTTCATAACGTTAACGATAACATTTTACAGAATCAATTTTAATCAACATACTCGTATATCCATTTACATAATTGATTTAGCCAAGCCAACATTAATTAAACATAAAGAGGGAAATACAAATTGAAAATAATGAAAAAAATGAAGAAAAAAAATGATGCTATCTTTGAACATGAATAATATATAGGATGTAATTTGTTCATATATGTGTGTTTGGGACATATATTTATACTTTTAAAATCAGCAATGTTATCATTGTGGTTAAGATTCATATTTTTATTTATTATCTTTGTTTTATTAACCACTAAAATGAGTTTAAATACATCTACCGGTTTCTAAAAATACCATTGTAGTGGTTAATAAAACAAAGATAATAAATAAAAATACATATTTTTAGGAGAACACATTCTTATTGTGAAGTTGTCACTGCTATCAGATTCACTCAAAGGTATTTGAGATTCTGTAAAAATAAGGTAGATGGCTCTGTCATGCCATGGCTCTGTCATGGAACGATTAAATGTATTGATATCAAAAAGGTAACATATAAGGTCGAAAAATTGTCGATAAAAATAGTGCCGCTGTAGCTTAGTTGGATAAAGCACCTCCCCCGGTTAGGGAAGAGATCCAGGTTCGAATCCCGGTAGCGCAACAACAATGTTTTTATTTTTCGATAATATTGATTTTGTATGTATATCTTTATAATTAATACATTTAATTCATATTTAAAAATACATATATTTATGCTTGAACGAAGATAATGTACTGTGCCTACCAACTGCCCTCCCTTCCTCACCTGCCACCGTATCAGTCGATCGGCGACCCTAAAGCGGTGCGGTAACAAGTAAATTTCGCAGTATAACAAATGAGTGAGACGTGTGTCTAAGTGTCTGTCCTGTGCAATCTGAAGGACTCAAGACCCTGAACGGAGATAGTGTTACAAAACCTAAAGTTACAGTCCACCTCGGAGGTGCCAGAAGAACGGGACTGTGGTGAGTGTAACTTCCTTCCGAATATCCTGTTTCTTCCGGCATCTATGCTTTTACGCAACAATGTGTTTCTTTCGTTTCGAGATATTAAAAGGTTTGCATTTGAATTTATTAAAAAATATTTTTATATTACACAAAACAAAAAAATTATTTAGTCCACTAGATTTATAATTTATTTTGACATATAAATGTTGCATGTAGCTTATAAGGAAATAAAAAATGTAAGGCTTACTCTATTATCAAAATACACACTTGCGGAATACCGTTGAACTTCGTAATAATACACTGAATATAACGCTTCAGATTTTTCACAATTGTTACAACTTGCATCGTATTATATTAATTTAAAACAATGTGACGCGAAATAATTGATAAACTCATTATTTTCAATTTCTTGAATAAGATCACTTTCAAAATAATGAGCACATATGCACTTTTAAATTATGTCAAGAAGTAAGGTATTTATAATTTAACACATACATTTGAACCGGGTGTTTGTAAAAATATGAATTACGCTACAAATATTCGTTTAATGATGTTTTCCTTCTAACTAATCTTTTAATAAATATTTTCAAATAATTTGAGATACAAATAAATATTATCGGACGAGATTCAAATGAGTTATTGATAAAAATGTGAAAAAACGCTCAAAAATCAGTCGCTTTTACGGGATTGAAACTAAGTACTTACACCGAAATATATATTGTCAACATTTTGAACGGGTAGATAAAGGGTACCAGGTATGCGTTCATGTATTTGTTTTGACTTATTTTCGTCCGGCGGCCCCTAGACAATACCAGTAATATAACTACCTGTAAGTTTTATGACACTACCTGTTCGGGTTTCAATGCTTAGTGGATGTTTGTATTTTGGCTGTGTAGGGCGTCTGTTGATGCGAGAAAATACGTACATTATTTTTGTTTTTTTAGTAAAAACATTATGGCACATCATGTCATTTCATTTAATGATATTTAAAATGAAATATTTATAAAAAATCTCCCAGTTGAAAAACTGAAAACTTGAGGTGGGTCTAAAATGACCCACTATCGCCGGACGTGTTTTGTTTTGACCCACCAAGCAGTAAATGTTAAGGTTGGTATAAAAATCAACATTAACATAGAGTTAATATGGCGTAATTGATAAAACAGTCTGCCAGCAATAGAATGTACCGGAATACCGGAAATGATTTATCTAATTTGTTTTTTTTTTATTATGAATCATTATTATGTGATACCGGAGAACTTTGATGACGTATTTCAGTTTTAATGATCCCACCACACCGCCGCGACTTTCAGTCGCCCCTGAAAGGACACAACATTTAATTTGATTCAAAAGTTAAGCGCCATGATATCAGATTTGCCGAAATGGCCCCGACATTTTCAGCCATTTTTCGCGAGTTTCGGAACAAATCTAATTGAAATTATGGAACTTCTAACTCTTCCATAACCCGTATAACTTTGTAACTGCTCTGTTAACGGGATTACTTCTCGCACAGAAATATCATTAGGGAGGAAAACATTGTGGGAATTGGATCGACACGTCACATCGTCTTTTATTAAAAAAACTTCCCACGACACTGGATAATCATAATATCGCACTGACACTAACGTGAAAGCTGTTATATTATGAGAAACGCACATTAAATAACACTCAAAATATTAGTGTTTGTTTTTTATTCTTATTTTGCTACCCTGTTCTGTCAGGTGTCAAAGATAAGTGCTACTGATGATACAACAATTGTGATTGGGATACTATACCGAAATACCGGCCGATTTCGTGCACCGAAATTGAGTGCTGCAAATACCGGATTTTCAGACAACTGTACACTCGACAACCTTCACACATGGCGAATTCGCACAAGATGGGAATACAAATGCACACCTAAACAACTGTTCACACCGACAACTGCACAAAAATAATTTAATATTAGTTAGAATAATATAATATAAAAGAGAACACATATTTGTAAAGTTGCCTTTTCTGAATATAGTTCATAGAACATGGATTAATTAATTAAATTTTAGCATATCCTATCGGATTTTACTCGAAGGTATTTGAGATTCATCGTAAAATAAAGTTGATTATTTTTATAAATGAAATAGTAGATGTATCAATTGGAAATATTACACAAAGATCAAAATGTTTGTTTAAAATGTATTCGATAACAAAAATGGAGAACGCGCTTCCACGGATAGGAAGAGGTCCAGGTTCGAAACCCGGTAGCGACTAAATATTTATTTGATAGATTTTTTAGTATTTAATTTGTATTAAATTAATATAAGTTAGTTCACTATAGCTTACATTCCTTTAAGATAGTTTACATCGAGGAACATTAAGTTAGGTTATTTAATACAAAATCACGGTAATGGTATGTGTGATGTCAATTAGTGCTGTTGTCTATGCGTGCGCCTATCACAGGCTTGGGTGTTGAATCCCAGACAAAGCCGGGTACTGAACGCTAGTTGATAATAAAGCTTGTAGTTTATTCAAACACAAGCCTGTATTTTTGATACCATTCTTGTGATGGAATACAGAAAACTTGTATAAACTAAAAATATCTTCAAAATGGTTGTATAAGAATAACTTGACTGTTGGTATTGTTACATGAGTTTATTTACCCTACTCGAGTTTCTTGATGCACACTGGCGCTGTGGTTTTTGTTGCACAATAAAATATAATGGGTGGCGATTGGCCACTGACTATAAGGCTGCATAGAAAATTTATTACACATCTTCAGCAAGGAAAATATGAAGTGAAATGTAATATTTTTATTTTCAGAAGATATAATCAGATATAATACATTTCATATAAACATAATCACATATTATTTTACATTTTTTCTTCTCCTTGAGAGTCGGAGACTTGTGTATAGAGAAAGAGTATAATATAGATTTATTTATAAAAAATTAAGTGTCCGTTAGTCTGCACACATATTTTTTTGACATTTTTATTATGAAGTTATGATGTTTTTAATACAAATTAAATGTATTCGTTGGAAAAATTTGAGTATTTGAGATTCCGTAAAAAATAAAGAAGATGGCTTTCAAATAATGGAACGACAGATGTATTATTTTTAAAAGTGTAATAAACTCATGTAGCGTTATAGCAGTGTTTTATTAATATCCACCAATTATGATGATCATTATGAAAGTCTACAAAGTCAACGCTGATTCTATCAATAATATAAAAATATCTCGTTTTCAAACAAATTAAAGCATCGTTCACTTTACAGAAGGGCAAAGGCTCCGAGCTGGCCCGCAAAAACTTCCTCCTCTCCTCATGTGATCACTTTGCGGTTTAATGAATAGTCATCAACCGAGCAAGATCAAAGGGCTCGCGGTCCACACAGGGTGTGCACCCTCGACGGTGTAGACGCATTTGCGGTCGGGACATTTCAGGTCTGTCTGCGTGGATCACATCGTCCTCAGGTGTGTTAATGAAGAACATGTTTGTTTAGTGGGTGCCCCACTAAAGCTTCGGGAGAAATATCGCAATAAAAAATCTTTTAACATTTTTTATATTCTCACTTTTACTTTGTTTTATTTCACATTACAAATTTTGTAAATGTCGATTATTGCATCTTAATATTCACCATTAAATCTGGTGTCTCTAGTAGCACATCTTAACGGTATCAATCCGTTTTCTTTCTCTTGCCGCATAAGTATATAATGTCGTTTTTTTGTTGCGGAATATAATGCATTAAAATATATTTTACTTTTGAAGTTAGAAAACTCAAAAACTCAATTAAGTGGTTTATAAAACAAAGTTAACAAATAAAAATAAAAATAAAGTATATTTTGATTAAACTTTATTACTTATACATTTTTAACATCAAATTTTAATATTAATGTAATATCCCTTTACAATGCTAATGTTGATCTCGAGTGCTGGGTAATATCATCGGAGTAATTCCAGATATCATGATAAAAATAGTATTACTTCTAGATACGTATTCATAATGTATAATGGCAAAATCTCTAAAATCGATTATGTATAGTGCGATGAACATATTTAATGAAACGCCAGAAAGGAGAAGAAATTGAATAGATTTAATGTGAAACTGACCAGATATCTATAAGATAAGTTTTAGTAAAAGAAAATACTTTAATCTTCTTTATATTAGAACATATATAGGAGCGTTTATGTATAACGTTACGTTGAGAATTAAATAAATAATAATATTACGTTTCCCCCTACATCTGTGACTTTCTAGATGCCGGCTTCGACTTCAGTAGATATTTGCTACTGTTCTTTTAGAGACTTTCCTGTTGGAGAACCAAGGAGTGCGGGGAATATATCTTTGGACTATTTTAAGACGATTACCCTTGTGATTGTTTGGATCCATACATTGTGCAGACCAGATAGAATTCGTACATTTTTTTACAATATTAAGTCTGTCATACATCGGGATATGGAATTAATGGGGAAGAACTCCGGAAAGAGTAGCCTGAGTAGTATATCGCAACTATAAATGGAATTAGCATGGAACGGATCGCTGAGAAGTTATCAATAGATGTAGTGGTATTAGTTAAGCATTGATTTGACAGATGTCATGCTGTGTCCATAACACCATATATTCTATTTGAGTACATTTCAAGGCTCTACCGAGTGTTTATTCGGTGTGGCTCACTTATTCCGGTACTGGTTTTAATACCGAATTAAAAATATTAAGGTTCTAGTCAGAAGTAAATATCAACAACATTATTATAAACAGACCTATTCGGTAATCGGCGTGATAATGCGATAACGAGGCAAACTTATAATTTATTAAAATTTTATTTTGGGAAAATAATATTTTAGCAAAAATCAAAATGAAAATCCATTTTGATTGTTTCAATTAAATTTTAATCCGCGAAAATAGATGGTAATTTTTGAAACTTTGAAATAAATACCTTAAGGCTACATTTTAAGATTTTATCGGAGGAAAAAAATAAAACGAAGACTCGTTTCGAAATACTCCAAGATTCCCTTTACAAAGTCAATGATACGTTTAATTATTCAAAAGAAAGAAAAGATTTCGCATTCAGTTTCTACCAAAGATCTTCTCATTTCCATCCCCTAATTAGATACTCATGAAGGGAATTAGTAAAAGCATCAACTTTGTTACTGCCTTTTTTTAAAAACGAAAAATAGAATGAAATTGTGTTTTCAATTCACTTGATTTATTGCGGAAAGAAAATAAGAACACTTTCTAGTTCCTGATAATAATAATAATGAAATCGCCAAATCAAATGAAACGTCACAGATCAAAATCATTTCTGGTAATTTGATCTAAAATATGTTTTATGACGGTTTTTAATATAGACTATTAAAGTTGGTGTATGGATTATATGCAATTACACAAAGAATAGTTATACCCAAAATGAGGTGACAGGATAATATAAGTAAAAATATATTGTTACTTTTAAATATGAATATAATATATTAATTAGAAAGATATACATATAAAATCAATTTAATCGAAAAATATTGCTGTTGGGCTACCGGGATTTGAAGCTGGATTTATTTCCAAACCGGGGAAGGTGCATTATCCAATTATGCTACAGCGACGATATTTTTAGCGACAAAGTTTCGAACCTATATGTTACCTTTTTGATATTAATACATTAAATCGTTCCATTATTTGAAAGAGTCATCTACCTTATTTTTACGGAATCTCAAATACCTTTGAGTAATCTGATAGTAGACGCCAGAGTTATCAATTCATTTTTATTAAATTTTGGACACATTGATACAACTTTATTATTAGGGGAACACATTCTCATTGTGAAGTTTTAATTATTCAGAACATAGGTCTGTGATATTTAATTCTTATTTAAAATGTGTTATCCTAATATATTGTTACGTTACGAATAAGTAGCTTAGGGAAATAATACATGGAATAATTTTTTTGTGCACCACCAAATACTACATTTTAGTCTATGCCTGTGAGGCGTCGGGCGGACGCGAAGTGGAGGTCACCTCTCCCACATCAGACTTCTACTGGTGGGCCGGCCAAGCGGCGATATTTATGCCGGCCGCTCGGCTGTGGCATGGGATTATTTAAAGTCTGTAAATCTTTGGACATTTTCTACTTGGGCAGAGGGATTGATCCTGCTTGACGAACATTGGATATTTTCTGGCTGGCAGAGGGTTTGGTCCTTCCAGACCAGATATATTTGGAGTAGGACGCACTGCACTGATGTCATCCCAGTGATGCCAACTACCATGTTACCATGCATCACGGAGAGGACGCCGTTGTTATCTCGGCGCGACATTTGATGAAGAGACAAATATGCGATATATATGCGAAGGCCTGTAATTTATGTAAAAACAATTGTACATATAATTTTTCGATATGAAATTGTTCCCGATTTCATTCTTGTTAGTCAAGTTAATTTTTTATTGTATTAAATTTGTTCATTTAACAATCAAGTTCTTTTATTATGAACAAACTACTTTCATATGTTGTTATTTTTAATTTTTTTTTTTTTATCGAGTGGCGAATGCAGAGTTGGTGGACCGTCGGCAGGTAGGAAATTCTGATAGGTTTTTATCTCATTATAACTTACATCTCTCATGCATACTACTGTACTTGCCGGTGGAGATTTGAGGCCCCGGCTCCGCACCTTATAATATATATTTAATTGGATGAGAGCAGAAGAGTTTTCTTGAGGTCAGGACCCATGAAGGGCTGTACAGCAAGGGATGACGATGAAGATTAATTTTTAATGTAGATACAGTAAACTATCCGGGCAATCATCCAATACAGCACCACTAAGATCGGAGGATTGCCCAGATAACACTTTTCCAGATTTCTGATCATCATACTTTAAATTACCATAGCACCGTAAAAAATCATTAAAATTGATTACCAACTTGCTGCTAGTGAAGAAATAAATAAAAATGTAATTTAAATAAACAAACATATTTTTTTAATACATAGTATCAACAGACCAGTAAATGAATAGACATGAAAAAAAGTGCACATATAGAAAAGGGGTTTGGAAAATTAGTTGCGGAACGAAAGACATTCTACACACATTATTTGCGGAAACATAAATTCGAAAATTAAATCTTTGTGTAAACAAGACGTATTTTTTACATTATGCATATTATATTGTCAGCGTCTAAATATTCATTCCAATCGAGTCATATATTTTAAAAAAGTCGCAGATCTAATTGATTGCGTAAGTGGTATCAAAGTGATCACGTGGATAACACAAAAATGAAAATATTGAAACGAAGGAATTTGCGTTAATTCGTGTTTATATATTTAGTGGCCCACCGCACTAGATTAGAGTCAGTATCGAGGTAGGTTAACGCAGCTTCCACTTTAAATAGTAATGAAAATAATCTTAATATACGAGTATTAGAGATTATATGTAATTTACAGAACTGTTTTAACTATAATATTATAGACAATAATGCTCTATTATAATGAAGTTTATTTTAAGATTTACAGATTTTCGAGTATTTGATTTCAGTGTTTTTCTATTGCATAATTTACAATAGTTACAACAGCTTGATCAATAAGAATATAGACACATGATAGTGAACTTGATACATCAAAAATTTTAAAAAGTAGAGCAAATACTTAGGCACGTTAGTTTTAATAACCCATATATAATACATAAATAATATGTAAACAAATTTAAATTATCTTTACTACGTTAATTTTAAACACTATAAACTGCATTATACTAAAATAAATATTTTTTCTCTTTCAGCAGACGTTGACTATCATGTTAGCTATCATCTGTACAGTAAACTGGAGCAGGACCATATATAAGCTTTTGCTTATAAACGATTATTGGTAAGCGGTGGTTATATATATATATAGCCATGATGTTCTCCTTCTTCCGGAGCCCCGACTTCCATTAATTTTCCCTTTACTATAAGGTGCAAGATCTCATACTTCGCATCACATATCCGAGATATTGAAGATTTCGGATTATTGTTGTTTTAAAAAAAAATGCCGATGGTTGCTTGAGTTATCTGAGTACCAGAAAGCAGCGGGTTTACTGTCTATTGATTTTTAATGTAGGCATTAAATACGCATATTAATGTTTAATATAGCTCACTAATGTAGGTATTCTGATGTTTGTTGTATATTGTAAATGTGATGTTGAATGTTTTGATGTTATTCATTTTAACAGTAAATTATTAATATAGGAAAACTGATTTTTAATATATATATAGGTGTACAGATTTTTATGTAGGTCACATTTTTTATTAGTATTTTCATAAAGGGTTGATAAATTATTTACTACCCAGTGTTTAACATATTCCAAGATAATTTGTTAAAATTTTGAGGAATTCTTGATGAATTCATTTGCGAATAAGCTACGCTGGAAATTATACAGCGGCTTTAATATTGTTCCACATATTTTATTGTTCTAATATTTCCAGCTTTCAAGGTTTACACGCAGGTTTATGGCTGAATATGGGAAGGAAACTGAGGCTTTTACTTTTAATGTTCTACATTTTAACACGTTTATGACAAAATTCCATTTATACAGGAATTATTCATACGTTGAGAGAAATAACATCGCGTAATGGAAAAACAAAATATAATGATTATATCATTTTAAATGGACTCCGCCCCTGAGCCATGCTGCGGCCCGTATGCTGAGAAGAACCCTTTTGCACACGAGATGAAAACAAAATGGATATTATTATAAATACAGCAATATTGAGGACGTTCCGTACTCTTCGGAATGCTGGGGCCCACACAAGAGGACCTACAAGAGTACCTACTAAAGTAGGGATGAAGTTCAGCTCTGCAAAAACGGAGGTACTTGGTTGTAGAAAGACATCAGGAGCAATGCATGATCAGAATCCGTGAGGCGAAGCAGAAGCGGGTCGACAAATTCAAATACCTCGGAGTGGAATTCTCTAGCGACGACAGACAGGTGATAAAGAAAAGAGTTTTTAAATCTGTGAGCAGGTCCACTTCAATATCGAATTACATCGATTAGAAGACGCATGTTTTTTTCTTTCTATTGTGCGTCTTAAAATCGCTGTCAAAACTGTTCATGTAGTTGACGATCCTCGGAAGTCACCCCCAGTTAACTAACCGGCCGCCGCTGCTGCACAGTCGGGATACATGCATCGTACCCGTACGCAGCCATGCGGTCAACTCGTGTTACCGTAAGAAAATTTAGTTTTTTATCATTCTAAATGATAAAAAATGTTTTTATTAGCTTAAATGACTATTGTCTAAATATTGACCATAATTGTGACAAAAGGATTAAATATAATAATATATGTAATTTGAAGCATTAATCAAGTTCTATAAAATGCTACCTTTCTTATTTTCTCTCTTCATTCAATTAGCGAGAAAGATATAATTATATTCGTATGTTTGTTATTCTTTTCACTGTGAAATTAAAGTGTTTTCGCTTTCTATCATACTGCAAGTGGTATTTTTGCCAACGTATTAATTTTACAATGGATTTAATTTATTTAATTATTTTTGTAGAATTCTCTTTTCAAAATTGGTTTTTCACTAGCCATTTCTAAGCGCAAACGATTTTCTTACGGTTAAATAAAATATTAATTTCATGTAGGATGTAATTACCGAAATATTATATATTCAATTGGCATGGTAGACATGTGGTACTGCATGGTTTAAGAAGGGTTAAAAACAATTCACTATGATGCTGCATTGAAACGAAAATGTATTGCCTATGCAATATGATGTCTTTCATTGATATAACGAAGTTTTTTTAATTTCTTTTCTTTTTAGCTTATAATCGATGTCGTCTTATAATCGATGTCGTTTTATAGTCGATGTCATCTTATATTCGATGTCGTCTTATAGTCGATGTCGTCTTATAATCGATGTCGTTTTATAGTCGATGTCATCTTATAGTCGATGTCGTCTTATAATCGATGTCGTCTTATAATCGATGTCGTCTTATAATCGATGTCGTTTTATAGTCGATGTCATGTTATAGTCGATGTCGTCTTATAATCGATGTCGTCTTATAATCGATGTCGTCTTATAATCGAGAAAATGCAGTATATGGTCGCCAAATATGAATCCTAACGGAGAGACATCATGAATCCAGGCTGTCGAAATGAGTTACCTTAAGGTAGTACCGGGAGTTACCGACTAGAAAGATCGTATTTATGATGGCTTGGATACATCTTGCTAATGCCAAATACGACTGCTAAAATGTAGGGAAGACGGCTGGTAGGATGTTCCAGATTAAGATGAGATAAATTGCAAAAAATATTATACGAAGACAGATTGATCTTGATTAGGTAACTAGTACCGTAGCTGCATAAGACAGGGAATGGTGGAAGCACCTTGTCGAGTCTTTGAACTCTCGATACTCTTAAAATAAGGGGACGAAAATGATGATGATGATGACACTGAGTCCATTCATGTTAAATGCATTACATAAAACTGGTACATCATAGATATTCTACTATCATAGATTGTTACACCAATATTGATAATCTATTATCTATTAAGACTTAAGATTTCATGGGAATTAGTAGTCGAAATAGTTAAAGTGACATTATTGTACAGAGTATATTCAATTAGTTAACATAATATTTTATTTTTATAGATTTAACAGAGCATTAAAATAAATACTTTGTTTCATTAAACGATTTGTTTGTGCATTACAAAAATAAAAAATGAATATTAAATATACCTAACTTAACCTAAGCTTACCTTACCTTGCTAAATTTGTATTATATTAATGCACAGTTAATTCTATCTAAGGAACAAAGTATTTGTTTTAATGTACATGTTAAATAGTTCCCTAAAAAATATTAATACACAGAAAGGTTGAAGGAAATATTGTAGATATTGTAGATGTGAATGGCCAAAATTTAATCATATTCATCAATTTTTACCTAAAATTAAATTACGATTTATAAATGAAATATAATGGATAAACTTGAGGGGCGGAGATTGAAATCCACTGTCGACTGACGATGCCGGCGACATCTACACATGAGGGACCAGGCTCCTCCCGAGAAAGGCTGTGCCTGATCTGGTCCGGCGGCTCGCTTTTATTTTATGTTACGTAGTTAAGACAACCTAAATAATATTTATACAATTTTTTTTTTTAAATGTGCAATTATAGGTTTTAAATTGGGAAAAATTCTAGCCCTTTCCGTTTTGGGATCCCCCGAGGATCTCATTTGGGGTCGTTATTCTTTATTATATTCATAAATAGCATTTAAAGAAATCAAAAACGCATTATTTCGTCAATTCGCCGACGAAGATAAGGAGAGGCATTTTCGACTACTACAGATATTTTACGGTCTACGTATAAACTACGTGTGTATACAGTTCACCGGAAAGGAAGGAAGGAATGTTTTTTTATTTTTTATTTGACTGTTCAAAAGTTAATTTATGTAAAATGATTGTTTAGCATTATACGTTGCATAGATAAGTAGATATTAGAATTTTTTTTTTTAAATTCAATTATATAAGTAGGTACCGCATAGGTAGATTCTGAATTCACAAATGAGTTATTTCCCTACCTACTGGAACGTGAATTTGACTCTTTGAACATGCGAGCATGGAACAAACAAGTTTGATATTAATGGATGTGGATTAAAACGTGAAGTCACCACGACACCGAGTATGGCGTATTTCTGTGTATGAATTTTTTTAGAAGGGGGAGAGGTGCGAGATAAGATATCTATAAAAATATATATATATATATATAAAAATCTTATTTCAACGTCTTTACACAGTTAGTAGCGTTTCGCTAAATGTTAAAAAAAAATAAACTGTTGACTTTGGATAACCTCTCGACTAATCAAGTCTCACCGTATTTGTAACAATAATCTCAAAATATCACCATTGTAGTAACAATAGTTAGTGACATTACAGTGACAAAGAGCTTGTGGTGGACCTGACAATAGAGCAGTCTGGCTTTAAACTCTTCAGAAACTGTGGAAATCTACGAATCGCGTTCAAGGCTGTCGCAACCGATATGTGTACTTAGGGAATGCACAAACAGCGAGCTTAAGGAATGCGTGGACGTGACTACTTCAAATAATGGAGTGTATGCGACCTCACAGACGTTAAAATGAAGATGAAGCCTGTCTGTGCCACATTAATTTCATCACCACAAAGAAGAAAAAGCGACAAAACCATATTTATGTGATGCTATTAAATGCATTGAGTACAAAATTATCATCTTATATTTATTTAATAATTTATCCAATTCAATAATTTGTATACAGCGTATAATTTTTAGACACTATTGTAGTATTGTACCTTAACAACTAAAATTATGTTGTATATTATTTAACATATTACTTAAATAATAAGATAAAAAATAATTAAATTACAAACTACTATAAATTTTTATCTGAAGTAAAAAAAATATGTACAAAGACTAACTGAAAACATAAATTTTCTCTATTTATTTATTTATTTATTGATAACTATATAATATAATGTAAAAATATGTTTGAACTGTGTCCGTCTCACTAGAGAAATTCTGTGCCGAGACGGGTATTACTCTCATAGAGAATAAATAAATGTTAAAAGATATATACATACTACGGATTATTTGAAAAAATGTATTATATTTTTTAATATTAAAAAAAACACATATTAAAATGAGATAATCCACCATGTTTCGATACCTTTGATTAAATAAATAACAATAACTATTCTGTCTTCGCTAATCAATTTTTGGAAACAAACCATTCTTTTGATATTAACAAGGGTTTAAAATTTTTACATAAAAATACTAGAGGTTTATTATTAATAAAAAAAGCGTTAATATCAAATTAAATATTATAAATTACCAAAATTTTTTTGCAAATAGTCACTTTTTATATTTGTTTTCGCAGTGGTTCTTAATTAGTTACCACCCACCACTTATACTTTTGTTTTCATCAATGCTTGCATTTTTAATTTTAGTATACATTGTTTCCCGTAGAAGATACCATAGGTGTCGAAACATGTTAATTTATCAATAAATAGGGGTTTAAACAATTATATATAATTATTATATATAAAATAATGTCGGTTCACATTCTTATTTTTCCAATAGTCACGTGTGCAACGGAGACCTGGACAGCCCGCAATAGCGACGCATGTAAAATATATGCTTTCGAAATGTATTTCTGAAGAAGGAAAATCCAACTACAGCAAGTGTTCCGAATTCGTAAACACACTTTGGGCGTGTCTTTTCGAATCAATCGCGACCGTTGTTATTGACACATTTCCGCGTCCTAATTCCCATCCATACATTTTCTCATGCTCGTCTTTTCAGTGTGAATTGTGACCTTGACGCCAGCAGACGTCAACTTGGCCGATATTTATTCGATCTCGACATCGAGATTGCATTCGCGCTGTGGACCTTTCGTATTTTGTGATATTGTGTTTTGATCACGTATTGTTTGTTGTTTGTGTACCGTGAATGAACTTGTGACATCGACGTATTCAATTGAATACGGAGATCGGCTCATCTCCGTGTCATTTTGTGTAATCTCAGCGGCGACTGCAAGGATTATGGAGGTGTTATATACAAGGTAACGCGAGCAGTCCTTCCAAATCTCGGTTCTCGAGATCACTGGTCCTTCGACTAGACCCGTATCCTCTCACCGATCTCATTCTGTACTACGTTTTCCTACATTTCTCGCCTACCTTGCGGTTATTCCGATTTACGACGGGAATTGCCGTATTTCATTCTATCGATTCGGATTTACAGTTCGAATTTAGCAAGTCATATCTAAAAAAGTTTCATCCAATTCTTTAGCCACATTATACGTTAAAGTGACAGTCCAGAAAAGAAGACTATCCTAGGCACAACTTTGAGCCGAAGAATACCTGCAAGAGTGCCACAACGTTGGATACATACGTTGCATCTGCCAGGAGTTAGCTGTGCGGGTGCTCCAAAACCGAGACTCGTGGAGGCGCATTACTAGCCTAATCTCATATGATCGATGTCACTGTATCTCAACAATGACGTGAAAAAAGAAAAAAGAAGAAATTGTAAACGCAACTACATGTCACTTAACGCTGACTGGTTTCAAAACATTTTATAAAAATCATATAACATATTTATTTTCTTATATGCTCGTCAGTACGCATGTACATTCTACGTAATTTTACCAGTTAACATATTATACTTAAAGGAAACCACTAATCATTAGCTGTCCAGTGTCAAGTGTCTCGGGTTAGGTAGGACAAGGGTCGAAGGAAGGAAGAACAGTCGGAAACAATTTTAAAATGGGACTGCTCGTTAGGTTCAATTGGTAATTTATGATGTTTTCGTTCCATACCCCTCACCGCTACCTAACCCATGATACTTGACCCCGGACAGCTAATGATTAGTAGGTTTCTAAGAACGTCAGTAGGTTGTACGAACCGTGAGAACATAATCTACTGAGAGCATATTAAAAAGATAAAGGTAATAATTCTAGAATAATTAAAATACTAATTAAATGTATTAATTATAAAGATATACATATAAATTCAATTTTATCGAAAAATATTGCTGTCGCTATCGTTACATTATTTGAAAGCCATCTACATTATTTTTTAATTTTATTTTTACTGAATCTCATAGGTTCGAAAATTTGTCGTCAAAAATACTGTCGCTGTAGCATAGTTGGTAATGCATCTTTCCCGGATTGTAAAAGAGACCCAGGTTCGAATCACGGTAGTGTAACAACAATATTTATCGATAAAATTAATTTTATATGTATACCTTTATAATTAATACATTTAATTAGTATTTAAAACATCACACACCTATGTTCTGAATAATTACAACTTCTCCTTAATAATATAATAATTTAAGACTAACTTACTAACATACCATCATCACGCCATTTTCTCGCTGGTATAGAGGACAGAACACCATATTTCCTGGCGTTTCGGACGTTTTCTGTTCCCGATGCCTTCAATTCTCACCTCATATACTTTCTTTACCACCATGTCTTCACACTGTGGTACAATAGATTTACAATCGATTTTAATTTGTTCATTATTGTGCTGTTCATAGGTTTTCATGGCCCTTTGGAATCTTCTATGTACAGTTTTTTGGCTGTATATCGAACCTTCCACAGCATTCCGTCTAGACTTTAAAAATTAGAATACCCTAATGATGAAACGGATGGTCTAAAAGGGTATTTTTAGAGAGGTTTATATTTCGAATTGGCAATACTTTTTTTACAGTGACAGCCAATTTGACAACTGATACCTGATTTGTGCTCAGTTTGGTTTGCCATTTCACCACGAATAGATTTATGCCAGAACAACGCATGCAAACTATGCAAATTTCTTTCGAAAATCGTGGTTCAGTTCGCGAAACATATTGTGCGCTAAGTCCGTTTTTACGGTCGAGTTTTTCGTTCCCCAATTGAATGGAATTAATGTGGAAGAGCTGTGGTTTCAACAATGTGCCGCAACATACCGCACAGCGCACTTCACAATCAATTTATTGAAGGAAATATTCGATGAGTGCATAAATTCACACAATGAACCCGCCTCCAAGATCGCATGATTTAACACCTATGGATTGTTTTCTGTGGAGATATGTGAAATTACTAGTCTATGCCGATAAACCAGAGACGATAGACGACTTGAAAGCCAACATTTGTTGCGTTACTGCTGATATACGTCCCTAGCTACTCCAAAAACTGGTCGAATATCGAACTTTATTCGAGCCAGCCGCGGCGTCCATATGCGCGAAATCATATTTAAGCAATAGTGGCCTAAAATTACCTTTCTTATAAACCTAATACCGTGGACATTACCACGATTTTGATGTGGTTTGTTTTATTTTAAAGTTCTATACCTCTAAAAAAAATACCCAGGACGTAGGGTAAGAGGTTGATCTCCAAGAAGATAGACAGACGAAGTACGAAGTAATCATGCTGAACAAGGCCTAGGATCTTGAAGATTGGAGAAATGCAGTTCACATTTTAGAAGTATATTAGAAAACCACGATGCTCAGTCATGACTGAGGGAGGAGAGATAGCTCTAGGTGATGTCTATGTTCATGTGATGAGCTGTCAAATAGAACGTCGTAAATATGCATTTGAGTTTTAATTTCTGTCCACCAATCTCAAGCTGATTTCTGATCAAAACATCAATACGTGCAGTGAGATTTATCTCATATCTCGAACACGGACCTCGAGAATAGAATTTGAATACGAACAATCTGTTTAGATATGGCGAACATTATTACGGATATACCGCTCGTTTGTTCGCGTGAGTATATTTGCACCGCCATTGTTACTTCTGTTCGTTGTTTCACCCCACATGGCGCACGGGCGCCGGCCGCACCCTCATTGTAGCATTAATCAAAACACGTAGAATCCCAGTGCACACGTGCAGGCTGTGTTGGAATACGTTGTGCACTTCTTCAAATGAATTATTCCACGTTTACGTTACCACGTGCTACAGTGTGCTGCTAGAGTCGTTCTTTACATTTTTCACGACAATTTTTTTTCAATAAATAATGTAATATACACTATTAAAGAGAACACACCCTTATTGTGTTTTATTCCAATCCTGAGATGGTGTAAAATAAACTACATGGCCTTCAAATAATGGATCGATAGATGTATTAATTTTAAAAGTGTAACTGTAATGATCTTACTACGTCATATCGTCAACTAACTCTTGTCTACAAACCAGAGTACATGTTAGTTATTATTTGTCATTATTTAACTTCACATACCAATGTAAATAAAGTAAATATAAACTTCCATATAGTAATCTTATACCAACTATGAAGCCCGACCATATCATTAATTAACACAGTAAATGTCGGTTATTTTCTTAATTAACTAAATATTTATTACTACACTATCTTTTCATATATATATATACAGGAACAAATCAGAACTCGCTCTTACTACTATTTTTTATCTATACGTGTAACAACTATTATTCTGTTTATACGTACATTAATTATATCATAAATAAATCGTTGCAGAAGTCTATTGTGATCATAGTGTTTTCTTGTCCTCCACAAAAACCCCATTGTTATCATCCAGATTGCCCAAGTCTCGGACGCTAGTTGGATATCCTAGTATCCAAGCTTGTGGGTCACTACAGTAACATATAGGTTCGAAAATTTGTCGTCAATTTACTGTGGTGCTATAGCTTAATCGGTTAATACACGTTCCCCGGATCGAAAGAGATCCAGGTTCGAAACCCAATACCAACAACAATATTTTTCTATATATTTATATGTATATTTTTATAATTAATACATTTAATTAGTATATAAAATATCTGAATAATTACAACTTCACAAAATAAGAATGTGTTCTTCTTAATAATATATAAGTTGTATCAATGTCTCCAAAATTTAATAAAAATGAATTGTTTATTTTGGCATCTGCTATCGGTTTACTCAAAGTTATTTAAGATTCCGTAAAAACAAAGTAGATGGCTTTCAAATAATGGAACGATAAATATATTAATTTGAAAAAGTGTAACATATGAGTTTGAAAATGTGTCGTCAATAGTACTGTCGCTGTAGCACGGTTGGATAATACACCTTCTCCGGTTTGAAAAGAGCTCCACCCAGGTAGCGCAACAGCAATATTTTACGATAAAATTTATTTTATATATATATATATATCTTTCTAATTAATACATTTAATTGGTATTTGAAAATATACTATATATAAATTCAGCATTATACAAGAGGTTCCCGGGATTAATGTTTTTTTTTTCAATAAAACTAGTAATAGCATTTTGAACTATTTATTGCATTTTTTTATAGATTTTAATAACCCTCTTCTATTTTTTGATTGAATTATTTATTAAGAGCCGATTTGATGAGGCGCGTTTTTTAAGTAAATACCGATTCCGAATATTCCCGGTGTAGCGCAGCGGTTGCGATTTTGCGCATGCGCAATGGTTTCCTTCAACTGTTACTCACCACACGCAACGTTAGAGACATTCACATTGTGTCGCCATCTTAAAAGACAATAGATCAGTCCGCCGACTGTGAGATACAGACCATGATTCGTTTGTTGAATGCACGAAACATGAAACCAGCTGACCCAAGTGTGATTTCCATATTTCCAAGTGGTTCCCTGGTGGCAAGCGTTTTAATAACGATGATGAACTCAAAGATAGAGTACATACATGGTTTTCATCCCAAGCGGCGTCGTTCTATAACAAAAATATATAAAAATTGATGCCCCGTTATGACAAGTGCCTTAATAATGACAAGTGCCTTAATAATTATGGCGACTATTTTTAAGGTGTGTAGCGTCCAAAAAAAATAAAGCGTTATAAAAATAATGTTATGTTTCTTTAAAAAAAAATTCCGGTATGAACTTAAAAAGACGCGTATGTCTTGCTGAATTAAAAAAATGTTTATCAACCGAAACAAATGGTATTCAGAAACTAATGGTACCAGGTTCTGAAAAAACGTGACAGATGCCCGTGCTGCTCTATGGAATCGGTGTCTGAACCTTAAAATAAGTCACTCTTAAAAGGCTGGAGACGTTTAAGGTGTGGATAAACCTAATATTTTAAAGATCTGCTGAGTTGACCGCATTACCAATGTATTTGAAATATGATCTCTTACATCGTTAACATAACCCGTCATGAAGGGGAAGATATAAGGCAGGAAGTATATGTAGAAAGAGGTTGCCATGACTGCGCAACCTCAGAAAGTGATTAATTTTTCAAAATGCTGGTGATCTAATTCGGGGTGAATATTATGTTCCAGGTCGATTTTATTTATGAACAACTAAAAAATAAAATATTATAAAAAAAAAAGGTTTTTATTTATTAATTATATAGTTTATTATAATTGTGTATAAAATATGAGATTGACCAAATAGTCGCTTTTAGCAGCGATATAAATGTGTGCTCTTTTAATCATTTTTTTCCTAACATTCTCGCACACTTCGCATATTTTATTTCAAATATTGTCCTGTAGCATCAGAATTGTTATTGGCTTATTGGCGTAGACCTTTTCTTTCAAGTACCCCACACAGAAAATAATCGGGAGCCGTAAAATCAGGTGATCGAGGAGACCAGTGGATATCACAATTTTTTAACATTATGCATCCGGGAAAAATTCAAGCGTAGCTCGGGCTGTATGTGAGGTCACACCATCTTGTTGAAACCGCGTCGACCCAATTTGGCTACCAAGAAGTTTTGCAACATGTGACCATAGCGATCACCATTAATTATTACAGCATTGCCATTATTATTTAGATGAAATGTTTTAATGACTTCAACACGTTGTTGAGGCTTTAGATGATCCATAATTAATTGTAATCAACTATTCTATACAACTACTAAATGCAAACTGACAAATGCCAATCAAACTAAAATGGCGGTTAAACAAAATCAGTCTGAAGCACCTGTATATCTTGCACAGGGTAAATCAACATACATCAATCGGCTCACGAAAAAATGTATTAACTGGCAATACTCGTCAATAATATCGTAAAATTAATCATTTTAATGTAGATGATATTTATTCAGTAGGTTCCCCAGCAAAATTTATCACAAAAACTGAGTTAAATATAGCCCGTTAGAAAGATTTAACATGCTCTAACTTTTATTTATCACCTTTACTATGTTTTATTTTCACCTTAACTTGGCGCTCTGCCAACTTAACCAACCCCCTCCCCTAACAGTCTGTAGTGTCAAATTGTCATCTTAAGTATATAATGCTGATATTTTGTATTAGAATGCGTACACGGAATATATATCACATCAATATTGTTAATATTTTCAAAATTAGCTAAACGGATCCTGGAACGAGGCCTCCGATCACTAGGCCAGCGTTTTAACAATTAGACCAACAAACTACTCGACTACGAGCTATTATTCAATTTTAATTTTACTTGTACGTATACTTTATTATTTGTACTTTTAACATAAAATTTTAATGCTGATATTTAATTTTTTTTTGAAAAATAGTTACCCCTGGTAAACTTTTTAACAAGCTAATATTAATAAAGAGATTTTACAATTCATTAGTAGATACTTATCTGTACTGCAATGATTAGCATTTTTTATTTGACTTATTTAACTGAATATATTTTCGATCAATATAATCATATTCTATGCAGAGTTAGTATGATACATGTGTTGAAAACAAGTAACGTATTTTTTATAACATGAACAGTCTGGCGCGCAGCGGTCGACATAACTTTGTTTTGTAAGGTTCGCAAACTGCTTACTGTCAGTCCTGGGATCGCAAAGTATAATTTAAGCACGTGTCTATTGTGTTGTCCAAGACTGTCCTTTTGCGAGACACGGTTGAGCCTTTAGTATTAAACACAAGAGACATGTGACTTTTAATTACCAAAGAATACTACGAGTATTTGACTACGTAAAATGGCGATGTCTCAGTCCAACACCACAAAAATATCCGTACATTTATTTTGTTCATCTATCCTCGCAATCTTGAACATTCAATTAAAGCAGGTGTGTACCTTGACAGCTGTACCCGTCCACGTGTAGCACGTGACCAGGTCTGCAGCCACACTCGTAGGTGCCGTCGTGCAGCTCCCTACACAGCTCCGCGCACGGACTTCCCCTTCCACATCGACCTGGAAAATACATTCAATGCATTAGTCATTTAAAAAAAATAAACAACATACAAATATTATTCAAAATATATTTTTTAAATAATAAAAAATCAGCATTAGGTATGTTCCTGGATATTTAACAAATAATGACACCAAATGCCGCAAATCTTAATGGCTGTTTACGTGTTGTGTTTTTATTCTTCGATAGGTAGGCCTGGTATAAATTTTGAATGTTATTTTTGTGTAAATTTAAAATAGCAAACAAAAGCGAAACTGCTTCTGCTGAGATACAATTTTCGGTTCGATCGGATATATTTACGGCGGTGATATAAAAACATTTTATATTGTATCTTTTCGGATTATCGGTTATGATAAAGTTTTGGAGGCTGGCCAGCAGAGTTTAGAAGTTTGAAGACTGCAATTAGAGCGACCATCGGCGTCTAACAGCCCAGTTTCACAATGGTTGGTTTATTTTTATTTGCATGGATTGAATGAATGTATTCAACATTACCAATAGAAAACCCAGGACTAGCTATGGAAGGGTACATACGGGAACTAATTTACCATCACGCCATTTCCCCTCAGAGCGCCATACTCTTTTGTATTGATTTCACGCGATTCTCGTCTCATTCACATTCATACATTTTTTTATGCAAGCTCATCGATTGTTAAGGCTTCTAATAGGATAATTTTCCGATATCTAGTTTATTTTTGATGCCATCAACACAAGCGTCATACATTTTCCTTACTATCGTCTCTTTATCCATTCGTTCAATATAATTTAACTACTTAAGCGATCTTTTTTTTCATTCAATTCACTATGCTAAGATCAGCTTTACACTCTCTTCTAATCTGTTCATTTTTTACTCTAGAATAGTAAGAAAGATATATGACGCTAGTGTTGATGGCACCAGAAATAGAGGACGTCCGCGGAAGACTTGGCACGACCAGGTAAACCAGATAATGGAGGATGGTTCTGTTAGAAGCCTCAACAATCGGCGAGCTTGTATGTGAAGATGTATGCATGTGGATGAGGCGAGAATTGTGTGTCAGGACAGAAGAGTGTGGCGCTCTATCCTATCTGCCTACCCCCGCGGGGAAACGGCGTGATGGTGAATAAGTAAGTAACGTTATTTAAAAATATTCGCAAATTGCATTTAATTTTTTGTAATCAAAATATTCCAAGTGCATCAGGTCTAAAGGGAATAATCTAAAAATTGAACATTTCAAGAAGCAATGTGCAGTGTATTCTCACGAAAGATTTGCGTCTACGAAGTCCAACTGGCTCAACAACTCGACCCTACAGACCATACACAGCGAAGAGAGTTCGTCATCGTGTAATCTCCCGTTTGGACGATCAGAATTGGCCGTCTAGATCAGCGACGGGCGAACCTTTTGGGCTCGGCGTGTAAAAGTTTAACTGAAAATAAAAATGGAACTCATAGTGTTTGATTTGATGTCGATTGCTTAATTGTTTAATTCAATTAATTGTATTTTTCACAAAGTGAGACCTAAAAGAGATACATATGTAATATGTACGTAGTGATCAATTCAAACGTTGTTGTCGGGGGTAGACATCCGGTGGCGGGACACGTGTTCTTTGATAACTCTGATATTAGTGAACGCTGGCGTGTCGCCCAAAACGCTGTAGCGTGTCATAGGTTCGCCATCACTGAAATACAGCCACAGTTATTGTAAACCGCTCTTGAAAATTTCGTCCAAAGAACGTAAACGTACCAACAAAGACGACGATGGCATTTATCAAATGTATTGTTTCATACATAATTCCCACATGTTTACTTTATGATTAAATCAAATTTTTCGTATTTTCTCAAAAAAACTGTGTTTTATTTGAAATATTAATTTTCCGCTTTTGTTGGGACACTCTTTATAAGAAAGAGCTGATCCGGTTCTTATGTACAAGAGGGATTTGAAAGGGAAGGATGCTTTTGTAGGCGCGTATTATTATTTATTTATTTTAAGCCGCCAATACTACTATGTTTCTTTTTAAATTTATACTATGTGTTTTTTTAAATTTGAATATTTTTAAATGTTAGGCGATTAGGCGTTAAGTGGGAAATTACTAAAAATATATTTTTTTAATATTATAAATACAAAATATATATACAATAAAAACAGGTTATCTCAGAGGCAATAGTCCAAATGGAGCCTGCGGATAGGGGACATCACTAGTAACCGATTGAGCGTAAAATATTGGCAAGTTTCCGAAATTCAACGGTTTAAAAGTTTTACGATTTTCAGCAAAGTTAAAATATTTTTTTATATTTAGCCGTAAAAAAAATATCTTACCTTAATTTGTATGGTAGCTATATTATCATACTATAAGTATGCCAAATTTCATCACGATAGGTTAGGTATTTATGGCACAGCATTCGTTTTTGTAAAAACAGGTTGCAAATTTCTCTAAAATCACAAATCGAATAAATCAAAAGAAATGAACTTCAAGAAAAATAACTTGTCGTTTTAATTTTGAAAACTGATCATAATGAAATAATTCTTATCTAGGTACTTACGTAGAATTTAAATCAAAGCGAAGCTCTTTTTTTAAATATCTGAGAGTTTGTTTACTATTTCGTAAAACATATACCGTTAGAACAAAAATGTCTTATTACTTTGAAAGGAATCTGACACTTCACTATTTTATTTTCATTTGTAGCGAACAGACATTAGAATTCTTTTATTTTATAAGATGAATGATTTTATTTTGGAATTGAATAGAAATGAGACTTTAAAGCTCATGAACAGACATAATAAATATTTAAATGTACAAGGTGGTTATGTGAAGATACAAATTAAGGTACTGTGTGTTTAAAGGAATATAAAATTATGTAATAAAATACTTCCTTAATTTTAAAGGTTAAGAGTCTACTTTCTAGACTATCTTCGAAAATAAAAATATATAATATCGAACATAGAGATATAATATCGACAAAAAATAATTTTCCTTAATGATTAAACTTTTATTCGTTGTAGTTTACCAAAAATCTTGCTAGATGTTTCAAAGATGTTAATCTTGGCGAGGTTAAATTGAATCTACGAGTCACCTGATATTGCACAGAGCAGCACTAAGGTCTCTAATAAGAATATCCTATTTCCAATTATTATTAGAAACTCCAATAATAACGTTACCAAAGAATACGTCTCTAAAATAATGTATCATAATATTAGCATAATTGTAATAATCTAATTCGACTTATTAATATTGCAGTTTCGGAAATTTTTAAAATGGCGTGCTAGTCAACTTGATAGCGCCCAGTGAAATGCCGAAATATTAAAAAAATAAATTATTCAGAGTTTGTATAATATAAAACCAAGGCCAACTAATACTCTAGGGCTTGTCAGGTGAAACAACAAATAAAATCGTAAAGTTAAATAAAGAAGTTTTTTCATTATGATTTTTTTCCTATTTTCTTTCTAAAAAATTCTTTACGTAAGAAAAATAACATGACAAAAATATATTTTAAACATATAATATTTTTATTCAACGGGTGTGTTTTAAATATTCTCACTTTTACATTGCGCATTATTTTCAGCTTTAAAAGTATCGGAATCGATAATAGTGGCTTCCAAAAACCCTTTTGAAATCAAAACAATTTTATCAATCGCATGGTAAATGAACGCTCTACCATCTTGATATTCCTTTGTAGATTGCAGTGTCAATTTGTCATATAAGTATATAATTCTGTTTTTTTGTGTCTTAATTTAATTCATTGATTTGTATTTTTGCTATTCTTTATTATTTACAAATTATCTACAATTTGCCATAAGTCACTCTAAAGCTGGTACGACTATAGTCACGTGTGCTAAATTTGATCCCGATCGCATCACTTGCCTTTCGGCTATTATAGTGTAAACATGTCCGCTCCGCTAGCAATTTGCACCAAGAAGGAATAGCGAGCGGTAATCCGATTTTTCTCGTCAGAGGGTGTTTAGGGACTGAAATTCATAGTAGACTTTTATCACAATATGGGGACAGTGTTTTATCATGTAAAAGTGGTGTTTATTTGTAGATCGAGAAGGTGACCGGACGAGTTTGATGTGCGAAGAGGGAGCAGGACGCCTGTTAACTTCCATCATAGACGACAAGATTCAGCAAGTTCGAGAGATGGTTCTAGCAAATAAGCGAGTTACCATTGTTGAGGTAGTGTCTTCTTTGAACAGTTATAATTCTACACATTAAATCATCCACGACGATCTCGGCTTCCATAAAATTTTGTGTAAACAAATTGTAGAACAAAAAATGTAGATAATTTTTGACTTGTCCTCGTGTATATCCTTAAATATTTGTATTTAAGGTTAAGGATAAATTAAAAGAATTTTATATTAAATAACAAGGATAAGGACGATATTTAAAAAAAATCGGGGGTCTACAAATTAATTTGTAATGATTACAATTATTATATATATGTAAAACTTGCAGAAATTTTGATATTAGAATTTTATATGTATATCTTTCTAATTAATACATTTAATTTGTATTTAAAATATCACAGACCTATGTTCTGAATAATTACAACTTCACAATAAGAATGTGTTCTCCTTAATTCTCCTTAATAAGTTATATCAATCAAAAGCATTGCTATCCAACATTCTAACATAATCATTATACAGTGCCTACACTAATAATTCACTAGTTCTACAACACTCCCACTACATATTTTCTTTTTTATCCTCTATTTTTATTTTTATTCCTGTCTAATCTTTATCTTTCTCGAATTAAATAACATCACAACAGGACGAAAAAAACTGACTACTTTAACGCAGACTGCAGTCTAGCAAAGTAGCCAGGATAATGCTGTATATATCAGAGGTGAAGTATACTCCATCTCACACAATAAACTACGAGTATTTATTCAGTTGCAATATAATTGTATCTTATGTTTATCACGTTATATTATAAAATAATCACCTAGGTTCCAACAAAAACATGTATATCAATAAAGTCTAAAATGTGTCCAAAATTTAATAAAAATGAATTGTTAAGTCTAGCGTCTCCTATCATAAACCGATAAAAGGTACTTAAGATTTCGTAAAAACAAAGTAGATGGCTTTCAAATAATGGAACGATAGATGTATTCATTTGAAAATTGTAACATATAGGTTCGAAAATTTGTCGTCTATCCACTTTGTTGGTATAGCATAATCGGATAATGTACATTCCACGGATTGGAAGAGATCCAGGTTCAAATCCCGGTAGCATTAACAATATTTTTCGATAAAATTGATTTTATATGTATATCTTTCTAATTTATACATTTAATTTGTATTTATTTATATTTTGTTTATATGTGTGAACTTTTTTAATCTTTTTTTGCTTTTCTTTTCATAATATTATTATTTTATTACTTAAATGTATTCAATAATACGTATTATCTTTATGGCGATTCGGGTCTTCATTAAAAATCCGATCACGTTGGAATAAATGCATTATATTATTATTTTGAAAACATCGTTTGTCGATATATTTATGCTGTAGTGCCTTACTAATAAATCGGGTTAGGGACTAGACCATCGCCGTAAAGCGATGTTATAATTTCTTCTTTCGGCTTCATATTTAGGGGGGAGGTATCTAGCCTAACTGGTTCTTTTTTAAATATTATCAAGTCAAATGATTATAAAATGAAAGAATAATTGTATATAAGAAAGTTTATTATGTATATGTTATGATACTTGCATGTATTAGAAGTGGAAAATGAGCATTTTACTTAAACACTTATTAATAAGGCGATTCAAGAATAATTACATTTCAATTAACATTAAATATGTGTGTTCATCATGCCAGCATGAAGTTATTTACCAAATTGTTTATGTTGACGCATGTCTGATTTAGATTATGCAGGTTCCTCACGTAAGGGATTACCTCTCAGGATGGTCCTGGATCCTGGACGTGAAGTGTGGCCAGCTGCGGGTGGTGCCAGCGTAGGGTGACGAAGTTCAGGCTTGTAGTTGATTGACCACCAGACGATGCCCAATTATCCAGGCAAGCCGGGACTCTGGACGCAATGTTTTTATGCAATATTTGCGTGCATTATAGGATACCGTCTCCCCTGATAGCGATAGTCTGTTCTCGCTACACCAAATTATGTTGAACAACTTTTTATAGATCCACCGGGATTCCCCGATGGATCTATAAAAAAATATATAATTAGATCCCGTCTTTGTGGAGCGAGTTCTCCCGGCTGAGATTTGGTGAAGACCGCCCGCATAAAGAGATGCATCCCTTAGTGCATTTTCCGATCTGACTTTGGTCGCGTACGCCAGTCTTCCTTCCGTATTGCTGTTCCTACGCTGTGTCTGTGTACCTGCGTCTAACAATACCGAGTTTTATTACCCTCCGTCCCTTACTTCGACTAAGTGTTTATGTATCCTTGAACAAAATATTACTTTTGGTAATTTCGCATTCTAACATCGAAAAACGCTTCGATTGAAGAAAATGATTTTTTTCAGTTCAAAATACACTTCTTTTTTTTCGTGAAATATTATAGAAGATAAGAAATCATTTTTGATTTTGCTATTCAATGCATATAACTCGCTCAATATTATTTTATCACAATGTATATTATGTAATTATACAGGGGGCCTTTTTTCCATTTTGCATTAGGGTCAAATTTTTTTGGCTACACCACTGTGTGCCACTGTTCTTGTGTTATGTATATATCTACATTCCTTAATAACATTTGTACTTTTTGATTTTTCGACCCTAAACTTTCAGTATCTAGAAATAATTTGAGAACGGTTATGAATTGAAACCATTATTATTTTAATTTTCAAAACAAAACTTAGTATTACATATATGTTGGGTTATTTTCACTATTAATTTCAAGAGATCCAGTCTCTTTCATCATCAGGTGATAACTAAACTAAATACAGCGTTTTATAAATATGACTAATTACACTGTTACTGTTTTAATATTAATCTGTAAGGATACATAATTGTTGTATATATATTTTTTTAATGGTAGGTACTACATAATTGTTGTATATATATTTTTTTAATGGTAGGTACTACATAATTGTTGTATATATATTTTTTTAATGGTAGGTACTACGTGCCGTATATACACATAAATAAATAAATTACCATTAATGTAAGGCATTAAATAACAAACATTTATTCAGTTTTTACTGTTGCTGGAGATTCAAAATCACTCCACGATCGACAATGTGCGTACGTAACGAGCGAAAAGACGCGAGTCGGGTAATCTCCGAGATGCGAGGCGGCAAACCTCGTGTGCACAAGAAGCATTTGGTATTGTCTTGTGTTGAAAATCTCTTATAAAATTGACTGGTGTGACAGTTAATACGTGGGGTAACATTTTAATTTTAAAAATAAATAATTTCACATTGACTTTGTACTACACACACATAATTTTTGAGATAATATCACAATTACATAATATCGGGAAGAGCACTCCTTCCCATCTACAGGTTTAAATCGAACTACATTAAATACAGTTGGCTATGGGACCCGTGAGGATGGGAGTGGCTATATTGTTTCTAGGAAACATCTCGGTACCATATAGGAGAATAATAATGAATAATCTTAAAATGAAATCCAGAAAAATTCGAATTATTAAAAAAACATTTATGAACAATATCACATTTTCAAATATTTTACCGGTATTATCGATATTTCTAGGTGTGAGAACTATCACTTTTATATGTGTGTGTGTATGTGTCTGTCAGATGAGTAGTGGGGGTCATGGGATATAAGACGCCGTCACTGGGCTAAACTGGTATTTTTTTTCATAGTTCTTCGCAATATCTAAGTTGTATTATTGTACATTACTGTAAATATATTACTGTTATAAACGAGTGTTGTTTCACGTATCATACCGAATTTCACTACAAGCAACTTGAGCGAACAATAAGAGGAAATAACCCGAGGGAATCTGTGATGGTATTTCCAAAGACACCACACTGGTGCAGTTAAATTGGAAAGTCGCCACATTAAGAAACGATAAAACCACTTCCACCCTTACGGCTCCCATAGCCAACTATATTTAATTTAGTTCAATTTACACCTGCAAATAGGAAGAACGGCTCTTCTCAAAACTAGTCGTGATATTAATTCAAAAATTGTACGTGTGTAGTAAAAAGTCAACATAAAAATGTTATATTTTTTAAATCTCATTCAGGATAATTTTCACATAATGATTTTACTACTCCTTCAGTTTAAACGAAAAGGATCTGAAATTGTGATTGTTCCGATACATGATATTTATACGTTTTACACATGTCTTCAATAAAACAAACTCTTTACTAGCAATGAGTTATCATTTGTGAAGTTTTCTTCGCTGGAACATAAATCTATTACGATTTTTGAATATTTTAATGACGTATTGTATTAATGCTTATCAAGTCTAAACGCTACCGCACCGCTAAAGGAAACTTATTTATTTTGTTAGTACGTACATGTATATGAATATTTAGAAATGGCATTGTTCAACCCTGCCAAAGTCCCCTGAATAAAGTTTATATGTATGATCCGCCCTCGGGCGTGTAAGGCGAAACCTTTATCAGAAAATGCTATATTCACCAAAACTTCAACTCTCGGGGAAGTTTTCGATATGGCCCGAGATTTCTGGGGAAGTTTCCCCCGCTGTCGGGCGAAAATTCGGCTGAAAATTTAAAACGTCTTGGCGAGGGTCTAGCGTTATACGGGTCAGATCTTACAAACTTCTTTATCTGTTTTATGTGTAAATGATAAGTTAGGGACTCTCATAAAATCTGTATTTCTTTTTCAATAAGAAACGTGTATGTCCTCGAAATTGCTGTGACCTCTAATATTTTCATGAGCGCTTCTGAAAAATAAAAGCGCTTATTTAAAAAAATGTAAAAAAACAATTGTTAAATTCTTATTTGCGATCATCCGTATACGATACAATTTTACTGAATTACTCTTTTTATTTCTGCACTGATATTTTTACATTCATTTTTGTCACCTGCTTTACCTTCCCACAAGTCAATCGTTTAACTTTATTATGCGGAAGCCTTCCTTCCATGAATTTAATCTTGTATTGTTATCTATTGTTAATGTACTGACCAATGTTATACAGTGCTATTCTTTTAGACCACACAAATGATCTTTTTTGTACCATGATATCCTTTGTAAACGGACTTGTGTTGAAACCTAACCTGACATTTGCCACTCAAATTTATTGCGTTGGAATACCTCTACTTTCCCATATTTTTAGCACCTGGGCCGTCATCACTATAAGCATTAGCCAGAGCTTTTTTTATGTTAACATTTAAAACTCAATAAACACATTTTCGTAGAAAGCAATCACATAGTGATTTGACATATTAGAATAAATAAAATAAAATCACTTTGTATTAAACCACGAAATTTATTATGTATTAATCAGTTTTGCTTATCGCAGTTTTAAATACGTCCTGACGAAACCTTAGATAAACGAAACCTACTGACGTATAATAAATTTCGTTGTTTCATACAAAGTGATTGTATTATATTTATTCAATAAACATAATTTATTCTAACTGCCAAGTCTTCGCATTCAAAATCGACCAGTTAGTTCAGTTAACTCCTCGCTACTCCTACTTCGTTGTATTGCTGTGTCTCATATACTCTAATGTGCCCTTCCGTGGAAGAAGAGTCCAATTCGAGAGACATCACATACCAGCGGTACTGCTGCGCTGAACGGTTCCGTTGTCGCGTGGCCGCGGCTCGTTGCTCATTTATAGTTCGTCTAACCGCCGTGACACCAGCAGCCCAAGAGCAAATACTCCTCCAACGATCTTGAGCTATCTGTTCCCAGTCCTCGGGTGCTCCACACAAATTCAGCGTTTCCAGGAAGAAATCTATTTACCCTTTCTTCTGCTCCCCAACTCTTCGCCTGCCCACATGCCACGTTTCGAAAGTCTATGCATATCACTTACTATTACCGAAAAAGCGCCGTCTACTATAATTCTTTTGTAGCAGGCAGTGCACTGAATTACATATTTTTACTTTGCTGCCAACATCTTTAGCAACATTATAATACTATATTTGTTTTATTAACCACTAAATTGAGTTTAAATACATCTACCGGTTTCGAAAAATACCATTTTCTTCTTCAGGATGTCATAACTAAATAAAACATATATTATTGTTTCTTTGTCAGAATCTATTTGAAAAAAAATCGATTTAAAAAAAAAAATGTTTTTTAGTACCTAACTCAAATCATTACTTAATACAAATTTACTCGAATAATTAAATTGAATTGGTTGTTTATAATTTTTTGATTAGTTTTACACGCTTTATTTATCTCCAACGATTCCAAATTATTTAATTTGTGACCAACACTGTTTATATGCAAAATCTCAATTTTTTATCAAAACCATGACCATTTTCTATCAAATGATTAGAAAATTCTGAAAACCCACCATTGTTCAAACATCTCAAATACTCCTTTACTCTTATATTAAAATTTCTACCCGTTTTACCAATATAAAATGCAGCACAATCCTTGCAACTAAATTTATAGACACCAGAATTGTTAAATTTATCATCTTTGTTTTTAGAATTTATGAGTAAATTTCCTATATTATTATTTGTATAAAATGCCGGTCTAATGTTCCGTGGTAGGTGTTTAGATATTTGATTTAAAAGTATAATTATAATACTCGTCTCGACACAGCTTTTTCTAGCAAGATGGGCACAACCACAATTATTATATATGTTCCGTAAAGGAAACAAGAAAACAAGGGTGGTTCGCCGATCTCAGCTTCTCTCAACCGGCGATGATGATGATGATAATGAGATGAAAAAAAATGAAAGACAAAAAATGTTCAATATAAGCACAATACGGCCACAAAATGGAGAACGCCTGCCGCAGCAAAATACTCATGTTTTTATTTAAATTCATAACAATACATACGCAAAACGGCGACAACCCGCCGCTTGGGAAGTTCTTCTAAGACATCTTTGTTCTCGTAAATCTATCCCACGGGTTTTTTGGCGCCGCGCCGATGACTACACCTTGAAATTATTAACACGTGTCTTATCGTATCAATTAATACGGCGCCTGCTCGGCGAAAAATTCCTGTGCGATACAATATATGTATAATATAAATAAGTAAATAAATAAATAATGTAACACTCTCTAAAGTACGAAACTAAACAAATTATTATGATTATTATCTGTCAAAAATCTTTACCTACTTTAGTTTGTGTGCATGACCGACGACACAAAATGATACCAAAGCGCTGTTGTAAAATGATGTGCCTTTGGCCAACCGCGTGGAGAGGGGAATTTCGCCGAAGATACGGCCACACCGCTCTGGGCCGTACCTTTGCTCGTAGCTGAACCAGCCGGACGTACTTATCAGCAACAGTCGAGATATCATACTACTCGGATTTTAACTTAAATCATTCTGACTTTGTACATTTTAATTAAATAAATATTTGATGATTAATTTAAGTACTTTGCTTTATTTGCCTGCCTTAATCCCGAATCCTGTATAAAGTGATTGAAAATATTAGATTTGAACACTGGCCCATGTTGGATTATAGTTGTACACCTATTATTATACAACTATAGTTGTACAACTATAAGCCATCATGGGCCAGTGTTCAAATCTAATATTTTCAATCAGTTTATACAGGATTCGGGATTAAGGCAGGCAAATAAAGCAAAGTACTTAAATTAATCATCAAATATTTATTGCACAGAGGAGATATACAACTACATCGTGCAGCTTTATAATATTATACAAATGTTCTCACATTTTTACGGCCGTTTCAGAGTATTCCGTGTTTACTAGACCAGTCGACTGTACACGGTGATTCTAATAGGTAAAACATACACATATACACAGACACACCCTGCGTGTGACGCGGTATTGCAAACCATTACTTAGCATAATACTAACAACACACTCTGATTTCGACGCAAGAAAATCATTCAAAATATTTAAGAGTTACGTTAGATTCTGAACTCACGTTCAGCACATGATAAGCTTATTCCGCATCAGGTGCACTTTTTGTCCGTCCTCAATAGAGTACATAAATCTTGTTCTATTCCGCAGTAAAATAAAATATACTTTTTAAATTTAACTTTACCTCAGCCAGAAGATTGATCTCAAAATCATAACAGTCGCACACAGCGACATCATCCCTGATGATGGATCCTCCAATGTGATCCGATAATCCGATATTCAGAAAAGTCGGAGACATATGGCAGAATAGCCCAGAAAACCCAACACTGATAATGTGATATTTTATTCCAATAACGATTTAACGATTGGGGAGCCCTACGGCTCGGGATTCGCTGACGAAGTAAAACATAAAGCTGTGTAAAAAAATTCACGCATACCTTCAATTCTTTTTGTTTACGCGGAAGGAAAGTTAGGACCGACAGTTTGTAAAAGTTTTTTTCTTGAGATTATAAATCGTCTCTTTAAATCAAAGTTGAATTTACAAATTTGGTAAACAACTCCAACAGGCGAAAAATAAATATTATAAAATAATTCAAAATCTTGATTACATTTTGGGGAGAGATAGATATATATATAAGTACCTACACATTTTTTAGCTTACTATTATGGGAAATGGTGAGAGTAAAACGCTTAGTTAGTGTAGTGTCGTCTTATTAACAGGAAGAATACATGAGACAGCGATATATGAAGAGTGGAGGAGCAAGCCGGCGGCGTTTTTTCTCAGTCCCTCGGTGGCGGAGCGGTGATGCGGAAGACATGTTGTGGAAGCAGCTACCCTTTGCTGCAGCCTGCCTCCTCAATATAGATATTACTCGCATTGTTCTATTATGTTCCAGCATTTAATAAGGGTATTATCACCCCAAAGGCAATGGAATGCACCCGGAGAGATTATGTCAAAGTCGCCTACGTGAGAAAATACAGCGCGGGTTCTAGGATCGTAGTTAATTTTTGTAAGTATATTAAGCCGTATCAGATGTTTTAACCCGGTCAATCTAAGCCTAGTTTATCACACCTCACACGTGTCTGTACTGTATTATTTCTCAATTGATAGCTTGTTACTAGGCCCTCCGTGCAACTATAGTACCTACTTCGTAGCCGATGGTGACGGACGATCGCCAATATGCGGTTACGCGCAGTTGCCGGAATTGATAAACAAATAGAATAACAGTTTTACCCCTTGGGTTTTAGGTTGGGGTAGCTCCGTTATTCACAACACCTAGTCTAAGGTTACTATGGTACATTTCACAAATTTAATAATCAATAAAACTTATTTTTGAGTTGAAAGTTGGAAACATCATTTATTATCAACAAATCGAAGTGATCTACATCGGTATAATCTAAACTCACCAATTAAAGCAAACAAATGCTACTCTCAAAATAAAATAGAAGTGTGAATAAACTGTAATGTACCGGTCGGGACCTAACACAAAATGCGTAATATTTCACGGCCAAAAACGACTGGCATCGGTGTCAAGTGACGGCAACGGCATTTTTAGGAACAGTGTCACTGAGATAATGGCGAGAGTAAAATCATCAGTATCGATAGTTTTAATTTCTATTTATCAAATACATTTTGCCGATATAATAATACCAGTGCACGCCTTCAGATTATTAATTACAGATCTTTCTATATAAATATTATTGCAATCTGATTTGTTAGTGAACAATGAACTAATTAGTATTAATTGAGTGTCGTGGTTCCCTGAAATATCTGTAACTTTGTGCATAATACGTCTCCATTCCTCTCAGTATCGGTGTATAGAGGAACCTGTTAACTCTTTATTTGGTTTAACTATCTATTATCCGTATTAGCCTGAATATAACGCGACACCGAATTAAATTAAATTCAATTGCATAAGAAATTATTTTTTAATTGGTAAATAACACATTTTACTATTAAGAGAACACATTCTTATTGTGAAGTTGTAATTATTCAGAACATAGGTCTGTGATATTTTAAATATGAGTTAAATATATTAATTAGAAATATATATATATATAAAATCAATTTTATCGAAAAATATTGTTGTTGAGCCACCGGAATTCGAACCTGGATCCCTTTCCAAACCGGAGAAGATGCATTATCCAACTAGCATAGTGGCGGAACAACAATATTTCTCGATAAATTAGATTTTATATGTATATCTTTTTTATTAATATATTTTTAACACATTTTACATTCATGTTAACAAAATAAAGTATATTTTTTTAAATCTTTACTCAATAAGCTAACGTTCACTTCTGGAACTCCATATTTCTTTAAACCACTCATATCGTTCGTTCTCTCTGCCTGATTTTCAACCATCACTTTAAAATTCATATCATAACTTCTTCTAATACCTTTATTTATTTGTTTCAATAATGAGCCTTTTTTTTCTCAGTAATTTTTTCAATAATTCCAACAGACAAATGACAAAAGTCGACCACACACATCAAATCATAGACACGTGTCTATGGTCAAAAGTGGGTGATCGGATATAAAAGCATAAAACAAAAGTCTTGTTTATAAAACATTCTATTACCTAGATCTTGAATTTAGCGCGAGTCAATTTTTTTTTACAGCTTTTACAGGCAAAAAATATCGCGTTATATTCGAGCTATGATAGTATTTTTAGGATGAATCGATTTCTCTATATTTACCATTCCAATTCGAGTTTGAATTTCTTCTTCACATTCTCTATGTTTTGAAATGAGAGCCCCCCTAACTGGGTATATAAAAAAGTCAACCATTTCATAGTCCCTTAAGGAATTGTTCTTTGTAAGAGTTTTTAATCGATCGACGATAAAGATATTCTTTTTTTTAAACTTATTTTTATCCCTAGTTTGCCGCTTTCAATTTCTACTCTATAGAATAGCTCGGCCATTTCATAAATTAGTATTAATTAGTGTCTTAGAAATGGTACATTACTTTCAATATATTTATCAGAGATTGAAACAAATAAATGAACTGCGCAGACTTCACTGCCAGCGAATAACTTGCAGAAAATACCACTGAGTTCATCAGAAAAATGTTTAAATTAAATATTTCAGTGATGGGAGAAATTTCCCTTCACGAATTTACTAAAGAATTTGTCCTAAATGTTTATCAGTTCCCTTTGTTTCATTAGCCGCCTTTCATCAGGCAAATATTTATATAACCGCTAGCCTGACGAATTTTCGATCTAATACAAAAGTATCAAATGAAAATAACTTTAATTTTAACTGGGAACATATTTAACCTTTCCCTTAAGGTGGTAAAATAAAAACGCGCATTCCGGTGCTGTAAACTCAGTGTACATGTAGACTTTTTCTATTTTTAAGTCGGATACATATTAATATTTAACAATAATTACTTATATAAGTCATTAAAATAATAGTTGATATACGTATAAGTGAATCAATTATTCTGTAATTGTGTATCATCATGAACGTCAGCATAAAAATGTGTAAGATATCGTGGATATACGGTGCCACCCCATACACATCCCGAGCTGCGCTTGAAATTTTTATCGGCCACACAATGTCAAAAAGTGGTAATATCGACTAGTCAATCACCTGATTCGACGGCTCCCGACTATTTTCTGTGATGAAACTTGAAAGAAAAGGTCTACGCCAATAAGCCAACAACAATTCCGATGCTACGGGACAATATTTGAAATAAAATTGCTGTAATAACGCGCGAATTGTGCGAGAATATTATGAAAAATATGGTTAAAAGAACACGCATTATGCCGCTGCTAGAGGCGGCCACTTTACCGATGTCATATTTCATACATAATTGTAATGAATTTCATAATCGATAAATAAATACCAATATTGAAAAAATTATTTCATTTTTAAGTTATTCAAAAATAACATCAGCCTGTTACATAAAAAAATACAGATTTTTCTGTACAATATTGTAATATGACTAGAATGAGAATAATAACACGTATACAGATACAATAATAATTTATTTTTTACTGGTAGTAAGGACAGTATGTTCATCAATGAAATAACTACTATCGTCGCTCAAGGAATTACATTTATTACTTGTGTTATGTATAACATTTGTTTTCTTTAAATATATAGTATAAAATGTTTAGAGGCAAAGTGTATTGCTATTATCAGAAAATTAAATTAAAAGTTAGTATTTTAGGAGAACACATTCTTATTGTAAAGTTGTAATTATTCAGAACATATTTTAAATATTTGTCAAATGATGGAACGATTAAATGTATTAATATCAAAAAGGTAACATATAGGGTCGAAAATTGTCGCTAAAAATGTTGTCGCTGTAGCTTAGTTGGATAAAGCACCTTCCCCGGTTAGGAAAGAGATCCAGGTTCGAATCCCGGTGGCGCAACAACAATATTTTTCGATAAAATTGATTTTATATGTATATCTTTATAATTAATATATTTAATTCATATTTAAAAGTTAGTATTATTATTCGGGTAAAAATACGGTTAGGACATGAAGTAGGTGATCTTCGAGTGCTGTAAATTATCTTTAAATTTACATTTCAAATACTTAATTGAATATCACATTCCGTGTCAGTTGAAGTACGTCTCCCAGAAGACATCCTTTTTGTGGGTTCCCTGTTGTCCGAACTTTAACTTGTTCTAGATTCCTTGATCGATCACTTTAATTGAAATGGCAATATTAAATAATTTGAAAACATCCCCGATAAGCGTCAAAATCGATTTTTTATTATATTTTTAACAGCATTCCTATACTATAAATTCAGAACCAAAAGGTTATATATGGATTAAATTCGTATTTTAATGTAGACATTTCACTCGTATTTAATGGTTCAGTTTTCTTTAAAATTAGCCTACAAAGAAAGCGTTAGACATAAAACTGGACTTCAATTTATATTCTATGGCTCTCGCCAAATAGCGACAATGGTTATGACTAATATCCGCTTCTATCCTATACCCTCAAGTTAGCTACGAACTTGTGAGAGCTATTGTAGTTTTGATAGTCTCATAGAGTCATAACATTTGGAAGGGTTTGTCATCAGTTCTTGCAAAAGGCTGAAAATCCCCCGAGTCGAATGATAATTTGGTCTACGTATTCAGGTTCCGGTATCGTGATATTACCCAAATTTTAGAGTGGTCGGTTAACAGAGTCGGAAATTATAACAATCAAAAGTTAAACAATCTATACTGTCGCGAAATGTCTCGGCAAACCGATAACGTTCTAGAATATATCAACGAGAGAATATGCCACGTGCACTGTCTCTAAAATTGCCCTATCGTAGAGTTGATTTGACGGTCAAAGTATGCCAAGTAAGGTGGCGCTATCCACAAAGTTCTTTAATATTTCGTGGAGGCCCTGAACGCGCCTCACAGTTGCCTGCTTCGCAATCCAGTCAACATTAGATCGCAGCGAGGCCAAACACGCATAAACATTAATACCTATACAGATAACAAGCATAAACTCATTCTCTAAAACTTTATCATCAGTTTTTATCCACTTGGCAGATGACGGCCTCCCCGAGTGTTTTTTAAATGTTTACACTTTCACTGATTTCAGATCAGTCCAGCGGATTTTAGTGCAGTGTGTTGGTGTCTTGATTCATCTAGGGTACCACTGGATGACTTAATGATTCCAATCCATGTAGTCTATCCATTACCATTTCATTTTCTTATCCTCGCGTTTCTTTTCCCATCTTTTTGTGAAATGCCCAACGTACATCTTTCCATAACTATTTACTTACGTAGCGTTCAGTTTTTCGATTTCTTTTTTTTTTTGGGTCGATATGTCGCAGCCGTGCTCTGATGAATTGGTAGAAAACTTTGCGTTTTAGATACAATGGAAAATTACTTTTTAAAATCATATTCAGATATCCGAATACACTTCATTGCGAAGAGCTCAAAATTTGAATAAAATTTGAGGTGAAGTCTCCTCCATTCCACACAATAAACTACGAGTATTAATTGTGTTTTATGTTATAATATATTCACCTCTGTTAGAACAAAAATATGTATAACATCTAATAAATAAATTATAAAGAAATAAATATAATATAAACCTACATCATGATACATGTATTTAATAAATATTAGTCGTGAATAAATATTTTAAAGTTATGACATTTCGCTGTCGGTTGACGCAAATGTGCAGTTTTTATTTAGAAATTGATATAAAATATATTTAAACTATAAATTATCATTAGAAGAACACATTCTTATTGTGAAGATGTAATTATTCAGAACATAGGTCTATGATATTTTAAATATGAATTAAATATATTAATTAGAAAGATATACATATAAAATCAATTTTATCGAAAAATAATGGAACGATTAAATGTATTAATATCAAAAAGGTAAACATATGGGTTCAAAAATTGTCGCAAAAAATATTGTCGCTGTAGCATAGTTGGATAATGCACCTTCCCCGGTTAGGAAAGAGATCCAGGTTCGAATCCCGGTGGCGCAACAACAATATTTTTCGATAAAATTTATTTTATATGTATATCTTTCTAATTAATATATTTAATTCATATTTATAAATTATTATTGACAATTTGAAAAAAATAACAATAAAACATTTTTAAAGATACACATTATTGCTGTGAATTCGTAGTTTTTTTTCAGAACATAGTAGTATTTTAATACAAATAAAATGAAATAAAGCTATCACCTTTATATTGCGACAAATCTCAAATATCTTTTGAGTAATATATGGAATAACAGATGTATCAATTTGAAAGAGCTGCAGCATGTAAGTTCTAAAATTTGTGGTTAACTCACTCGGTTGGTGTGGCGAAACTAGACAACACATTTCCCCGGAAAGGAAAGGTAGATAGCAACTAAAATATTTTTTCAATAAATTGATTTTTTCTGTAAATCTTTATAGTTGGTTAATTTAATTTGTGTTGGTATAAAATGTTTTTAAACTTTAAGCGAATAGCGAATATATACTATAAATTCGAAAAGAATTACAATAAAACAATCCTTAAATTAGATAAAACAATAAAATAACATGATGTTCCTTTATTTATAAATAATAAAATGTTTTTCCACTTCGCGACTTGTACAAGGATGATATATTCATTAGTCATATTGCAAGCATGCACCACCTCCAAATACCGCAATTCCGAGTAATCTGCTAGTGTTTCCGTCATACAATAAGCGCCCAACAGACCGGATATGCATTGCATTATAGCCGGAAGGTGGCACAACAGAAGCCTTATGCCCATGAACTGTACCGCTTTGATCAATTTCACGGGTATTTTCAGGCTCAGGGGGAACTGCATTATCATTTCCATACAGCCCCCCCAGCACTTTTGAGGGTTGATAATGCAACCGTTACAAGTTTGGCCTTTTGAACTGGTGCCCACTGAAAAACTTTTCATTGGATCTACCGTTAGCCTAACGGAAACTTGATATATATTTTTATTATGTTCTAAAGGGAATTTATCTAGTTCACAGTATTTAATGGGTCGATACCTGACTAAATTCTATGGAAAGGCTACAGGCGGCTATTCTCCAATACAAACCACACGTAAATAAAATGTCGATGTAATTAAAATCATTCCATCTTTGTAAGTTAGCTATCAAAACGAACAAAAATGACGTACAAGAATTATGGATAGACAATTTATATGGTAAGATTTTTCCTTTACCACAGACAAAATTAAAGATAACCGATAACAGATAAGATCATAGATAACAAATATACGATTTCGCTAAAATATTAACCTAGAGATATTAAAAACATGTTAGTTTTTCACTATACAGCCATAATGACACTGCATCTAAGATGTCCAGAAAGTCATAGAAATAAACGGGGAGACGTAATAAAGAGTGTCCAGTAGAAAATTTTCATGTTTAATATTAAATAAATTAATAAACTATAATATAAACTAAACTATAATGAAGTTTAACGATGCGGATTTTACGTTTTATAAACTACATCGTCTAAATGCCGTCAATTTCTCTCAAGACACTTGCAATCGGACTCTTAAATTTGCGAACACGCGAGAGCAGAGCATCGGTTCAATGGCAGCAACTTCACGGCGGATAATTTCTTGTAGGGCCTGAATTGTTCAAGGATTGTTACTGTAAATTCTTGACTTAAGGTATCCCCACAAAAAAAATCACACAGTGTAAGGTCTGGTGACCAAAGTGCCCAGGGTATGTCTCCGTACTTGCTGATTAATTAATTGGGAAAAATTCCCCTCAGTTTCTCCATTCAAACTCTAGCTGTGTGTAGAGTGGCCCCGTCTTGCTAAAATTGTGTTCTGTTGTTGAACCCGAAAAAAATCTGCAGTTTCGGTACCAAAAACTCGTCGACCATTCGGAAATACACGTCAACGGTGACTGTCTCTCGCTGGTTAAAAAATAAGGGTCAACTCGGGCAAAAATTGCACACTATACTGTCGTTTTAGAACAATACAAACGTTTTTGATGGCATTCCCTTGGGTTATCGGAACACCAGTATCTCATGTTCTGTTTATTAACATAGCCATCGATATAAAAATTTGCTTTGTCAGTAAAAAATATGTTTCCAAGCGTTCGTGCTATTCCAAAACGTTTCAGCATCGTTCTCGCTAAGGTTTCACGTAAAGAATAGTTATTTTCGTTAAGAAACTGCATGGTTTGCAGTTTATAAAGGTAAAACTGTAGTTTTTTTTTCAAAATAACGTGCACCGTTGATTTTTTTTATTCCAGTACAGGCTGCAATCTTCCTTATCGAGTTAAGCGGATTGCGTATAATTTCACGTCAAACTTGGACCACGTGTTCTGGTGTTGCTGCTAACGTTGATGGTCCCGGAGTAGTTTGGTTAACCATTGTCCCGTGTCTGAACTTTTGAACCCAACACCAGATAAGTTGCGTGCTCGGTCCATCAGTTACTCGTCGAATATTAAAGTGAGTACAAAAAGCGCGACGCGCTCGAACCAATGAATCACCGCCCTTTAAATATTGCTCAACCGCAAACGCGAGGTGCGCTCCCGACCAGTGACTCATTGCGACTGACAAATCCGCAAATCACGCGCGTCGAACAATACCCCTCCCAATTATGTCACCCTGATGGTTTACGAGCAAATATAATTTAATCTTGGAATATTTTCCGCTGCACATCTTTTATAACATAAAATACTGAACAAAAAATGTTAGAATTATACCGCTGAGACGATGTCAAGGGATGTATTGCACTCTATTGTGACTGTCGTCATGGACTTCCGAGTCCCATAAAGCCGTAGAAGAAGAAGAATTTGGCCTATGTTCCATCATTATACCTAATTAAATTGAAAAGACGCATTATTACTTCGGCGGATCTTTTCAGTATTTAACAATTTAGAATTATTCTTCATCAAGCCTTATTCAATCACACACAATCCAACATCATTTTGAATATTTCATTTAGATACAATTTTCTTTTTCTACATCTTTGTAAGTATTTTCCACCATTCCATTTCATGCCTCATAATGATTGTAAACCGTTGAGTAATAGATTTAGTGTAACTTAAGTAAGCCCTGTGGTCACGCTGTCCAAAAAAAATACATATTCCTGACTTGAGGTGAATATTAAAATGCCATAAATACGAATGACGAGCCGACAATAGAAAGGCGGTTCTTCATTCACCATGTTAAATCCTTCTAAAATATAATTTTTCATAACAAATCCTTCAAATCAAACACATACAATAATTTTGAAAGAACTGGTTATTTAAAACCACTTATATCAAGCTCTATTTTGAACTACAATTGCATAAGTAACATTTTTAATGATAAATGGCTTATTTTCAAAATTTGATAATGCCATATATATTTATATACAAGTGTACTCGTATATAGTGTCTACATACTTTTTTAATTATCCAAGTCTTCTTTATAAATTATAACTTATTTTTCTCCCCTCCCCAGCCCTCTACATCCTTCCTAATCCTCTTTGTTATAATATTTGAAGTTTTTTAGATTTTAAAAACTCTTTTTTAGTTCATTTATTAGTTTTATTATATTTCCAGCTCCGAAAAACTTTTCTGATTACACTTTTTAAATATTTATCAGTTACAAGCTTTTATACATCTTTATTAAATTATTATAAAAATAAATATCGTATCGAAATCTCCCAAAGGATAATATATTTTTTGTTGTATATAAATTAATTGACGTTTTAATAAATTTAAGTTCTTTATAATTCATTATTGTAAAAAATAACAACCCATACAACCCTTTTCTACGTCAGTAGCTTGATCATCGAAGCCTGATTTAATATGATCGATGTTGATCCTGTGCACATAAGACCCGAATTATTTAATTAGTTTTGCCGCTCGCCGCTTCCGGCCGCATTTTTTCGATAAATCAAAGCGCGCCAATTTTCACTCGGGCTAAGATAACGCTATCCGGTATCCGCAAATCTAATTAAAAACCGATAACTTCACGCCGCGCCGGTAGGGTTCCTGCCAAATATGGCGTCGCTTCCGGTAAGCGCCGGAAACCGGGAGGACTAGAGGGCCTGCATGCGAAACATTGTGGCTGGCCTTGTTTAGCTCGTAATGGATGATTTTATATTTTTAGACTTTTTATAAATAACAGAGAATTTAAATTTATTATTAATTTGATAATAAATCAAACTTTATAGCAGGTGCACTGCACTTCTGTACATAAATTCTCTACAATATTTTGTATAATAAGAATACAGCCAAGAAAGAGATTTTATGTGTGTGTGATTTGGTGTATGGCAGATGAATCAGAATGATATTATATCGCACAGGATTGAGAAGTCGCTGAAGTGACGTCATAAGGACACGAGGCAGTTATTAAAGTAAACACGCATGCACGATCAATGCATACTTTCAATTTCAATGAATCAAAATTGGCTATTACACACACAGCCATGGAACGAGCAATGTCGGGTATCTCACTGAATACCAATGATTAGATATAACAAAAACCAAAGGTTGCTGGCATTATCCAGACGACAAGAAACGACTAACATACATTAGGTCATTAATAGAGTACATTTCAGAGAATATTAAGTTCAATACAAAGTAAATGAATCAACTAGAAACATATACGGAAAAAATCTAATCTAAATCAAAAAATTATTTTAGTTGATCCCGGTAGCAACTAACTATTTTTCTAGATGATTTATTTATTTCATAATAAAAATACCACAGAACAATGTAATTTTATATATCTTATGTTCAAATACAAATTTAATATAAAAATGTTAGACAATTTTATCTATTGAAAAAAAAATATGGCATTTTTGGCGGCATTGAATTGAAATTAACTTCATTCATAATAAGTAAAAATAATGCAAAATAAAAACACTATTGTTTTATTTCCTGTTTTTTTTTCATTAACTTTTTAACTGTCAACTCTATTTGAAATTATAGAGACCACATAGGGGAAGACAAGGCTTGACTCATCTATCAAAAGCTAGGTTCTATTGTTCACAGATGGCAAAATAATTTTAAAATATAACTTTAATCCCTGCAAATTTGCATGGCCCAAAAGTCCGTGTTAACACGCCCAAGTTTGGCATATTAATACGCTCATGGCATTTAAAAGGTTAAGAATATATAAGAAAGATATGAATAGATTTCATTGCATTCTCCGGATAAGTGAGTGTAATTCTAACTTGTTAATAAAATAAAGAATATACCATTAGAATTACCACTTTTTTACGTCATAGTTAGCCTACAGTGTACGGTAAGGTGCTCACTCGAGAAATTTTCAATCGAATTACAATATCCCCAGTTGCTGGTGATTTACGTGCAAGCATACAAATCGAAACGAGTTGTAACAAATGTTCGGCGATCATTTTACATTAGATTTATGTGTGTTTTTATACAAATCTGTTTTGCTTTCGTAAACTTTCCTTAAGCCCTGCAAAGTTTTCCCGGAGGGGTGTCGCACTCACGTGATTTTTTTTGTATTTTCCATTCCTCGCACAATCGACTAAAAATGATCATACCTACGTAAAATATATGACAGCTTTTTTTAAGCCAACCAACACATTAGACTTCGATTCGTATTAAGACACCATCTATATCATGCACGTAAAGATTCCACGTGGCAATGATGTAATGGAGTGATGTAATAATATATGAAAAAGGATACAACGTGACTAAATGACTACCATGAATTTGTATAAATCTATTCAACAAGACATAAAATAAGACAGGTAATTTAAAAAATATAATTAAAATTCAAGATCATGCCCTCACTAGATAGACATAAACAATGTTCCTGATTATTTAAAGGGTGATTTAAAGAGCTTATCAATAAAGTAACATAGGGATTACAAATTTTGACGAAATAAATAAATTCGTAATTCGAAATTCGAATATACTTAGAATTCCGTCGAATTTCGAAAACTTTTAAATTATCTTTTGGTCATCAATACTTTTATAATAAAAAATGCCAGTTTATTTATTATGAATTTATTATTAGTTATTGTATAAAGAAAATATTATATTTTCCAACTAAAAACTAAATATGAACTGTTTTTCTTGAGGATTAATTTTAATGGAAGACCAGATAGATATATACGTCAAAATAACCAATTTACCCTATAATACTTTCACATGCATTGTGGTCATTTGCTAATGATACAAGTTAAAGAAGTCCCGTGTTTGTACGTTATATTATCCGTACTACCCATGGTCTCAATTGTTCCGGATAATCGAGGTTTTACTGTATATGTCAAATACCGGTAATAAATTAAATCTGCTCTAATTTACCTTGTTAAAAATATCTATAATTTAATAGAAAACCAAGGAATAATAACTTAATACACACTACACACCGTACTCAACAAAACAAATCTCAATACTGATCCGCCAGTTTTCGGACATCTCTATTAAGTAGCCACCTTTTTTTGGCTTTTGTCTATCTGGTCAGCGTCTTTTGTCTGTTAAAGTGTGTCGGTCGAATGCATCGGTTTCTCTTATGAAGGCGTTATTTCTCTACATCACTTTCTAGGAACGATTCCTTCAGAATACCCCAATTGTTCTGCAATTAGGTTCTCATTGTGTAACCGTTAGTCTGTGATCGTAACAATATGTTATTTTCATATATTGAGAATTCGGAATAATACATTTAATTAGTATTCAATTAAAATGAACAACCACAATGTAAAGCTTCCGTTAAATATTTTAAATATTATTATATTTCAGTTTATTTCTCAGAAATTCTAATTATTTTTACATTATATGCTTTTGGCTCACCACTACTATAGAGGCCTTCATAAAAACCACCCCAAATTGCCAACATGCTTTATGACGTCATTTACACGCTGATACATGCGCCTGATTCCGTCCGTACCCGAGTTTTGTAGCGTTTTGTATGATTCCGCCAATTAGCTATCGTAAAAAAAATTAGGGATATTTTCTACCAATACAACTAAAAGCGCGAAGTTCTCACGGAATAACGGCGCGATGTTAAGTTATCGTGATTATTCATAAAGCCTTTAGCACCCCCATACCGAACATCAAAACGTCACAAAAGACCCAAAATATCTCGCAAAGTATTCGCATACAAATTACTGAAAATGAACGATTTGCTCGACAATTTATTTTGCCATCAACACCAAAGCCCATCAAAGAAATGTAACTCCATCAATTTATCAAAACAGGATCGAACAGAAGTGGCGGTGGACTGGTGGCAGACACGAAATTAATAAGGGCACAGTCTCTACCTGTCACTACGCCACCGGGAGGGCAATTATTCAGGTGAGCTAATTGTGCGTTTACAGGAGGCGAAACGAACCTCCGGAGCCCTAGTCAGAAATAACTGAAACTGTTGTGGGAGTGGTTACTCTCGTGGCAGTTCCTCTCAGCCAAGCAAAGTGACGCGAGTCTTATGTAACAATAATTTGTATGCAGTATAGATTAATTCTTTAGCTCAATATTAAATATTTATTACCCATCTACACTAGCTTTCAGAGGCTTTTTTGGTGCTATTTATTATAAAAAACAGATAGTACATACAGCATTGTAAATGTTAATAAAACATTAGTTAAAAGGATGAAAGCATATTGAAACATTAATCAGTAACATATCAGGTATTGAGAAAAATATTATTATATTTTCGTAGAAAGCTATCTCTTTGTAGTTTCACATTATATTAAATAAAATATCAATAACTTTGTATGAAACCACTAAATTTATTATACGTCCATTACATATATTCTCTGAATTTTCCTACCATATTATTGAAAAAGACCATTATTTTAATAATACCACAGGGGTCAATATCCTCCATATAAAAACGGGTTAGGCCTCCGGTTGGACAATTTAGAAACCCTTACAATAAACAAGGCAATAAATAGTGGTACGCCAATTCTAAATATTCAAATTTATTTATACATTAGCCCCATATTAGGTATGTTTCCATTAAAATCAATTTAATATCCATCAATACTATATTTTCCCATCCCTTAATGTTCCGTTTATCTGTATATGTATCCTGTCTCTCTCTTTTGCATATAATTTTATATTCTGTCTCCCGTGATGTTCTATTTAACTGTGTATGTATTCTGTCTCTCTCTTTCACATGTAATTTTATATTATGTCTCCCTCTTTATGTATGTAATAGTGCACTCTTTTTAGATTTATGATCAATTTTAAATACGTCCTGAAAATGTTTGAGAAAAGCGAAACTGGTTGACGTATAATAAATTTAGTGATTTCATACAAAGTTATTGTTATTGTATTTAAAAATATTATTAGAAGACAGTAAGCAATAATGTATTGCATAGATTTAGGAGCCCTAGCCAGCCGGATAAGAATACACACTATTAATGTAATTCAGAAAGATGTTTGATGACAGTGAAAAGTGTCAAGTGACCCATCACTTACCTGGGACCATTACACAGCCGCCAAACAAAATTCATGCCTTACTATCCTCCAGCAAGAGATCTCTTTAATATTAATTGAATTTAATGGCGTTTAAAAAATAAGAATAATTTATACATATATTAATGAAAAATGGGACCCTTCTGTTGAAATCGAATGTCCCGTTTAGCAAGCTCATGCAATCTTTATCCGCATGAAAAAGATGATATAAATCATGATCTTAACCTATATTATTTTATGGATTATAAGTATGGACACTTATGGATCTACAGAAAAAAGCTCAACATAAGCTGGATGGATAGAGTTACGAATGAAGATATTATGGTTCAGATGAATAAGTATTTAAAATAATGAAAATCCGAAAACTGTTAAAAAAAAAACTGACATCCGGAGGCGTATGAGTTATTGCACCCCATAATGCAGGGAAATATTGCTGAAAGTCGGGGTCTTGGAAGGAGAACATTATTGCTGAAGAACTTAAAGCAATGATTTGGCCAGTAAATAAAGTGATGATGGACAGCATCAGTTAAACGAATAGGGCACAAGAAGAATAAGTTTTATGACAGTCGAAGCAGAAGACTGGATAAAATGGAGAAGGATTGTAAAGGCAGCGATGAAAATGTAATGAAATATAACGCATTTCCCCGGAGAGGAAAAATTCCAGATTCGAATCCCGTTAACTACCAAATATTTTATCAAATACTAATTAAATGTATTAATTAGAAAGATATACATATAAAATCAATTTTATCGAAATATATTGTTGTTGCGATACCGGGATTCAAACCTGGATCTCTTTCCAAACCGGGGAAGGTGCATTATCCAACTATGCTACAGCGACAGTACTTTTGACGACAAATTTTCGAACCCCTATATTACACCATATAATGCACCTTCCACGGTTTGGAAAGAGATCCAAGTTCGAATCCCAGTAACGCAACAACAATATTTTTAATAAAATTGATTTTATATGTATATCTTTCTAATTAATACATTTAATTAGTATTTAAAATATCACAGACCTATGTTCTGAATAATTAATTACAACTTTAGAATAAAAATATGTTCTCCTTAATGAATATTTTGATAGATTCATATAATGTGCTGTACTTGCAACATCACAATAAAAATATTTTTTCATTAAAACTGTAATATACACCCATCAACAGCATTTTAAAAATAAATAAATAAAATTTATTTTCTAACAAGAGTATAATATATGAGTGGCAATAACACGCCACCTATCGAGCACAGTGCGAACCCGCGTGCCCACATGACACACCGTTCTCACATGACTCGTGCACGAGCACCTACCGAAACGGCTGTTAACCAAATTAACCCACTCTGTCCAACATCTTTAAAACACGTGTTTCACACAGAAGCTTACAGCGCCAGCGATTAATTGAAACCGCTTTTAACTTAACTTTGCGCCAACCTACGAGTAATCAACTTGAGCTTTTGATATTAATTTATATTGTATACATCTTGAATAAATTGTGTTAAACAGATATCCTTTTGATAATAATTTACCTCCATAAGTTTACCTGTGACCGTATCTATACCATAGCCTGCGAGATAAATGAATGTCTGTTTTCTTCAGGAACTCCATATTAAATAAAGTCAGCATGCAGGAATAAAATTCTTTCATACTTTGAGTCTGTAATTAGAAGATATAGAGACGTCCTCGATAAATTGGTGATCACTATAAATGTACAAAGACTCGATCTCCAGTGAAATGGATAGTGTACGGCTTACCCAGGATCGTTTATGAGCAAATATAGGTCCTACTCATAATCCACAAGGCAAAGAATTTTAACTCTACATTGCAACTGTGACATGCTGCAGTGCAATATTGCAGTAATGCAACATGCCATAGCTACCAGCAAATAACCATTCACTGTGTAGACAGTGCAGAAAGTACTATTATATGAAAAAGTCAATAGTTTGCTTGATATAATATCAGAAAGCAAGATTGATAGAACAAGTCTGAGACACAACCGGAGCCACGCACCAAACAAGACCCAGGATCGAAATAGTATAATTTGGGCTTTGGAAGTTGAATAGATAACCATGACGCTCCATTATAAACATATCAACTGAGAGAGAGAGAGGGAGAGAGGTATATATATCAGTATTTGTAATAGAAATGGATAAATTAATAAAAAAATTAAAATGTAATTTTGTCAGCTTACTAGGTCGCCCGATTCATCAGTTCGCTGAGTGAGAACGTAGCGGTAATTGAATATCTCGGGGGTCGATGAATATGTATGAGTTAACAATACAATATGTAGCCCTCCGTGTAATTGCCGAAATAGGGTGGAAATTGACTGTTTATACACAAACGGGTTTCTGAATAACTTTACTGAAACTTTCAACATCCCGGCGTGCAGAAAGTGCCGAGGATAACATTTGAGTACACATCCGTGTAGTCGTGAAAACTAATCACGTTGAGTAAAATGTACCTGATGAAATAATACCACAGACCTATTGCCCGAATCCTGATCGGGCCTGATATTTTGTAAAGTATTATGTAACGATGTAGAATTTCAATGAACTGACAGATGACATAAGAAAGGAAGAAAGATTACATAAATTCAAAATTAAACTAGGTAAATTTGTGCAAGATAAGTTGGAGTAAAAAGGGAAATATTGATTTCATTTATTTATTAGACCATATATATTGTTACAGTGCTTACTTGTTCTGGCGTATTGATCAATGTTACCCAATGGAGACCCAGTGTCATGGGCCTCTGTGTCCTATTGCCGTGTCGGACCCAAGCAAAGTCCAGGGGCGCCTAGTTCCTTCGGACGATCGTCTTCTGACTCCCATCTGGTCCCGGCTTACACTTACTAGCTTTTTCCTTTCCAAAGTCTCTATTTTGCCGGCCAGGGCTGAGGCCTGGCGTGGTGGCGACCTCTCCGGTCCCGTCCCGCTCAAAAGTCGCCGATAGCGTCAAGTTTCTCCCACGCGCCGCCAGGGGACTGCTCGGATTCGGGTTCGCTCAGGGGGCGCGATGATTTTGTAATGCCAAATCCACATAGCCACCGCGCGCATTTTAATTTTCTAATGCGGCGTTCACAGGGGTGTGATTTGTCACGTCACAATATACATATATGTCCGCGATGAGATAATCTCAGAGATTTACTTGAGATTCATCTCAATACCATGTATATGTGTTAAAATTTTGATCTGGAGATAAATTCAGAGATATCATAGCTGGACGAATATATTCGTAAAACTTCTAGGAAAGGGCCTTCTGAGTTTAATTTTTATTTTTATTTTGTGCATTATTGCATATACACAAATTAAAAATCAATTTCTGCGCAGATTACAGGGAGAGTATTATGGTCCAGGCCGATGTTGTTTTGAATAACTAGAAAGTAAAAAACATTTTTTTATTTTACTTTTTATTTATCAATTACTTGGATTATTACAATTATGTATATAATATGACAGCGACACAAAAGCGTGCTCTTAACCATATTTTTATAACATTGTCACACACTTTGTGTGTTATTTCATTTCGAATATTGTCCTGTAGCATCGGAATTGTTATTGGCTTATTGGCGTAGACCTTTTCTTTCAAGTACCCCCACAGAAAATAGTCGGGAGTCGTCAAATCAGGTTTCTTGCAAAATTTCAAGTGTAGCTCGGGCTGTATGTGAGGTGACACCCTCTTGTTGAAACCACGTTGACCCAATTCGACACTTTCAACATGTGACAATCGCAATCACCATAAATGGTCACAGCATTGCTATTTAGATAACATGTTTTAATAACTTCAAAACGTTATTGAGTCGTTAGATACTCAATAATGAATTGTAGTCAACTATTTTCTACGACTACCAAATTCAAAATGACACATATTTTCCAAACCAGAATGGCAGCCAACCAAAATCGGCCTGGAACATAATATTCACCTTGTATTTGAAGTGCATCCTTAGACTGGTCGTACTCTACAATCGTCCGACGCGCTTGTAGGTCTAGTGGTTAAAACACTCGCCTAGTGATCCAGTGATTCAGAAGACCAGAAAGTTAGCCCTATATTCATAGCACAAGCTCTCAGCTTAGTTTACTAAAAATATTGATATAATACATATTCCATGAATTTTTTTGTAAATATAAAAAACCTTTTTTTTTATATCTTTGAATGTTAACTTACCGTAGAATGATATTAGCCCTGCCACTCGCGCTGGAGTGTTTTACGATACCGAAGCAAAATGTAAATCGACCGTTAAAATTGGCATTTATTATATGTATATATGTGGTCCTTTCCACTCCATGGAAATTGAATTACTAGGTACCGCCATCACCGCGTGTCGATTCCAGTTGTATTCCCAGGCCAAGCGAAATGGGTCCAGGGTCTGGAGTCTAGGGTCGTGAGGATCTCACTCCATCGCACGTATTCAAACGCTTTCGAGCGTAGCATTGCATGAACTAACCCCAGTATTTTTTTATATATAATATGTCAACCGCTTACGTGTACTGATAAATAATACAATAACCCGCATCGCCACCTCTTATACCGATTATTATTATTATAATATAAATAAGTGTTTTATAAAATTATTATTCAATCAAATTTATAATCAAAATGAAAATAAAATTAGAAATTGAACTGACGTTAAGACTTTTAAAAAGGATATTTCAAATTGGTTGTTGCAATTAGGAAGAGCAGATACAGAGAGTCAACTACTTTTGTGCGTTTTGGTCTTGTATATTTACATCTACCTTATACCTGCTTATATTATTGGTATTATTTTATTTTTTTTCTCTTCTCTCTTTTTTATATTTTATATATATACTTTTTTTTTCTCCTTAAATATTTACATTTTATATGCTATGTATGTATTCGATCTTCCTGTGTTTTGCCTTCGATGAGTTTTGGTTTTATAAAATATATTAGTTTGTCAATTTGCCCTAAAGCAGGCTTGCCTAGTTGGGCAATGTATTTAAATGTGTGTAAATATGTAAATATAATACATTTTGAAAGATATATTCAGCTACAATACTATTATATTTTATTAATGATAACAAAGAAATAATCAATGCTATCAAAAAATACTTTAAAGATTAACATGAATCAAATTTAATTTTCTTTCAAATATAAATTTTGTTATGTATGTAAATAAATGAGATATGAGAAATTTTGTTAATGTGTACTGTATATCTGCACTATCGACATAATACACCTTCAAGGTTGTCATACTGCCTTCTACGGATGAGTGCTTAGAGTTGGTACGACTGCGGTTGCGTGTTAGAAATTAGATCCCGATCGCATGTCCGCTCAGCTAGCAGTTTGCACCAAGGAGGAATAACGAGCAGTTATCTGATTTCTCTGAAAGGGTGTGAAAGGAACTGAAATTTATCGTAGACTTTTATCACAATACAGGGACTGTGCTTTATCACGCAAATGTTATTTTTTGTTGTGGATCGAGAAATGAAAAAGTGGTCGGACGCACAAAGAGAGAGCAGAACGTCCGTCAACCTCCACCATAGACGATAAGACTCAGCAAGCTCGAGAGATGGTTCTAGCGAATAGCGTCTTCTTTGAACACCATCAAATCATTCACGACGAGCTTGGTTTCCATAATGTCGAAAAATGAACGAATGAATGAAACGAAAAATGTAGATAGACACAAACACGCACACACACACACACACACACACACACATATGTATATTCACACATGTGTCATCTGTGGACTCATGACTCAACACAAATTCATACCGATAATCTTCGAAGGTCACAAAGATAAACGTTTAAGAAAAATAAAAATGCAGTTAAGAATCAATGATGTCTGAATAACTAAGTATCTGTCATATATATATATATATATATCTTAGTGTATGCCTGTCTGTCAATTCTCTGTATAATCCTACATATACTATTAAGGAGAACACATTATTATTGTGAAGTTGTAATTATTCAGAACATAGGTCTGTGATGTATAATTAATACATTAAAATAGTATTATACACATAATACACAACCATAACCAAATCAAAAGGTATCTAAAGAGCAATATATACATATATCTTTCCATTGCTCTTTAGACACCTTTTGAATTGTTTATGACCTAGACTTGGTTATGGTTGTGTATGATGATTTCAGCGTGTACTACATCAATTAAAACTCAAGATTTTTCACGTTGAATTTAATCATGAAAACAGGTTACAAAATATTTACCGGCGTCTGTATATAAGCAGATTTCCTGCCTACGTATTACTTACTCGGGTATTTTATGTGGCGTGCGTGACATATATAAATAGGCCATTACATTATACCTAAAGACACTTGTTTTTACATACGAATAACGTGGGAATTAGTCGCAAGTATGACTTGCAGATATCCTTTTTGCCGTTAAATATGCCACATATTTGTTTGTTTGTAGGTACATAGATACACCGTGTACCTGTTCTTAGATGATAATGTTATCTACGTTTGTAACAATAGTGTTAATTATTTTATTATTGCGATTCATGACCGCTGGTTAGCGCTACTTCCTATTCGGTTAGCGCTATTTCCTTACTCATGAAGTAGGGTAAAACAACATCAAATAAACCGATAGAAAATCTTGTGATTCTGACTTAGAATCCGAGCGGCTGCGCCGAGGTGACTAAGGTCAAGGCTGTATTATAAATATTTATATGCAAATACAAAATTCATTTCCCTTCCACGCTGTTCCTTTAAATCCCTACCTCTTGGAAATTCTTTCCAGGTTGCCGGGATCCCGGAACAGAAAATTCCCGTTTTCCCAGAAAATTAAATAAATGAACGTGAATTATCGTTAGTTTAAAATTTGTTTTCTTTCTCGGAATATTTTCTAGGAAATACAGAACACTTGAATTTGGATATTTTTCTTCTGTATTTTGAAATATTTTTCCATTCCGCCCAGCAGAAAAAGGTGTTATGGTTGCTATGTTTAAACACTCTTTTAATGACCAAGTGGTTGAGAGGTTCAATTCTTGCCCTGGAAGATCATCAAGTTGGTTTATCATTTTAGGACGTTATAATATGATTATCTAAAGTAATTTTTTACCGTGTCTATAACAAAAAAATATATAATCAATACATATTTCCAATACTCACGTATGGCTATTAAACATGAACTCTCAACAAAAGACAGGTCCGAAAATTTAACATAATGTAAAGGAGCATGGATAGATATGTATTGGGCGTGAAAAGAAAAGTGAAGCTAATGAAATAGAATTAGGCATGTTGCATCGCTAATAGGATAGACAATCGTTGGACGTATGCAGTCATCCATTGGTTCTCAAGAGTAATTATGAGGCCGACAGGCCGTCCCAAAACCTGCTGAAATCACTAAATTCTGCGGAAATACGTGGCACCGAATAACAATGGACAAAGAAGTATGGGAGACACTTTTTTTTGTAACATAAATAGTACATATGAAAAAATAAAGGTAATTACTTTACTAGACGTGGTCTGTTCTAAAGCAATTACCTGTACAATTTTTAAAAGTTGTAATTGTTTAGAGGTAATTAAGTATAATCTTAAGTAAGTTATAAAAAGTTATGTGAAAAAAGTACAACCTGAAGTTATAAAATATTATTGAAAAAAAGTTATACAAATATTATTGTCTGTAATATACAATAGTTGGAGACAAAAATGTGTAGGTAGTTAGGTTAGCACAAATGACAAATTATATTCATTTTGCTTTCTACCCACATCAAGCAACACTTTGTTATTTTTGGTTTGAAGTCGTTAATCACTTTAGACCCTTTAAAGTCTAGTGGCAATTTGTTAAATTTTCGCGGAGCACAAAATAAGAAAGTTCGTTGAGCGAATTTTCTATTAAATTTTGGCACTGAAAAGTATAAGCAGCTCTTGGGGAGACTTTCATCCAGCAGTGGATAGAAAACGGATGATGATAATGATAGGACAGCGTGACTCAAACATACACGTGTTGTCCTTTCTCCCGCTTAGGGAGTGTGTCGCATATTGTCATTCCTATGATTTGCCTTATTGTACTTTATTGTGAGCACTGTCACCTTGTACATGTATGTATGTGTCATGAGAGTGAGTAGATGAGTAGTGGGGGACAAAAATTATAAGAGGCTGTCTCTGGGGGAATAGTTCTCTTCCATCACAGCTCCACCTGAATAACTAGTCTATCTCTGAAATGCATAATTTATAATAAGCGTAATACTTGCTGTAATAAACTTCATATTGTTACCAGGACATACTGAGTTATTATTACAAATAATTGGACTCAAAGTAATTAGTAAGTTAGCAGATAATAGAATCCCTAAGGAATCTGGTGATACTTCGAAAGTCATCACTGCGACAACAATTTATTTTTTTGTAATAACATCGCTTGTGGCAGTAAATATATATATATATAATAAACTTTGTACTTAATCATAGTATTACAAATAACACTATAGCAGTATGTTATTTAGTTTATGAACTTAAATTAACTTTATATACACACGTATGTTGTTACCGATAAAGAAAACACACAGGAGCATCGAAAGGTGTACTTAGTTTTTAAATTCACAAACTAACATCTCGTTTTTTTATGTATTCATCTTAAATAACCTCATATAGATTCTCGGGAGTTAACTTTCCGGTACATGAGTGAAAACTTATAAAATGGTTCCAAGGAAGAGTGGGGTCCTTTGGATACCTTTTGATGATAATTATATTAAAATAACACGTATTTCTACTAAAAAAACTTATTTTGCATCCATTGTTCATTAAATAGTATCAAAAATAGAGCGAACATCAAAAATTACCTATATGTAAATAGAGCAAGAAAAAAACTGATGGTATGTTACGTATACTATATACGCATATATTGTTTGATTTTGATAAATAATAACATTTATTTTTCTTCTTCTTCTTCAGACCATATCCATTCACTGTTGGATAAAGGCCTCTCTTTGATGACCACTATTTATTTTTATCCTCTGATCTCCGCATCTAGCTACTTCATTAGATCTACATTTCAGCATTTAGTACAGGTCTTCTACCCAATCCTACACCCTATTATTCACACCCTATTTTTTCAGCAACAGTATGCTGTCGAAATGCTTAAATAAGTTAGCGAGATATTTGCTGAGTATGGTGTATGAAACAATGTTTCATAACCCACCAAGTACCCACAGTGAAAAAACTACGTAACGGCATTTTTTTTCTCTTTCAGTTCGTGCGGCACCTATTTCTCAAGCTTTTTCATATTTATAGCTGTTTTAAATGGTCTAGAACTGTTGGATGACTAACGCTTAACTTTGGTGCAAGATCTCAAATTGTGCCTACGTTGTGATTCCTATGATCTTCTTCATCTCCTAGCACAGAGTACCTTAACAGTATCTACACCGAAAGCAACGTTTAATTTAAGAGTCTGCTGCGTTTTCTCCAATTAAATTAAAGCTTTAACTTTCTTGTTTTCCACCATTAATTCAATAGCGTAATTAGATGCAAATTAACAAAAATACAGACCTAAAAATTATATTTATGTCGAAATTACACTTTCATTGTAAAACATAAGGTTAAAATTCCGAAAACTAAAACCATATTTAATATAAATTAATTAAATCAATTATATATACAGAAAAATTAACTTAATTACTATTCAAATTATTTTTTTGTGTTTATACATTATAATACATTATAAATTAATTATACTTTTAAAATTAGCAATATTAATTTTGTGGTTAAAATACATATTTTTATTTATTATCTTTGTGTTATGGATGATATATTATGTATTTGGTCAGAGTCAAGCGTAAGGGAGCATTTGAGATGTTTGAACAATAGTGAGTTTTCAGAATTTGCTAATCATTTGATAGAAAATGATCATGGTTTTGATTAAAAATTGGGATTGTCAATTTTTACAAATTAAATAATTTGGAATCGTTGGAGATAAATAAAGCGTGTAAAACTAATCAAAAAATTATAAACAACCAACTGAATTTAACTACGAGTCCCGTTCTAAAATTTTTTCCTAAAAATTATTCGAGTAAATTTGTATTAAGTAATTTTTTTTTTAAATTGATTCTGATAAAGAAACAATAATATATGTTTAAGTTAGTTATGACATCCTGAAGAAGAAAATTGTATTTTTCAAAACCGGCAGATGTATTTAAACTCAATTAAGTGGTTAATAAAACAAAGATAATAAATAAAAATATTAATTTAACTTGTATTAAAATACTACAGAACTAGGTTCAGAAATTGCAGCTTTACGAAAAAATTGTGTTTTTATTAAAAAAACAGAATTATTTTCCTGGTAACCTAATAAAAGCAATGTAGGAATAAAATCTCAATTTAAAAAACAGGAAAGTTTCTGGACAGCGGTATAGATTTATTCCCGGGAATAACAAAAAGCAGGGAAATGAGAAACAGCACTTCTTACTCATAGCCTCTTGGAGTTTCTGTCCAGGGATCAGATACCCCTAATGTTTGTCGAATTTACATACATTTGAATACACAAGACGTTAGTCTTCATAACGAGTGGAACAGATGGCGCTAGTTGGCAGCCGGAACTTGCTCTTCGGTAATTCCCGGGCTTTCCGGTTCACCATTTTCTGGTTACACGCCCTTTGATGCTAGGGACAGAAACATATTGATACAAACTGTATTTTAAGTTTACTTGCACTCGTTTCGCACGGGCGGAACGTGTCGACGCAATAAAGCTGACTTTAGTAATAACAATACTATAAAATATCTAAATAAATCACATAGAATGATACACAGAAAAAACCAATTGAAAAAATATAGCTTTTTAATATAGATTATTTAACTTTGTTTTTAATCAGTGAATGAGTTATATTTAATACCATTTCCTTCATCAGAATATCAAATTAACTAACTGAAATCATATATCTAATGTTTATAAAAAATCTATTACATCCTGATGAAGAAAATGATATTTTCCGAAACCAGTTAAATATAACTCATTAAGTGGTTAAAAACAAAGTTAAATAATCTAATCTATATTAAAATTAACTTTTTCCTTACGGTTCTAAAATAAAAATCGTATTCCAACGCTGTAAACTCAGTACACGTGTAAACTTTTGCGATTTTTAAGTCGAATAAATATGTTATTTATATTAATCATTAAAATAATAGTTGACATATACATATAAGTGAATATTTATATTCATTATTGTGTAAAAGTGCTAAAAATGAGAAAAAACATTGATCATCAGGAACGACACGTCTAACTTGGCCAGCGCACGCTCTGTCACTAAGTGAAAACCGGCACCCGGCACCCCGCGCTCCGCGTACTACGCCGTCCGCACCACTTTGCACGTACACATACCCGCATTGATAAATTCACGTCGGGTTCTTCGAGAAAACATTTTTTATTGTTGCGTACGGTAAATACTTATATATTGTAATTATTTTATCTAATACATAAATATATTATAAAGGAATACTTAAAATATGAACTCTGTATTTAGTATATTTACAGAGATATTAATATAATTAGAGGCAATGTCAACTCAATTTACATCATTGTAGAGGAAACCACAAAGTTCAATTTGCAACAAATATTTAAAAAAATATATATATCCACCACTCGAAACTTTATATTGCCGGTAATCAGTTAAAGCTCTCTATCGATAATAGAAATCTCCGAGTTCGAGTCCTGGTGATAACTATATTTCTAAAAAGTCTGTATCTTTCCGAGTGATTTATTTAATTTTGTTTTAACCTCGCAACAATTTTCTGAAAAATCACCTTTCGTGTAATTTTATTAAAATTAATGATATGACTAAACTAGTATTTTCTTTTAAGCATTGCTTTTTCTGACTTAAATCTTCTTCCATACTAATTAAACACTACAAACATTTTTCAATTATCTAAGTCTTGAAATGTCGCAAAAAACAATTTTAGGACTTACCTTTTAAAAACGATCATTATGATATAATATTTCGATATAGCTATATAGTATTTCGATATGCGATGTAGTATTTCTATATAAAAATATCAATGCTCTGAGTTAACACAAATGGTTTCCTATAAAGTACCTACTCAAACGAGAACATGAAGTGTTCTTTGTGGGTATCCATAGAAATAATTATGCTGTTAACTCGCCAATAATACGGATGCATCGGCTTGGTAACAAGTTGAATTTCGTTAACATTTTTTGTTGCTGAATTGAAGAAATATTTGTACTTGAATTATACTCAGTTTTTTAAATTATGTTGAATTTAAATTAAATAAATTATTATTGTTGTGTAAAAACCCACAAGGGCGTTGATGGAAGTAAATAAATAATATTTGCCTACCTATATAATATCCGTATCAGTAATATTACTGGTTATTTAAATAATCTATATTATTATATAAGTATTCTAGTATTCCTGTTGCTAACAGCCACAAGAAAACAAGGTAGGTTCGCAGATTTCCGCTTCTCTCAACTGGCAATGATGATGACGATGAGGTCAGAAGAAATGAAACACAGAAATATGTTATTTCTTCACTGTGGCGAGAGAATCGAGAATGCGTTCCCGCTCGCAGTGTGCTTAATTTTATTTCAGATACAAACAATACATTCAATTCATTATAATATTTCCCAACATTTCAGAGAGCAGGTAACAGAAACACATATGTTTCAAAAAATGACAGTATTTATTTGCCGAAATCTATCACACGTTTTTCTGGTGCACCGCCAATAATTATATTTTTAAACTACTGCCTTATGTCCTCAACACATCAATTAATTGGCGTCATTTCGGCGACCTCTTAATCTTGTGCGATATAATTTCAAATATCATTTTTTTGATGATAGATTTGTTTATTATTTTTGTAAGAGGGTGCCATTGTTTTGAGCAGGGTCATAAAGAATAACTGTATACATTTATGTGTGATTGAGAATCAATATATGACATATTTATATCAAGAAGTAGGGGTGAAATAATCAGAGTGAGGAGCGATGGTTTTTACATGTTTTGTGCAGAGTAACTACACACATTTTGGCTTTGATCGAAATTGCATAGAAAACAAACAAACATTAAATTTTACAAATATACATTTAACCTGGCATTGTATTTCTGAGATATGTAAACGAAAAGATCCTCGATACACCCCTTACAGATAATTCTCGATTGCCTTCAGTCGCTGAAAACCTCCAACATCCGCTTTATCAATAACAATATGGTCCATGACAGAATCTCGACAAACAGCGGGATGCTGTTGTATGAATTATTACTACCGACAATTTATTTTTAAAGAGAGTCGGGGAAGAACAAAGGAGCTGCTTGCTATTCTACGACCGTTCCTCGCCAAGGAGCTATGTTTAATTATGAACTTTGTCTTTGACAGATGTCGAGAGGAAATGTTGTCCTTTATAACCACTTCAAGAGCCTTATTCACGGCGGCAATTTAAGAAAGCGAGCAGAATAAACATATTAATATAAATAATTCTTTTGTGCTCTGGAACAAATATTGTCAAATAACTTACCATCAGACGGTTCGTAGAATAAATAATGTGTTTAATTATTATACTGTCTTAAAGTATTTATTAAACAAAAAAATTGTTTGTATTTATATTGCTTATCAAATCAATGTTTATATATGCATCCGAGACATGGACACTGACAAGTGTCCAACCGAAGGTCAGTTCAATCGTACTTTGAAATCTTAAAACATCGACTAGAAAGGATACATAACAATGCAAATTCTACACCCATACTTACTTTTCTGCCTTATGGTGTTGATAATAATTGTAAATATATCCATTAAATAAATAGATTGCAGTTTTCCAAATATGATAAACTGAATTTTATTTCATTCGTAATAGTTTGTGCGTTTGCCTTCGGCCAAACTTTCGGCAGATTTTAGCCGAAGCCGAATATGCAGCCGAAGGTGTATCTTTGACCGAAGGTGGCCGAAGCCGAAGCTTCGGTAGGACTTTAATATTGACTAAGAATCATGAGTGAGCATTGGACATTATTGAAATGAAAATATTTAGGCGTATCTATATACGAATTTTGGCGTAAACGCTACAAAAATGAGCTTTATATTTTATTTAATAAGATAAGCATCTCAACGTTTATTCAAATATAAAAACTTTGATAGTTAGACTATGTGAAGAGGATAAGGATAAGAACACTGCTATAAGACCAACTGATAAGACCAACAGGGCACGGGAAATTGCGTAGGCCAAAGCTAAGGTGACGTGAATGGAAGGAAACGGCGTGTAATATAATTCAATGAAGAAACATTATTGAAGATACCAAGACCCACCAAAGGTTGTAAACCCAATATAATGTATTTACTTGACAGTTGAAGACAAAGTTCGCTGCTACAGAGGAGGAGATTATGATTTTGACCACACGTGTTTACTTTTCGAATAATTATATATTTTCGACTAATATTTTTTTTTTTAAATATATTTATCGTAACAAAATACTTTGTTAGATAAACAAGATATTTGAAGATAAAGTTCGCGTTAGATTCGTTCACCATCTAAGCTGTATGAAAAAATTTGTGAATGTTAATAAATTTATAAAAATTAAATAATATTTCTATCTAGCTAGTTAATAAGTTATTATTAATAATACATTACTTATTTTCAAATATTTTTTATCACTTAACGAAAAACAATTTGCATTTATATAATATAAGTCATATTTGAACTTGTAACATTCAAATACATTTTATTTTTGGTAGGACTAGCGTTAGCAATGCTGGACCTAGATAAATAATAAAAAATAAAAGCCAGAGCAATAAACGAAATTACCCTTTTCGATTCATAAAACATTTCTAAAAAGCGAAACAATTTGAAATCTACGATCATGCGGGTCGTGTCGCTTAGCAGCAAATAAAAATGGTCTCTTACCTTGAAACGCGGCTTCGAATTGAGGCTCCAAGGGGTCCACCCCTTCCAGCGTCGAAGAACACAAAACAAAAAATCCAAAATATATAAAGTACAGTACGACCGAACCCATTTTCGAATTCATCGCAAGGCGGTTGTTTATTTTCAAAAAATCACTTCGTCACTTGTTCATTTTCGCTTTTCCATTATCGATATCGAGAACGGGAGAAATTTTGTTTGTTTTAAAAATCCGCACAGCAATTTTGTTTTTCAAAATCTGAGAAGAATTTTACTGAGAGCAAAATGCGTTTGTTTGTTTAGAACTTTTGTCATTAACATTTTCACTTATTAAATTATTAACTTATAAATTCACATTTCGAACAATTACATGTTTTCGACCGATAAATTATTTTCGAACAATTATTATTTTTGTCACTCCAAATAAACTGTTTATATTCTCATTTATTTTTTTACACTTCACTCTAATTAGTTAATTAACAACGTAATGCTGTAAACGTTTACAAGCAACTCGGTGTGTTTTTTTCGTTCACTACAATAAAATCACTCGGCGGACAAACCCACAAGTGCGTGACACAAATGAAACTAAAAGAATGAATACAGGTTTGAGTCCTCGCTATCAGCTTTCAGAAAAAGTGTCGTGCCGAAACTTGATCCCATAATCCTTTGGGACACAACTTCTAGAATGTTCCGTTCGGAGCGTTGACGGAGGCCTGTCACAACTCGGTAACTTCCCGCCGCACTTCTGAAACAATGCAAAGTTTTGTTAGTGTATAAAAAATGTCCCCTCACATAAATTGAAACAAAGTATTACCGGGTTTACGAAGAGAATATAAATTGGCAGAAACGCGAGATGTCCAATTTTCACACGTGACCAAGTTTTAACGTCCATAAGCCTCAAGTAAATTTTTAAAAATAATGTTAAAATTTTGGCACTTTTAGACATTTGATAAAATTTTGACATTTCTATAAATGCTAAATCATTATTTAAAAAATTGTTATTGTGTTTGATTGTTACAATATTAGCTTGTTGATGTGGTGGATAAGACGCTGGCCTAGTGATCTAGAGGTCACAGTACACCAGCAGGTTAGTCCCATTTTCATAGTGCAAGCGTTTAGCTTAGTTTAAAAATAGTAAGAATATTGATGCGACATGTATTACGTGTACGCATCTCTATTTTTTTTTTAATGAAAAAAACTTAAATTGAACTGTTAGTGGTTTACTTTCAAATATACCAGTGATTGTTTGAAAAATTGCGAATATAGATCATCATTTGAATCAAACGAAATAACAATGTCAATAACGGTTTAACCGTCACTACTCGAAATAAAAATAATTCACTTAAAATCATACTACTCTAGTTTTATACAAAATAAATTAATTTAATAACACGACAATTGCACATAAGATGGGTGCACACAAGCCACATTGTACACATACAACTCCACACAGACGGCTTACTATGCTGCCGAAACTTTGTATTTAGTAACCTAACTTAGGGTACACTTAATGTTACCTAGTATAAAGAAATATAAGTTACCATGAGATAAAACTTATATTAATCTACCTAATATTCTATTACTTAGTGTGCAGTTGTATATATGTGCACTTGTCACTGTGTTCAGTTATCTATAGGCATCTTTCTTGCGTGTAGTTGCAGTGTATGTGTTGACGCAAGGCGAGTACCTACTCCCTGTGCATTTTGTTGTCCAGCTCCGGCCAAATAATTACGTGGGGATTTCGCCGACGGGGGGACAGATTGCCTTCCGACACCGAACTGTCAAGATCTGTGTTCTTTTTTTACCATCCAAAAGCAGCGATGGGCGTAACGCTAGGACCACGAAGAGGCGGTATTCTAAACAGCTCCGGAAGTGCAGTGATATCTCGGTTCTTCAGGAAAAAGGTGCGAGTCAACTGGAGGTCAAAACGACATCCAACCCAGGACTTGAGAGCAAGGTTGGCCAGATCCATCTGCCATTATTTTCCTTCCTGAATCCACTTTGGATTGCATCAACTAATCATTATGTAATTTTTACTATGCGGAACGCACAACATATTAATTTCTAATAATAACTGATAGAGAATAGTTTGAGCTGTTCATAAAGTTTCTCGTAATAATAACTGCTATAGTAAAAGAATGCTAATAATACTTAAAAAAACTCATTAATATAAGAATCTTTAACAAAATTAACGATATAAAAAAAATACTTTAAATAAAAGTTATGCAACTAGATTATGTAATATCTTGAATTCATATTGAATACATGCAAGTACCCAAGTACTCACTATCATAAATAATATATTTATAAATGTAAGGTATCATGATGTAGCCATTGTGTGACGCGTGTATATTGACAAGAATGGGAGTGTGGAAGCGATAAAAGATCGTCGCGCTTACATACGTCATCATGTTACATCCAGTCATCTTCGCTGCCTGAAAAATCACCAGCAAGCAGTTACAAGAAGACTCCAATTGCAGCCGTAACAAACCGGTGCAAGGATATTACAATAAATATAAAATAAACCTACTGAATACAAATTTTCTCGACTCGAATATTGGACTTGACCCCAGAATTTTCTATTGCCAATATATAGTTTTAACCAATTAAGCTATAGCGATACTCTACAATATCGGTTAAATTCCATTTACACATGTTTATTGTTCAACTTATTAATCAAAATTATTAGTTAAAGTTAATAAACATTTTATTTTAATAGAATGAACTGAAACTCTTGGTGGCACCTAACGGGCCTCCGTCAAGATTTTTGCGAAATATTGTAGTTAGACAAATAGTCGCTTTCGGTAAAGATAAGGAAGGAAACCTATGTAGATGCAATCTTACTACATTGTATAGTGTCGCTATAGCTACATTGTATAGCGTCGCTGATTACCGAAAAAGGAATTGAATTAAATTAAGAGTAGGGAAACATCAACTTTAATAAGGAAAATACATTTTTGTCATAAAGTTGTATTCAAATTTAATTAATCAACTGAAAATATATACAGAAAAAAACTTTCTAGTTGATTAATTTAATATGTAATATAAGCTTTTATGCCTGAAATACTGAGTTTACAAACTACAATATAAAACAATAATAAGACCAGTGGTCACTTATGCTTGTGAAACATGGTTGGTTAATTAGCAGTTTTTGAACGAAAAAATTATGGACCTGCACTATAAAATAGAACTTAACTAACTAACTTAATAAACTTACCATCAGGCATAGAGAGTGAGAGGATAGATCTCCACACTCTTCAGTTTTGACACACAATTCTCGCTTTATCCGCATTCATACATTTTACAGGGTACACTAACTGGAGAAGAATGGCCAGGGACAGTATTTGGAAGTTATATTTATTATGATATACCTTGAACGAACTAATGTTCAGTACCTCCAACCTTCCCTTATCGACGGCCTTGAATCAGAACGGTTGCACGCTGTTATCAACCTCGAAGTTCTCTGTGAGTCAATATATCGGCCATTGGCAAAATAGTGATATAATTCTATACAATCCACTGCGTCCGGAGGTGATCGAGAGACCTAAGAGAAACGGAATTCGGCGAGTCCATTTTTTTTGTTCCTGTGTTTCTGGCACCTAAGGTGCGAATGCACCAGATAGGAATCGGCGGACGAGGCCAAATTCCACGCTGAGATGTAGTGCCATGGAAGAAAAATAAAAATGTTCCGAATTCGAGTTCGGAGATGACTATTTTTTTCGATAAACATTCTTTTGTGTAACTAAATGATTTACCTAATTTGTTTTACACATTCTAAAAACTATTTTTTTAGAGGTTTATTTTTTGAATTGGCAAAACTTCAACTAGAAACAGCCAATTTGACAGCTGACAGCTGATTTATGTTCAGTTTGGTTTGCCATTTCACCATGAATAAACTTACGCCAGATCAACGCTTGCAAATTGTGAAAATTTATTTAACAGTTCGAAACTTACCGTGCGCTACATTCATTTTACGGTCGATATAATCGTCCATCTGAAACAACTAATTCGAATAACTATGGATCGTTTTCCCACCACGCATACTTTAATACGTATCCGCAGAGACGTCGTACAGTGCGCACCAAAGACGCTGTTGTGTCTTCAAAAATGATGCCGGCCAGAACGTTACAGTCAATGGATAGCGCTATACATCCATGATTACTGACTTTTTCATTCCCCAATTGAATTGAAATAATGTGAGTAAGGGTTGTGGTTTCTGTATGGCGCAACATACCTCACAACGTGCGCCACAATCAATGTATTGAAGGAAGCATTAGATAAGCTCATAATTTCGCGTAATGGACCTGTGAATTGGCCGCCAAGAACGTGTGATTTAACACCTTTAAACTAAACCTATAAACCAGAGAGGATAGACGACTTGGAAGCCAACATACGTTGCGCAATTGCCGATATATGGCCACAGCTGCTCCAAAAAATGGTCGAAAATTGCACTTTATTAGAGCCAGCCGCGACGCCCAAATGCGCGAAATCATATTTAAACACTAATGTCATCAAATTATTTTTCCAATAAAGTTAATAAATACCACGGCCATTACCACGTTTTTTGCGTGTTTTATTTCATTTTAAAGTTCTATACGTCTAAAAAAACACCCTTTTAATTAGAACAACATTATTGTTTTAATGTAACTAATACTAATTACGATGTGAAAGATTGATGACTTGAAGAAAACATACGCCTGACGCGTGACTGATGCCTGGCGCATGTCTAGGTACATTATTTAATAAATTTCTCTAAAATATGATGTTAGCCTTTCTGGCGTAAGAACGGTGTGATGTGTGTACAAAGTTGAGCACATAACAAATCGAAAGTTCTCGAAAAAATTTCATTTTAAAAAGACTAACAGGGGTGTAGCGAAATATATCAAAACAATTTTCTGCTTCAAACAATTTCCGCTCAGTGGCGCTGACGGAAATTTCTTTAAATGGAAAATGAGGTTTTTTACGACCAATTGAAGAGGATGGGCCTTTGCCTGAAAACGTATACAAATTACCAGTGTTTTGTCTACAACATTTATTGATGAAATTTTACTATGCGCGTGTACATACATACATAACATTATGGTTGTTTATTTCAATTAGACAATACAGTCCTGACAAATCACTCCGATGTAATGTATCAGTTTTTTAAAGGAAGTAAAAGAAATTGCTTCTTCACACTAAAAATATAAATGGTATCTATGTAAATGTCGTTTTAGCACAGTAAATAGGATTATAAAGGTTCGCTTATAAAGGTTTGATCATATGATAAGGAGAGAGTAGTAAGAAAGATATAAGACGCAAGTGTTGATAGCACTACAAATAAGGGACTCAGTGAAAGACTTGGTACTACCAGGTAAACCATGATGGTCCTTTTAAAAGCCTCAATGAGCGACGAGCTTGCATAATAAGATATAGGTATAAATGTGGATGAGGCAAGAATTGTATTGTCAAAAAATAAGTATATGGGTTTCTATTCTCTCTGCCTACATTGGCGGATAAATGGTGTAATGGTATGTTAATTAGTTTTATATCATAGTTTATCAAACTTTAATTAACTGGGTTGATTTAATTTTGGCATCTACTACCGTGTTTTACTCAAAGGTATTTGGAATTCATTGTCATATAGAGTTGATTGCTTTTAATATTGGAATAATAGATGTATCAATTATAAAAAAAACAGAATATAAGTTCTAAATTAGTCGCATTAAAGAACTTAGGTGATGTGTATAATGCTCAAGCGGATGATCAATTATATCAACATTAGGTATAGTACATTTCATGTAAGGATTCAATTAGATTAGTGTGAGTAATGTCATGCATAGTATACACACTGTTTCTATATATTGGTACCTCTCAGCGTTATAATTGATTAGTATGTCGGTAATGGTTGTAGTTTGAAATTAATTATTAGTACGGTATCCATCAAAAATATATACGCAATGTCTGAAGTTTGTAAATGTGTGAAGGTGTTTATATTTATGATTATGGTTATATATATGATTTATTAAATGTATTTATCTTTTTGTGATAATACCAATTTTTTTTCAAATTTTTTATATATATTGTTTTATTTATTTATCATAAATAAAATTTAAAATTTACCTTAATCAAATGCAATTAATTGTTGATTTTTCTATCGTCAATCACCGTAGCAAAAGTAGTACCGCAGAGTGCCATAAATTAGTAAAATATTACAATATTTTTACTTTATAATTGGTAATACTCTTACACGAAATAATGCCTTTAAACCTTGTAAAAAAAACCATTACAATTCTACCCCTTAGAATAACAAGGTTCCAACTAACATTTTGGGCTAATTTGAGTTATTGCGTGAAAAGGGTTCTAAATGCATTATTCGTTATTTCTTCAATACACACCAACTCATCAGTTATTTATTTCAATTTATGAATTTGTTAATTGTTAATTTACAATGTTTTTTTTTTAATTTCCCTCATCTCACAGTGTTCATTGATAATACTGAAAATAAGTTAAGACCTTAAAACTGATCATAATTGCATACTCAAAACAAAATATACATTTGTTGAAATTCAATCAACACTTTTGAGCGTATTATCTTAAAACGGTGTCAGTGTCAGATGAAACCTTGTTATTCTGAGGAGTCGAATTATTAAAAAGACTTAGCAAAATTAGCATGTTTAGTTTTAAATGTGGAACATCATTGAAGGACTTTAACTATTTGTGTCAGATAGAAAGTATAAAGTATTCATCTATTACTAAAAAGACTTAAAAATAAAAATGTATAATATATTCATGAACCACGCGGCACTGGAATACACTATACAATCATTTTGGACTCTAGTAAACTACTCATGTACACTATACAAGTCATTTACTAAAAATAAATATTCTTACAAGCAACATATGGTTCGGTAAATTATTTTGTCTTTATACATACATTATTTAATTCTTTATCTATTACACATACACGGTGTCGACAAATATTAAAAAATGTACATCGCAAAAAATAATAACAAATTACCTTCAGCAAGTTTTCCCAAACCACGAAAAGGATGAATATTATGTTCCAGGTCGATGTTGTTTTTAAATAACTAAGAAATATAATACAATTTTTTAATTTAATTTTTATTTATAAATTACTTAGTTTATTACAATTATGTATAAAATATAACATTGGCCAAGTGAGCATATTTGGTAGCATCACAAATGCGTGCTCTATTAACCATATTTTTCATAACATTCTCGCACACTTCGCGTGTTATTTCAACAATTTCATTTCGAATATTGTCCTGCAGCATTGAAATTGTTGTTGGCTTTTTGGCGTAGACCTTTCCTTTCAAATACCTCTACAGAAAATAGTCGGGAACCGTCAAATCAGGTGATCAACCACTTTTTGACATTATGCGGCCGGGAAAAATTTCTCGCAAAATTTCAAGCGTAGCTCGGGCTATATGTGACCATTGAAACTACGCGTGTTACAGGCTCAATCAATCCAATTCGACCACCGAGAAGTTTTCCTACATGTGACGATAGCGATCACCATTAATGATTACAGCATAGATAAAATATTTTAATGACTTTAAAGCGTTGTTGAAACGTAATCCATAATAAATTGTAATTAACAATTCTCTACGACAACGAAATGCGAACTGATAAATGTTTGCCAAACTAAAATGGTAGTCAAACAAAATCGGCCTGGAATATAATATGCACCCATTATCTTTTTTAATACGTATTAAGTACATGTTTTAAGAATATTAATACTGGAATACTGTTACTCACGCTAATCCAATTAAAGCTCGAGGTGGAAAGAGTTCCAATGGATAATTTCATCTGGTGCAATTACGACACGTTAATGAATTTAATTAGTTCTGGAGATAGATACGCGAAGCGATGAATTGTTTATAGTATAGCATGCGGGATAGTAGGAATCCAATTTTACCGGTACAATAAATATAAACGTTCTGAGAAATTATGCCACATAATTCCCAATTGAACATCTTTTCCATTGAAAATCACAACAATGCCTCTAAGCCTTTCTCTCCCCTTTCATGCTCTCCTAAATCCTTTCATCTTCCCTTCTTTTGCACGGCATCTTAAAAGATTTATCAGATCGCATCTTGATGTAAGATGGCTTCTGCTTTACAAGAAATAATACATTTAAAAATGAACATTTCGGCGTACACGACACGTGCGGGATGAAAATCGGCGAAATTGGAACGAATTTAGTAATTTTATATTCACTACGCACGCTGTTAAAAATTACAACAAGAATAAAAATTGTATAACCACACATGTATAAGATAAAATTAAAGATCTCTTCGAGTTTTGGTCGTGTTTCTGATTTGAAAAATACTGATGATGTATAAAAGTATATTCATATGTATGATTTGTCAAAAAGTCGTAGATAAGAATATACAATTTTCCTTTATAATATTCTACGGCATATTTCAGGCATCATTTTCATACAGAAATAGACGTAGGCCAAGTCTCTCCGAGTTTAGGTGGTATTTATTAAATTTTAATGATATATATAAGTACGCTACATCTTTTTCATAGTCACCTTCTGTGTCTGATTTTTATTTAAAACTTTTTTTCTGTTTTAGAAAATTCTTATGATGAATAAAAAATATGGTATTATATTATTTTATGGTTTTATCAATGTGTATTAACAAAATATTTGTTTTTTGAAACCTGCAGAGATGAGTTGTTAGTTGTGTACGTCGGTTATATTTTTTTACAATTCTGGGATACCAAGAAAAGTGGTATTTTTTTTTACGTAGTGAGTAACCTAACCTTCTCTTGGGTTGTTGGTTACGTACGTCGGCTCTGTTTTTTCCAATTCTGGGATACCGAGAAAAGTGGTATTTTTTTTACGTAGTGAGTAACCTAACCTTCTCTTGGGTTGTTGGTTACGTACGTCGGCTCTGTTTTTTTCCAAATTTGGGATACCGAGAAAAGTGGTATTTTTTTGAAGTGCACGGAGTAGGTCTGTGTAGCCCCCGCACAATTTCTTCACTAACTCTTGACTTGTTGGTTGTGTATGTCGGCTCGGTTTCTTCCAGTTCTGAGGTACCGAGAAAAAAAAATTTTTTTTGTTGGATGAAGGCCCCCAGACAATGTAGTAGTAGTAAAATAAGAGTGTAACCAGTTACCTAACCTAACCTTTCTCAAAGATTTACAGGTCTTTGACCTTTATCTTCTTCTTCTTCTTCCATTTTTCCAGTCACTTTTAATGGTTTTCTTAATGAGTTTAATTTTTGTTTTTTTTAATTTTGAAGATCGTTAAGAGTGTACTGCGCCTTACAATACTTATTTAACATGTCGTATTTGTATATTTATCGAGAAAAGTCTATTTTATGATTATTGTTTATTTTAATGGTATAAATCGATTACGCCTGCAGATTGGCAATATAAACTGGCGTTAGCGCTTCCACAGCCACATAGCTAACAGTTTGAATATAAAATATAATGAGTATAAATGAGAAACGCCTGTTGTCATGCAATCTGCTTCATGCAAAGCGTTGGTGATTTGTCTTCCACAGGCGCATTGCTTATTATTTGAATTAAAGAGATATCCTATGGACACATTATGATTTTCTGTCGGCTTTAGTTAAATATTTAAATTTAAAAGTTTTGGTAATAGATAAACGTGTAACGGATATGGAATTTTATCTTTCACTCTTCTTCTTCTTATTTTCCTACCGAAACACTTTATATGGTCTTATCAAAATTTATTAGCGATTTTTTTAATCTGGAGATTGACAACAGGGTACGTTTGCGACCATGCGGCTGCTGTTGAGGGCAGAACACAATCTTATTGTAAAGTTGTAATTATTCAGAATATTGGTCTGTTACATTTAATTAGTATTTAAAATATCACAGACCTATGTTCTGAATAATTACATCACAAACAAGAAAGTGTTCTCCTTAATAATATATAAGTAGTATCAATGTGTTCAAAATGAATTGTTAATTCTGGCGTCTGCTTTCGGTTTACTCAAAGGTATTTGAAATCCTGTAAAAACAAAGTAGACGGTTTTCAAATAATGAAACGATAGATGTATTAATTTGAAAAGTGCAACATAAAGGTTCGAAAATTTGTCGTCAATAGTAGTGTCGCTGTAGCACAGTTATATAATGCACCTTCCCCAGTTTGGAAAGAGATTCAGGTTCGAATCTCTGTAGCGTAACATCAATATTTTTCGATGAAATTGATATATCTTTCTAATTAATACATTTGATTAGTATTTTATAAATTTATTTATTTATCTTTTAATTAAAGATGTGGAAACTTTTCAATTCTACAAAAAAACTGGTCAATTGTGTAAAAATTAACACAGCGTCTTATCGCTAGACCAAATACGCATGTTTTCATATCTTCAGTAATATCTATTTCATATTCCCCACCGGCAACATCTAAATTTATAATGTTAAACCATGCTCTATTATTAATGTGTCTAGGGGGTATTATTAACTGCTGCATAGGAGACACTCTATTAAAGAGATAATAGGTATAATATATACAAGGTAGTGTAATAACCCACAACTCTCATACTTTTATAATGATGTTATTATTATATTACAAAAATACAAAATGTTCGCTCACCAAATACAATTGGCCAAAAAACTCAATAATTTCAAATTGTATGTAGTCGACACCGGTTAATTACTTGGGCCAAATCTTAATGTATAGAAACCAAATTAAGAAAATAATAGCAATTCACATCGCTTATTTGAGACATCATTCCATTTAATCTGGATATTAAATTTATTTTTAATTACTTATAAAATGTATTAATTAGAAAGATATACATATAAAATCAATTTTATCAAAAAATATTGTTATTGCTACCAGAATTCGAACCCGGATCTCTTTCCAAACCAAAGAAGGTGCATTAACCAACTATGCTATAGCAGACAATACTTTTGACGACAAATTTTCAAACCCACATATTATACTTTTCAAATTAATTCATCTCTAGCTCCATTATTTGAGAGCCATCTACTTTGTTTTTACGTAATCTCTAATACTTTTGAGTAAACCGATAGCAGAAGCCAAAATTAACAATTCATTTTTTTTAAATTTTCATAGACCTATGTTCTGAATAATTACGACTTTTCAATAATTATTTTTAATTTATAGAAAAGTTTTATAATCACATGAAAAAAATTATAAAGAGTTGAATATGTGACCTTTATAAATGCACATGAAAGGTGTTTATTAAACGTCATATATGTTTGCTGTCGGCGCAGTGCGGGGGGTTCACACATTGACCTTTAGGGTTGACATATGCACATAAGCAACGAATGTGCAGACTCTCTTTTTTTAAATTTAGTTAATATATTATTATTTTGGAATAAATTTTATATTTTTGTAGTAGAATTCAAATATTTTTTAAACATATGTATGTATTATTTTTTGTGCGTGTATTTCATTTGCCTACCCCTGCGTGATGGTAGAATATTTGTTTAGTTTTTTATATGTTAAAGTTTCTAAGAAATTCTGCTGTGGGAATCTGGTGTCTGTGGTATCAACAGCGACATCAGCCCTGTTGATGGAACCCTGCAATGGTATCTGAGACATTCAGCAGAATACCCCCGAAAACTGTACGTAGAACATTTTTAATTGTTTGTTGATAACAAAATAAATCCCTTTAGATAAGTAGATAAATTCACAGATAGGATCGTTTCTTACAAAAGGTTGAGAAACTCATTTCCTGTTTTCGGATAAGGCTTAAATAATTTAATACGAAAATCATTTCAGAACAACTTGGTATTTTTGCAATTTGTATTCACGTTTGAGGCTCGTCACCGAGACCGGTAAATGTGACGCGAGCAAACATCCGGCCAACGCAAACAACGTTAAAATTCAAACGACCAAATTCGAATCAGAGGAGTCGAAATCACCTCCGCGCTCCATATCCGGTCGTCGCTTATTTCCCGCCGTAATTTCCCGGCCGCAGGAAGCGCCGGCGCCGCCATCTGTTGTCCGCCGAGTGAAGCAGGGCACCCTTTACGTAAAGCGAGAATTAAAAATTCAACGGGCGGGATTGGTCGCCATTAGCCTTTACCGAGATGTGTTCGTGCTGCGCGGACTAAGTGTATTGTAAATCCGCAACTGATATCGTGCTATAAGCGATTAACCGTGCGTTTAAATTTAACACGCACTGTAGAATAGGACCTAAAAGGTTTCGGGTAAAATGTAATCCACGTGAGCGATTTCGTATAAATAATTACAATGTTTTGTCTAACCGTGGGTCCTGATTCAACAAAGATGGCAGGTAAGTAACACGCGACACGTTAAAAGATGTAATTTATTCCCTAACTTTACGGTGCAGTCTTTACATTAGTTGGCGCCTTTCTACTATTTAGCTGTATTTACCAGATTTATTTCATTCGTTCGATTTCGTGACGATAAATTTTCTCTAAGTGCTGTTTCTGTGTTACACTTAACAGAGAGTTATATTGTATTAAGACCATTAAAATGCTATACACTAATAGAACGAGATAGACATGCAAAGAGATAGATATGGAAAAAATCCCTTCCGACAAGAATCAGATAGATGCTGTCCGTATGTGAAAGAAAAAATAGTAACTCCAATAAAAAATGCAAGATTTTGATATTAGAACTTTCCTTTTATCTCCCCACAACTCTCGTCTGATTCAGTTTACATTGTTATCTTTTGTTCTAGTTCTTTCACTATTTATACATTTACGTGAGTTCAATACTCCATAAGGTTATGTTAGGTTAGGATAAGTTAGTATTCTCGTATATTTCTTTAACAGTATCAAAATTTAATTACTAATGATAGACAGATAATACCACAGCAAATAATGATTAACAGGACAGATCAGAAATATTTACGAGAACAATTTTTCATAAAAGTTTTATCGTAATAAGATGAGAATTCCAGGAAGTACTTTGTCCGCAAAATACATTAAATTTTCTGAAATATATGTATGGTATTTATATCTAAATGTTCCTCAAATTAGTGTAAAAAAATCTTTCTCCGCTTTGATTTTTCATTTTTGATTTCAAATCAACTCGAATTTATTGAGATTATTGTATTAACGACTGTATATTTTCTTTTTTACTATTTATGTATACTCATTAAATTTTAATATGTCTGAAAATGTGATATCGGCGCGTTATGCTCGCTCTACATTACGGTCACGCGGCGACCTAGGCCAGGGCCGGGTAAGCGGTGTTATATTTCACACTAGCAGTGGCGTGCAGTAGGCATGGACTTATATATAAATGATGGATATTATCATTAGAGGTTGTATTCGTCATACAATCTTTCAGAAGTATATTTTTATGAAAGTATTCATGTGTGAGTTTATTTCCATTCATGAAATATATTATTACTATTACTATAATTCTTGGTAAATTCTTTAACTTGTTAATATAAAAATATATTATGGTCCGCTTCAAATACACTTGCGGTATTTTACAACACGTCTGTTCAAACGATGACGTGTATTTAGAACACCGCATGGGGCTAGAGTTCCGTTTAGTTCGTTTACATTTGGGGAAAATTTTGCGTAAAAACACATGCGTAGCTTTATTTGTCAATTCGAAATTCTTCCTCTAGCTAGATGGTTCTAGTTAACGCATTAACATGATAACTTTTAATTATTTGCTCGTAGACGTACATATTTAATACATAATAAATCAAATTAATATTTAACTTAGATTTATTTCGCATAAATTATAGTTATGCACTGCTTTTTTGATTGCATAGAGTACACGCTTCTGCATACTAGCAAAAGGGAATTGTCCATCACTGATTGCTTGTTTTACCTCCGTATTATAATTATTATCTCTGTTTACTGTTCAATGCATTTTACATTAAATATCGATTTCACACATCTATTGTCTACCGCGTTAACGCAAATACAACGATGCTCGAAGTCAACGTGGTAAATTGATCGATATTGAATTCAATGTTTCTTGTATTTAATGCAGTACCGATACAATATGCGTCAATATGACACAGTCTAGAAATGGAAACGATCCAACGTAGATACAACTTCTGGACAAAAAAAAACTGGAAGAGTGCCATAACGGATTGCATTGCATCTGGCTGTGAGACGACCGAGACTTGGTACACTATAAGACATGTATCATCTAGATTGAGACAAGATGGAAGTCAGAAGAAGAATATTGATAATTTAAAGAAAGTTTCAGAAACTGTGTTTATAAACGTGAAAAAAGTTTAATAAAATCGATTTTATTTTTCAAAACTTGTTATGATTGGCTGACGCCGCGCATATGCAAATATTACATCTCTAAATTATTAGTAATTTGACTGAGATTGGCGCATTATCAAAATCTTTGATACGATTAAAATAATGTATTTGTAATACAAATTAAATTAATCAATTAAAAATATAAACAGAAAAAGTCTATATAAATAATTAGACAAAACACTTTGTTTACACCACTATTTATTCATTATTCAACATGTTTCAATACCTATGGTATCTTCATCAGGAAACAATGTATACTGAAATTAAAAAATACAAGCATAGATAAAAACAAAACTATAAAGTGGAGAATAAGTAAAAATTAATATGAAAACAAATTTAAAAAGTAACTACTTACTTATTCACCACTTTATAGTATTGTTTTTATCTATGCTTGTATTTTTTAATTTCAGTGTACATTGTTTCCTGAATAATATACCATAGGTATCGAAACATGTAGAATAATCAATAAATATTGATTTAAAGTAGTAAGATTTTAAGTATTTTATCTAATTATTTATATAAAATGAGGCCACAAAGTAATATTGCAAATATTGAACAAGAAAAAATCTATACTTTTAAAAAAAAAAAAAAAATTAAAAAATAATAATAATAATGATAATAAAAAAATAAAAATAGAAAAAATAAAATAAAATAAAATAAAATTTTTTTTAAAAAAAATAGAAAAAATCTAGTCTAAAATACCACAAAAATATATTCTATAAATGCAACTTCACAACAAAAATGTGTTCTCCTTAAAAAATATATATAATTTGTACTAAAGTTCATCCAAATTTGATAAAATAAATTGATTAATCAATTCTGTCGTCCCCTAGCGGGTTTTATTCAAAGGTATTTGAGATTCACCGCAATATAAAGTTAATTACTTTTTAAAAATGAAATAATTAATGTAGGTATTATTTGGAAAGATGTATGTATAATATATTATATAAATATTTGTACAAAATATTTTATACAAAATATAAATTTCTTAAAAAAATTATAAATACACGTATTAATTAGTTCACAATAGACAACTCTATAAAAAAAAAATCTAATTAGAAAATGTTTTTAATTTCAATCCCATAATGCTTTCATTTATGGCTGAGTAATCGCAATTCTCTTACAAATATTTCGCAAGGAAAATCATAAAGGTAGGTTTGCTGGATTAATCTCCAACAGTACCATAAATAATACATTTCCGTCTTACACCGGTCTCAGGGATAGAACATTCCAAACAATTTTTGTTTATGACGTTATAAGTAAAAATATTTTTATTTTTTAAGATTGTTAGGACACAGGTCGTGGATAGCACTAATGAATCACAACAAACTTCCCAAAGAGCTGGATGTGAGGAAGTTCAAGAGGCAATTAATTTAGGCGCGCTGATCATGAACAATGATGAATGGGCAGAATATTCTAAAACGCATACAAACGAAAAGAATATCAAAAAACAGTGACAAGCAAGCAATTAAAGTAAATATTGAAGACACTATTAATCTGAAGTAGCAGTTTTTCAGAACATAGTTCTTTGGTATTTTAATGCAAATTATATAAATACAAAATAAACTAAATTAATAATACGAAAAGAAAAGATGTTGATTTCATTTCTGGCATCTCCTAACGAATATTACTCATAGGTATTTGAGATTTTTAGCAATAAATTTAGAACAATAGATGTATCAATTTGAAAGAACTACAGCATATGAGTTAGAAAATTTGTCGTCAACTTACTATGTTGGTGTAGCGTAATCAGTTAACGCATTTCCCCGGACAGGAAAGGATTCATGTTCGAATCCCGGTAACAACATCAAAATTGTACTCTCGTCTTTCAAATCTTCATATATGCAACAGAGACTTGACGAGTCCTCAATATTTTCATCTACCTGCGTCCTGTGGTATTAATTAATAATCGCAAAAAAATTATAAATTTTCGAAACCATTTTTTGTATTTTTCATTTGTTTATCTTTATGAACCATTTTAAAACGTTATAGTTTTGAAAAAGTTCATAAATGTTATTAAAATATAGTAGAACCCCGATTTTACATGAACGGAATTCACGTTTTCCCTCCGTGTCATTTTAGTACAATAAAAACCCTATTTTACGTTTGTCTTTTTCCCGCGATTTACGTCTAAAATTTATTGAAATTCGTTCGGCCAGTTCGCTTTTTATCATAGACTTAAGAGTGTGTTGAGTCGTTTGCTTGTCGTATATACGCATTTTTTATTATTTCACATACGTAATTTGCACGTTTCGTTGTTTAACTTTTTTTTTCAAAGCTGGAAACAGCAGAAGATAATATAAACAACATTGATGGCTGGGAAATAATCCATGAATAACCCGTGCAGACTTAGACGTTGACTGCAATGTAACAACATCGGACGTAGTGGAAATTGATGAAATAGTAGTCAGTCATATAAACAAAAACTTGACAGAAGAAGAACCTTGCGACGAATAAGTGTCTGCTCATCCCATAAACCCAGTTCCTACAAAGGATTTTTTTCTGTTGGTTCCTTCAAAAACTTATAATTGGAGTACTCTGAAACCGTGCACAATATGGGTAAATCATCTAGATACAATACATTTTTACCCATGTGTGGAGTAACAGCTTCAAAGAGAATAATTATTATTTCAAGCTCGGCAATAACAATGAATTATGAAAATGGATACGAATAATACATACATATCTCTAGTTGAAAATTATTTGGTCGTATTTTGTGTAAACTTTCAGGCAGCATGGGAAAGGTATTTATTAATATTAATGGCGCCATTAGGGTGGGTTTTAGCGAGGTGCAGTTAAGCCTGGAGAGAGTTAAGGGTTATTCAGGGAAGTTTAACTTAATATTTATATCGCTGTTAAATCAGAGCGTAGACGTTTTATCATACGAGTATTATTTGCCGACAGTGGTATTTATTAGTATGTAAAATATTGTCCGGTTTGTCTGTACAATTTAAATGTCGTATTTTTTGGTCCATTAGACGTACCTTTTTATTTAAAATAACGCTCCAGGTACACACGTATCTTTACTGACTCTCACATATTAATATCACATTGAGAGATTATCGTGGACATGATCCGAAGCTATGTATACGTGGTAACCGCGAAATTTTGCTGAAAACAATTAAAACTAACAAAGGAATTTTTGTATACGTGTATTTAATGCAAGTATCTAAAGTTGGAAAGAATTCAATCAATACATACTTCCAGTATACAGTCGATATAATAGAATACACCAAGATTATGAAATGGCAATGGGCAGGCCACATTACTCGGAAGACGGATAATTGTTGAATAAACGCAGACATTCAGTGGTACTCGAGGAGAATCTGGAGATCGACAAGCTGTCCTAAAAACCGCTGGACAGATTAAATCATGAAACTCAATAAAAAACAATGGATGGAGAAAAGTGGGAAATACTTGGGGATGCCTTCATCCAGTAATGAATGAAGATGATGATTAACTACATATTATATTTTGTATTTACTGTTTTCAATACATTTGAGATATTACATATCAATTTTTTTCTATACCTTTTGAACCGCTCCATATTAATTGGACAGTTCATGTAGCGCGCAAAACTGGTGTAGTACGCACCAAGTCTCAGATATTTACTGCCTCGCACTTTTTATACGTCAAACGTCAAATGTCCGCCATTGATGTTCCGTTCATCAATTAGGTGAATTTGAATCTCCTCAGCAGCAAATTGTTAAACTTTTCATAACAAATAATTTTAAGTATCTATGGTTATAGATGATGTTTGAATGCACGTGTCAACCCTCCTATTAAATTGTACATAATGTATTAAATTGGACCCACACAAAGACTTCACAACGGAACTTGGGAACGATTTTGGTCTTGTAGATATATTTCGATGTTAAATATTTAAATACAAGATTGATGTTTTTGATACTATTCTAAGTTACAGGTGTAATTGATTTTGATACTCAACCGTTTTGTGTTAAACCTATTGTTTCTGTATTAAACCTAAATTTTTATTGTCTTTTTTTTCTTAACATTCCTATTTTTTTTTTCAATTACATCAATTTTATATTTTCGTAGAAAGTAATCACTTTATGGTTTGACATATGATATTAAATAAAATAACAATAACTTTGTATGAAACTACGAAATTTATAATACGTCAACCGGTTTCGCTTATTTCAAGCTTCATCGAGACGTATTTAAAGCTAATCATAAATACAAAAAGAGTACACTTATATATATACATAAAGAAAGAGAAGAAGAACATTAAGGGATGGAAAAATCCCGTTTATCTGTATATGTATTCTGTCTCTTTCTTTCGCATATAATTTTATATTCTGTCTCCCTTGATGTTCTACTTAACTATATATTTATTCTGTCTCTCTCTTTTACATGTAATTTTATATTCTATCTATCTATAAAGTTATCGTTATTTTATTTAATATAAACAATTTTATTAATTACTGTTTTATATATATTCCATGCTACTTGTGTAGCTGCACATCTTTTTTCATATAATTAATTTTGTAAAAGCCCGTAAGGGCGTAAATACAATATAAATTAAATAAATCGAACGTCGCGAACGCGGGATTCAATTAATATCTCGTTCTACCAATATCAAGCCGTGTACACGGTGCTGAAGTAAATCTCTGAAATTTACTTCATCTTGTCTCACGGGCCTGTAGGGAGGATTACAATTATGTACGTTAGATTATACCTTTGAAAATGCCCACGAGCGCCATTTCACATACAACAGCTGTGTTAAGACTCCTACGTATTTGCAAATAACTTATTTGATCAATTCGTTAGTCGCAGACTGAGGGGGTATCGGCGACAACCGAGAGATAGCTTCCGATGATGCTCATCCTTCTACAATCACACATCCGCCAACAATCTACGTAATCCGGGTAGATATAACCTATCGGATGGGTTTAGTCCTAATCCTAGGGGATACTCGGAAGATGTGTGGTCCGCATTACAGCAGTAATCTTATCTTAGCTAATGTAAATAAAAACCTTGATTCGTGTTAGAGTAGCTGGTTGACAATATTAACTTAACTCGCGTTGATCTCTCATAATCGTATATTGAATCCACTGGTACTCGTATTGAAAACACAGGGTGGTCCATAAGTTAGTTTATATGCTGTTTATGCAAAAAAATATATTCATTCGAGTGCCATCTAGGTCAACCAGAACTAATATCACATTTAACCTTCCACATTGTAACAACAATGCCAAACAAAACTCATTTTTCTACCGAGTCTCCCTTTATTTCTACTCACAATAAAACATTTTTAATACTTCAGTTATCATAATTAAATCAAAATTCAATATGTAAACTTTAACGGACTACATTTGATTTTTATTATACAGATTTTATAACCCATCCCATTTTCCTTCCTCCTCATCTTCCAGTTCATCTGAAAAATTATCATCTTTTCAACTTTTATCTCTCCTTTTTTTATACATATTTTTTTTTACTTTCTTTCTCATTTCTCAGATTTTTACTATTTTTTTGGATTCCTGCAATGGAAGTGAAAGATCTCATTCTTTTATCGTTTTCTATGCAGCATAAAATTCATGTTGTCGTAAAATTGTTGCTATTGTATTAATTTAATAAGTCGTATTCAAATTATTGTTTTACACTATCTAGTATATTGTTAATTCAGAGAAAACATTTTATTGGTTCAATTTTTGTTACACTTCAAACTTGGCCACACTCCTTTATATGGAGACTTACGAGGGGGAGTGTCTGACATTAAAAAATTAATAATATTTTCGATAAGTCTCTGAAACACTATTTTGGCTTTCAAGGTAAAAATAAACAATTTTATTGCATTATATAAGCATGAAACGGTCTATTTTATTGTCAATAAAATATAATAGCAGTAATAATCTAAGTAGTTATTTAATTTTAAACATTTGAAACAATTTATGGGCCACTCTGTATATTGAATAGTGGCAACAAATGAAAATTTATTTCAGTTTAAAAACAAGATCTCTTGCATTCAGTCACTTCCAAGGGTCATTATGATGAATAAAACAAACACTATTTAGTACTTGAATTACCATAGAAACGCAATTTTGTTGGTATTTTTTTGTATACTTATAAGAAAATAAGTTAATTATCAATTAATGTCTGAATTGTCTTAATTATTAGAAATAATGTTGAGTTTATTATTTTCATAAAAACGTAAATAAAAGTGAATTAGTACTGAATGTCCTTCCTTAAATAACGATTCTAATAATGCTGAAACTATGCCGATTCTCGGTAAACCTCACGCTTCTCGAGTAAATATCATATGTACCAAACATATTTCAAGGGAAGCCGATATTTGATTTATGATAATAACAACCTTTTAAGCCGGTTTTCACTTAAAGCGTGAGTCAGCGATATGTTGGTTGAAGTAACAAATTTGAATTCAAATTTCAGAACATATTTAATCAAAATTTTCTGATTAAAATTCTACTAAAGCACATATTTTTTGAAAATCCAAAACTTTAATATCTTTGACATGTAATGACATATCTATAAAAGTATCATCAGATCATGGAAAGATTGGTGGAAATCTGGGTCTTGGAAGAAGTAGAGTATCATGGCTGAAGAACCTGAGGCAATGTTTTGGCAAGTTTACTATAGAGATTTTCTAGGATTTCGTAAAACGAAGTAACCAAAATGATAATAACCAACCCCTGTTATACAAATAAGATACGAAAAGAAGAAGAAAATAAACAAATGCGTTACCATGGACACAAACGGCTTCGGATAATCCTGGAAAAGTTATTAAATGATGATGAGTTTTTCTGACGTAACATCCCGAATCTACTGATATTTTTTTTAATAATTTCTAAGTGTACATAACTCATAATTTGAAGAAACACTAATTTTACATTTAATGTTAATAAAATAGGCATACGCATATTTCTCGGCCAGTTTAACGCCTCTGGAGGCAGTTGCTTTGTAGGCAAGCCTTCTAAAATGCACCCTAGGGAAGCGTAGATTTGTCTTGTATCCGTGATATATTCAGTTTCCGCACTAGCTCAAAGCGTAACTCCTTTAAACCTCATTTGAGCATCGTGTAAGGACACTGGATTTGTGTGCTGTATTCTAGGGTCCTCCAAAATATAATATTTTTAGAAGCCTGCATTTCCCTATTCCTCTAATGTGAGTATCATTTCTTCTTCAGTATTAGCAAAATTACTTTGTGGCCTCATTTTATATAAATAATTAAACAAAATACTTTGTTTCAACCACTATTTATTGATTATTCTACATGTTTCAATACCTATAGTATCCTCCTCAGGAAACAATGTATACTGAAATTAAAAATACAAGCATAGATAAAAACAAAACTATAAAGTGGTGAATAAGTAAGAACTAATATGAAAAAAAAAATTTTAATGTGACTATTTGCAAAAAGAATTTAGTTATTTATAATATTTAGCTTGCTATTAACACTTTTTCTTTTTTATAAAGTTTCAAATTAATCTAATTGTAAACCCCTAGTATTTGTATGTATAATTTCTAAACCCTTGTTAATATCAAAAGAATGGTTCGTTTCCAAAAGGTGATTGGAAAATTCTGAATAGTTGTATAGAATAATTGCTTAACTAATATTTATCTGTACTTCCATAAAAACAAAATATATTTTTACAAATATATTTGAAATAACATTTTATTTGTGATTTTCAGAACATAGTTGCTTGATAAATATAACAAAATATAAAATGGACCAGGAGACCTGAATACCTGGCGCCACCTAGCAGGTTCCATTCGAAGTTTTCTGAGAAATATTATAATTTAAATGATCGCTTGCAACGGTAGCAATGGATGTTTCATATGTATTGTAGATGAAATTTGACGACACTAGAGTGTCCCTGTGGTGACTATATTTTTTCGATAAATAATTTTCTTCTGTGCATCTTAAGTATATTGTTACTGTGTCTTTGGGCCCTAGAGGATGGGAAGCCATAGGGGCCGCCACCGATCTAGCTCAGTCTGGGTCCTCAAGTGTGTGTGTGTGTGTGTGTGTGTGTGTGTGCGCTCTGGTGTCTACCTCGAATGGGATGATAATCGATTCAAAGACATTCTGATTTTCACTTTACACATTTATTCATAAAACATAATTAATCCCGACATTGGATGCACGAAAAATGTTCTGTAGATCTTCCTTCATCAGGTCAACTTTCCTCTGTGGAAGGTCACTTTTATTTATTTCTTCTATTTACGGAGTTTATCTATTGCTAACATCTGTCAACGCGGCCGTGGGGTGCCGATGCAGCTGAGGACCCGGGTCGCTACCGGAGATAAACCGGACACCATCTCGTCTCAGCCTTGTCCATAACGTCCATCCATCGGCTATCGCTCGCATGCCGCCTCCAAAACTATCCATCTCTGGGCACACCTCTTAATCTCCACCACCTCCCTCCGCTATATTCCTCCGGAGCGCAGCTCCACCGACGCGCCTATTTTCTGAACGTTCCCACCAAAATTGACGTTTTGATCAGCTGCCCTGCCCGTCCATTTAGACGGCCAATCATTATAAGTCGGCTACCCAGACATCAGTGCACAAATTCAAATGTCACAATATGCTTTCAAATGAAGTGTAACATAAAAAAAATATATATTGTATCATTGAACTCATATCAGATTAATAAATAAATAAATATAATAAAAAATTAAAAAATAATCTGTTTTGATAATTTTGTAACACGCATTAATTTAGCGGTTCATTGAAAGACAACGGACACGGATTGTTCTTGCGGTATCTCTGGTATCTGTTACATTCCAGCGCGTCGCTGAGAGCTATCATACCCTCCCGCAAATTTTCTCCTTGACATACTGATCCGGAAATAAATGTAACGTATAGATAACGTAACACTTTGTCACCAGCACGGTATTGCCACAAAATGTACACCGACATTCCTGCGTTCGACGCTGTATTACGAGCAGGGTCATCGTCTAATTTTAATATATTTTTTTAAATTGTAGCTGTAAAATGTTTAGAAGATTTTGTCAGACATTCATTCATTCATGCATTAACTATACATACATAAGATGTTCATACATATAAAGTATGTTATACAATGTTAAAGCGAGTAGTGGTGATGCACTTGTAGTATCAGATTAGGCAGTCTAGCCGTATATGTAGTACTTGGAGGTAGTAGACTCCAAGAAAATATCGAACAAATATCAGATATCTCATAGAGACAAATTTATTTTTTATTATATTTAATGTAAAATATATAGAAAAAAATATATGAAAATATATAGATACAGGACTTACAACCTGTCTTCAGCTGGCTTAAGTGATCACTTTACATTCACCAATTCTCACCCCTCAATCTCCACAATTATCAAATTTTTGAAAGTTGTATATATGTTAGTATGTGGACTCGCTTAGAGTACCACTACATCATCACCGTCTATGGACCAAATTTGATAATTCATTTTTCCTTTTTTTAAACATCATATATGTCATCACTATGAGAATCTGATTTTGATACGCGAGTCCAAATACTAACATATATTATATACAACTTTCAAAAATTTGATAAATGTAGAGATTGAGGGGTGAGAATCTCTGTAAGCTCTGTAATTACCCCATACTTCCATATATTTTCCATTAAATACAATAAAAAAATAGCTTTGCCTCTATGAGATATCTGATATTTGTTTAAAAACAGTGCCTTTGTAGGTGAAAACCCAGAAATTGTGGACATATAAAATATTACTAATATTATTATTGGATAATTGAATTTAAATACATCAAAAATAATTATATATGTATCTCTCGTCAACTTGCCCGTCTAGATACAAATAGGCTTGAAAGACACTGAAATTGGCAGTAAATGACCGCACACATCAGTTGGTTCAATCTCCCTGTCATACAAAATGCACAAGGCAGCGTTTAAATTAATGACTTGACGCTTTATTGCCCTTTATCGCCGCCCTCTCCACGTTTCACTCACCATGGACCCTTTTTATCTCATTTTCACTCATATTACGTCAAACAGCTCCATAATTTATATTTGATTATTTATGTACTGTTCAACGCCTATATGGGCTTTTACATTCATAAAATACTTGAGTGGCGATGAGATGAATCTCAGTACCATATAAACGCGTGAGATTTTGATCTACAAGAGAGAAAGAGACAATATCTAAAACCCGTGAGCACGACATTCGATTCGACAATCGATATGAACCATAGATACCCACAACTATTTACTCTAAATTACACAAAAAAGGTATTAAATTACAAATATTTATTATTATATATATATCTTAACTGTGTTTTATTAACTACTTAATTAATAATACACCAACCGGTTTCGGAAAATAGAATTTCCTTAGTCAGGATGTCAAGTCAACTATTAAAACCATATATATTATGTTATTGTAATGTTTTCTAAAAATCTTTTTTTTAAATTATTATTATTTACAAATAAATCTAGTACCTAATTTAAATTATTGCGATGATGAAAGATGTGAAAATTGACTTAATAATACAAAATTATTAGTAAATTTTAAAGAATGAAATGAATTTTGGTTAATTTTACACTTTTTATTCATTTCCAATGATACTAAATTATTCAATTTAAGATCGACAAATATTTATATGTAAAATGACGATACTAAATTGTTATCAAATGTGTGATCATTTTCTAGTAAATAATTGGAAAATTCTGAAAAACCATTACTCTTTGACGCTTATGTTAAAATTTCGACCTGTTTTAATAAATAGTATATATGATAGCAGTATAATCTTAAATAATCTATATAAAAATGAACATAGACCACGAAGTTAAGTTTTCATATATTAAAAACAATATATATTATGTTTAAACTGCTGATGGGGAGATTCACAGTCCCTCGACCGACAAACGGAGCGTCACTGCTTATGCTCGTCACTGACTAGCCAGTGAATGGGAAGAACGTAGGTCTCTACCCCCACAGTATGTAACACCTTTCTCACTCTCATCCTTACAGAGATATGTGTAGAAAAATCTGTAATCTCTTTAAATGCTGCAGTCAATGACTCAAGACCAAACAAATTGCGTACTAAATTCCAGACATATCAATGGAACACGACGCTCAGCATTGAACATACGATGAAAAAGAAGAATCATGTCATTTTCAAATAGTTGAGATCCTTGGTTTCGGTAGTTTCTCTTCTCTTTATCTTTTCCAACCCTTCCGACCCAAACCCGGTACTGCTATTTCTCTAGAATCTACAAATATATAAGTCCAATCATTTAGGGCTGGAAAATATTCCGTACAAAGCAATGGGCTGTGCTCACACTCATACGGTATTCCTGCCGGCACGACGCACTTATGGTAAGTGTGTCGGTATTTCCCACGACCTCTGGCATATACCTGTTGGATTAAATGGGCGGTTTATTCCGCTCTCGGTAGGAAGAGAGAAAATACACATTTCACTTTCGAGAGATTGAACAAATACAGCGGTCTGTATTCCGGCCGCGGGATATTATTCGAAAACTTCCAGTAATTGAATCTATAAAAGGCAAGCTGGCAAAAACAAAACATGTTCTCGAAATAGGTAATATTTTTGGGGGTGTGTGCGTTCGCGGAAAATGAAATAACACGCACAATAGAGCCCACACTGATCTTTGATATTAGAACAAAAAAATATGTATAAATTTGGTCAAAAGCAAAAAAATGTAATGTTTGTTAATTAATTAACAGGAAAAATAATGTATTTCAGTAATTAAAGAGTATAATGTCCTAGACATAAGACAAATCTTTATTCAATTTTTCCATGCTGATAACAACTCACCCCAAGAAATAAATCATGGACACAACACAAGACAAACAACGAACATCTACCCGCCAGTTCCGAAAGCAACGACACTATCAAAGATTCTACATGTTCTTAGCTCCGAAACTATACAACTATATATGGACCCAATATATGGTCCATTCGGGTAGAGAGCAATCAGAAGCATGGCTATCCAACATTCTAACGTAATTATTATACAGTACATACACTAATAATTCACTAGTTCTACAACACTTCCACTACATTTTTATTTCTGACGAATCTTTATCTTAAATAACACCAAAACAGCACGAAAAAAACTGGCTACTTTAACACAGACTTCAGTCTAGCAAAGTAGCCAGGACAACGCTGTATATATCAGAGGTGGAGACTACTCCATCCCACACAATAAACTACGAGTATCTAATTGCAATATAATTGTATCTTATGTTTATCATGTTATATTAGAATATATTCACCTCTGTTACAACAAAAATATGTATGTCAATAGAGTCTAAATAAATAAATAAAAATTAGACAAAAACGTGAAATAGGCAAAAAAGGCATGGATGGTGAGCTATCTATTTTCCAGAAGCTGAATATCGAGGATATACTCTCAACCAATTGCCTGAAATGTATCATTGAATTTTTTGTTATTTGCGATAAGAAGCTTGGAGAAGCTTATTGTGGTGGGGCTCGTCGAAGGACGGAAAAGAAAATGAAGATCCGTTACTCGGTGGACCAAGTGGAAAAAGCAACGGACAAGACACAGGGCTTGCTGTGGTTGAATTTTTTGCAGGGTTCATGCGGTGTGCTGTCCACGTGATGCTAAATATCCTTCTACAGCAATACATTTCGAAGGCGCCTATTTTACGTTTGTTGCTCTTACGGACTGTCCAAGTCTCCGCCTCATACATGAAGATTTGAAAGACAAGAGTGTATACCAATATAATTTTAATTATTAATTTAATGTATTAATTATATGTATATATTTATTGTTTTATAAAAATCCCGGTAGCGCAAAAATCAATTTTGTCGAAAAATATTGTTTTATATGTATATAATTACAAAAAATACATTAAATTAGTATTTAAAACATCACAGACTTATGTTTTGAATAATTACAACTCACAATAAGAATGTGTTCTCTTTATTAATTTTAATTGCTTGCTTTACGTCACCGATTTCGTTTAGCTCAAGCTTCGTCAAGGCATGTTTAAAACTAACAATAAATAATAAAAGAGTACACTTATATACATATAAAGAGAGAGAAAAAATATAAAATTACATGCGAAAGAGAGATACAGAATACATATACATGTATGGAAAAGAGGGAGATAAACTACAATAGACGGAACATTTATTTTATTTTTTAAATAAAACATGTAAAACCACAAAGTGATATAAAATATGTTAGTATTTTGGTTAAGAAGGTATGGGAAGTAAAGATTATTATTGTGTGGGTGTATAGCAGACTAAATCAGGTTAGAATACTACTTACGTTTATCACTTGATTTATCATTTAGCACAGTTTAGCTGGAGAATTACAGAGGCGATTCTTGGAGAGTCTGTAAGGTGGCGGTGAGAAGAATGAAGCCCGAGAGCTGGCTTTCTAGACGGTTGCGGGCGCATTCGTATTTGCACCTAACTTCGATACTGAGTGCGTTTTTACGGCTGTTAGGATCTCTGTTTTATGCACTGGTATAAACAAAGTACTTTCAGAATCGTCGGCGGTGATGATGAGGGTGAAGGCGATAGACCTCCAAAAAACCAATGAATGGTTGGGAACGTAAGATTGGGACTTTAATTAAAAATAATAAAAGGTTTATTCTCATTCTTCCAATCATATTAACTGCCATTAGTATCGTCATCACGATGATATCGGAGCGTCCAGCCTGGCATAATGTGCGATGGCCATCGGGATTAGGTAGCTACCTACCTACTTTGTGTCTACTTCACTAGATTTCCCCACCCACTTCGCTAGATTATTTCTAGATGGACACTTTCAACCATCTATATCAGAGATTCCCAACCAGTGTGCCGCAAAATTTATCGCGTTTAGTTAAATTCAAGAGTATTCTGAGTAGACTCTATTCTGGACAATTTAATGATTTTTTTACTTCTATCACTATTAATTATAATGGAATACACCTGCGATACGTTATTTTCTTACGTTACTCATTTTATGGTATTACGAAAAATATTCATTTATTTATTTTTAATATACCGACCATCAACAGGTCGCTAATAACCCTGATAGATTGTTCTAGTAGTCCATTTAAGTACAATGTAAAAAAATTCAAATCACCTAGGGAAATACGGTGTTACAAAATACACATTTTTATGGTTAAGAGATTATAAACATAATATTAAAACTACGAGTACTAAAGTACAGAAGTGCATAAACGAAGTTTCTTCCGGATTAATAAAACACATTTTTTGGCGCGTCTTGCGAATCGGCCGCGACACATATTATTGACACCTTTCCGCGTCCAAATTCACACCTATACCTTTCCTCATACTCATCTCTCCAGTGTGAAATGTGATCTTGACGTCAGCAGTCGTCAACGTGATCGATATTTGTTCGATCGCGATATCATTCGCGGTATGGATTTGTCAGCTCCAGTGCACCAGCACTGTAATTTATGATATTGTGTTTGATCACGTAGTGTTTGTTATTTTTGTGCCACGTGTGAAGTTTTGATATCGCCGTTTTCAATTGGAAGCAGAGATCTGCCCATCTACGTGCCGTTTGTGTGATTCTTGGCTGCGACTGCGGTGTGATAGAGGCGTCATACACAAAGTAAGGCGAGCAGTCCTTCCTAAATCACCATCGACCCTTATCACTTATATCTAGGTTACCTTATTTCCTTCCTTTACGGGACGCGCGACTCGGAGATCGCGCAATTCGTTCATTAGATCCTATCGGCGCAGGACTTACGTCTCCTTTACAAAGGCTGATCATGTAACACGCAACAGTCCTCGGTGTACAATAAATAATTACGTTTGGTTATTTTCCCAGATAAAATACGCAAGATACATTTATTTAAGAGTTTGAAAAATACATAAGTAGTTACATTAACATTCACAACAACACGTTGTGTACATTGAAGAGTGTACCATAACACCAAATAGGTTGGTATCTATTATCTTTAACCTTGAATGGTATACAGTTTTATTATAGAATAATATTTAAAAATAAAAGCTATAAACATAAATAAATACACGTCAGTGAAAGTAAATATATTCAAAAGGTTTTCCAAGAACAAATAAAATAAATAAATAAACTTTATTTTAATTACAGAAGCGTACAATAGAAATAGGTTAATATTTTCTTCCAATCCTTTAAACTCTACCAGTGGTGTAACTACGCCAATGCAGCCAATGCAGTGCATTGGGGACCACGTAAGACAAGGGCCCATAAGGTCCGCGTCGTACAGTACTTTTGGTATTGATAGTATTCCCAGCGCTAGTATGGACTGATCATTTATTAACAACGCTGTAAAATGAAGGAACTTTTGCGAGTGTATAAAAATACATAAAAACACACTTTTGTATTTTTCACGAAAGTATATATGTTATAGGAGACAAAATTTATTTGTAATATTAAATAGATCAAACGGCGTGTTACTTAATATTTTTACATCTTATAAAGAATACATTTAACCTTTTTACATTTTGCATCTCTCTCTTCTATAATTATACCTTGTTAATTAGTTCTTGAAATCTATTTGTAATTATAATTGTTATTTTTTATTATATGAGACTAATCAATATCTCAAAATACTTTCAACTTTAACCAAATATTTTGTTATTAACTTTTAGTATGCACTCTTTGGTTTTTAATAAATACCACCGCTGAAAGCTTGTTATAAACATTAGCCAAAGAATGAATCTATATACCGGATTTACCCGCGTTGCTTTGCTTTGTCGAGAGAGACTGCCAAGAGAGTAACCACTCCTATAACAGTTCCGGGTAAGTGTATGTCCCTTCTGTGGAGGCTATAGAGCTTCCCATAAGTAATTTAATAAATACATGAATTATAAGGGTAAAAAAACTGTAACTAATCTATTTTTAATAAACTTAACTAGCATTAATACCCAGTTTCGCCCGAGCAAGAATAATATCTAGGTCGCGTCTAAGTAGGTACCTTATATAATACCTTCACTCAGCACAGCATGGGTTTAGCACGTGAGTGAGTACTTTTAAATTCATTAAATTTATTACCTACGGGTTGCAGCTGCACATTAGCCAAATACCCCTACTCACTGTTGGAAATTACTCCTTTGAGAGAGTTAATAAATTTACAAAGAGCCAGTTGGATGACGACATCCAGTATTAAAAAAAATATTTAAATAATAACACTGTTTTATAATATAGTTCCAATATTTAAGCTATAAACCAATGTAAATATGAATTACTAATATAAAAAATATAACAGGCGAAATCAAAAGTGACTAAAGGATTAAAACTTGTATAGTGAGTGCCAATCGTTGCTGCGTGGCTTACAAATAATTTGTACTTAATGGTTTTTCAAAATTTTTCAAATCATTTATTAGAATATGATCAAACGATAATAGTTTTGAATTGTCTGTTTTACATGTATAATGTTGGTTTTAAATGGAATAATTTAGAATCATTACAAAATAAATTAAATAACCAACTAAATTTAAACACAAGTCATATTCTAAAATTTTGTATCAATAAGTCAATTTCCATCATCGTAACAATTTAAGGTTTATTTTTTAAATATTTATTACTGTATTTTTACAAGAATAAGTCGCACCCTAAATTAATGGACAAAATTTTTTGGAAAAAAGATTTTATTGAAAAAGGCATTTTCTTCATAAATTGCACCATCTTCAGTCCCATCCAGTACAGTGCTATTTTATTTTATTTTTATTTATTTAGACAAAAATAAACTTTTTCAAATCATTAAATTTGCACGAGTATGAAGTTCGACAGCAGTACGCGTAATACGTATTCCCAAACATCACGCTCGGTACTAGTGTCTGGTGTCACGTCTGTCCATAGTCGTTTATCATAGATAGGACGGTAGTTGTAGGTTTATTTTTTTCAAATAAAATTGGGAAAAAAGTGCCACTTATACTTGTAAAAATACAGTAATTTCATTTTAAAATATATATATATATATTAGAATAACATGATATATATGTTTTTAATTAGTTAATTTGACATCCTGAAGAAGGTAAAATGGTATTTTCTGAAACCGGTTCGTGTATTAATTAATAATAAAGTGGTAAAAAAATAATGTGAAATAATTTATATTTTTATTTATTATCTTTGTTTTATTAAACTCAATTTAGTGGTTAATAAAACAAAGATAATAAATAAAAATATGAATTTTAACCACAAAGATAATATTGCTAATTTTAAAAGTATAAAATAATTTAAAAATTAATTATTACCACATAGTTGATTTTGGTAGTATTAAGAATATAATAGCAATATAATTATTATAAGTTTATCATGTTATATTATAATAATTTATATTCATGTCTGTTTCAATAAAAACTTGTATAAATAAAGTCTAATATAGTTCTAATGCATTACAAAGAAACCGAGTCATTTTAAATTAAAATCTGTTCAAAATATTAAACTATTGCATTCTTTTAGCGTATTATATCAGACCAGGACGAGTTTTAAGGGCTTTTTTCATGATTACCAAAAATTGAAAATTTCTCCATGCCTTTTGCCGGAATTTCGCGGGAGATGTTCTTTTGGTGACTAATACTAAATGTACAAAGTTTGGTGCTGGTCCCCACTTAAACGTTGTTCCTAAATAAGCGCTGAACGTTTAAAATCTCATTCCATTGTTTCACCACTTTGGAATAGCTTCACGGAGTAGGTACTGGTTCTTTTCTATGTAAATTTACCCAACAGTGAGCGTTCCTGCTTTCATTCTGAAAGCCGAGCATCCTGGCCGAACGCTACCTCCGCCGGAGATCCCCTTAAGCCTGTTTCTCAATAGAACATGTCAAATAACAATAACCGCATTTGCACAAAGCGCAGCAAGTTAAGCGGTGTTTTATCCATTGCATATATTAACATATCGTATATCGCGTTAGATAATTTCGTTACATTTTTATACGATCTCACTTTTACCATGTGTTTTATTTCGTCCGTTATAGGTACCAGGATCTATGCTAAGTATGTTCAAAGGGCGACAAGTATCAATCGTGGTATCTTTCGCATGCTAAGCCAGCGCTCTTCTAACTTAACCAATCCCCTAATAAAATCTAATATCAAGTTATCATTTAAGTTTATAATGCTTGTTTAGTTGTACTAGAATTCATTGTGTTGGCTTATATTTTAAATATTTGTAGGTACATTATTATTTAAATTTAATGCTGATATTTTAATTTATTTGAAAAATAGTACAAAATAAACGAATTAATTAGAAATATATACAAAAAAATCTATTTACAGAAAAATATACAGATTTTAATGTATACCTTTCTGATTTAACTCATTTAATCCTTATTAAAAAATATCACAGAACTGTGTTCTGAAATTGCAACTTCACAATAAATAATGTGTTTTCCTTTTAAAATCAGCAATGTTATCTTTGTGGTTAAGATTCATATTTTTATTTATCTTTGTTTTATTAACCACTATTTAGTGGTTAATAAAACAAAGATAATAAATAAAAATATAATGTGTTTTCGTTAAAAATACGTGAAATCCTAATTCCTCAGGACGTCTGCAATGGTATTCGGTTCCAGAAGTTCCAGCTTCTTTAATTTCCTCTATTCCCCGGTTAGATTATCACGTATTGGGCCGTAAATCTTACGCGTGACTTTATTTTCGAAGACATGCATCTATTTTCTTGCGCTAAAGCTAAACCAAATTTCACATCCATATAGAATGATCAGTGTTAAACATATTAATTAAATTCTTTTAACTGACTGAAGATCGTAATCTCTATAAACTCCCACCCTCTTGATTATACTCCTCCACTTTTATCAGCACTCGGCAGCGTCCTTACTTTAGGGCCTGACCTTACCAAAGCTGACCGGACTACCTTAGGGCTATCACCAGAAAAGTGCCTGTTGCCTTTTCCACTTGGTCGGTCCAACGTGTGGTAGATCTTTCACTTCCTCTTCGTCAACCGAAGTAGCCCACTACAATAAGCTTCTCCAAGCTATCTTCCCTTCTCGCAAGATTCCCTAAAAATTGAAGGATTCGTCTCAAGCTGCAGGTTGAGAATCTGTCCTCGATGTTCAGCTCCTGATAAATGGATACATTCTTGCGTCTCGCCGTCCACGGTACGTACGTGTCTCTAGCACCACACCGTCTTCTCCCTCTTGCCTTCAGGGTCTATGATTCCACACCATATCAAAATAAAGAATGCACCAGAGGCTGTATAAGCCCGACTTTTGACTTTCACTAGGTCTTTCTTTATTTTGTCAAGTCTGGATATAGAATACTTATAACTTACAAGGCAAGTCAAAAACTATCTACATTTTTCTTTTCTACACTTTATTTACACTGATTTTATAGAAGCCAAGCTCATCGTGGGTGATTCGATGGGCAGAATGAAATACTGATGTTCAAAGAAGACGCTACCTCACTGATGTTAAATCGCCTATTTGCACGAATTATCTTGTCGTCCGTGGTGGAGGTTGACGGACGTTCTGCTTCCTCTTCGTGCGTCACACTCGTCCGGCCACTTTTAAACTTATCGATCCACAAAAAATACTTTTACCTGATAAAACACTGTCCCTATATTGCGATAAATACCAACCAATCAGAGAAATTGGATCACGGCTCGTTGTTCCTTCTTGTTGACATGCTTACATTAAGGTAAATTACGCGATCGGGATCGAATTTCGCACACGTGATTGTAGTCGTACTAATTTTAAGCATGCGTGCACAGAAAGCAGTATGACAACCTTGAAGATGTGTAATGGCGAAAGTGTTGATAATTTTCTTCGTATATTAATTGTGAAAATAAATATTAGCTAAGTTTGACACATTCTGTGATTTGTCGTTTCAAAGTCAAATGTGAATCCAGCGTTACACCGTAAACAGTATGAGAGCAGAAGATCTCCAGAATGTTCGGCTACGACGATCGTACACTATGTTGTTTCATTGATAATTCAAGTGAAAGTGCTTAGTTTTTGTGCTCCGTAAGCCATTTCAGGCACTTATGAGATTCAACGGGTATCGCCCCATTTCCGCTGGCATTCGTACACTTAATATGGCGTTTGTTTATTTCCTTGCGACTTGGCCAATATCACGGCGTGTGAGTGTGATTTACTACTCGAGCAAGTGTAAGATCCATTTAACTTTAGAGGTACGGAAAATGTGCTGACGCGGAAAGCCAAGCAAACAACACTGACTGACATTGTCGCTTTGGACTAAAAGATATGTCGCTTTTATTTTACGACAATACATTTTTCTCATGCGTAACTTTAAAGCAGGTAGGCATAGTGGAGTAGTTCGCGACTCCCTTAGAAACTACGACCTATTAAAGTAAAGTATGTTCTGGAACTTCATCAAGGTACGGGTGTACAGTTGGGGAATCCTGAGGAGATCGGACTCCTCAGTGTATTGCTTCCTAAGGGATATCTGCCAGCAGTAGTGTTAAGAGTTGCGAGTCGACCTCTTTATTTTTTAAGTTATATTGTATCTTGTCCCCTATAAGGAAGTATTTTTCCTGCAAGTCCGCTTCTCTGCTATCCTGGATTATTTCCGCCATGTTTGAAAATATTCTCTATTCGCTGTGTATAGTGAAGATTGTGCATATAGTAATTTTTACTTTTTATCTCTCACATGTTAGGTATAAGTTATCTTATTATATGAATAATAAAGAAATTTGTAGCCGTTACATATTGTAGCGGAACAAGGTTGTCTTATATATAGCATTAAAAAGATGTAAACCTAGTATACAGGAGCATTCACTCGTATAACAGTTCTGGATGAGGGGTGGGTCACCTCTTACAAGTATAATGTAATTTGTAATTGTAATTTAAAAATTTGTAATATGAATTGATAATTCTGGCGTCTGCTATCAAATTACTCAAAGGTATTTGAGATTTCGTAAAAATAAGGTAGATGGCTCTTTCAAATTATGGAACGATTAAATGTATTAATATCAAAAAGGTAACATATAGGTTCGAAAATTTGTCGCTAAAAATATAGTCGCTATAGCATAGTTAGATAATGCACCTTCCCCGGTTTGGAAAGAAAGAGATCCAGGTTCGAATACCGGTGGCGCAACAACAATATTTTTCGATAAAATTGATTTTATATGTACATCTTTCTAATTAATATATTTAATTCATATTTAATGTTATTTGTTGGAATTGTACATACATTACGATCATCGATCCATTCATCGACAACACAGCTTTGCAATGCTCAACTGGACTACAGTCAAATATTCGACAGCGAATTCAACCAATTTAATTTCGTTTAAAATACCTGGATATTTTTAATAATTTAAAATAGTACTGCAAACAGATATATCGAAAAAAAATATTTTTGTTATCTTTCTCTATTGACCATATTGTCATATTATTATACTATTTTTGAGTACTTATTTTCAACATGTATGTATTTTGATCAGCTTTATCAGGTGTTTTTTGCTGTACACTGAGTCATGGTTAAATACAATGTTTTGATCCCAACAAAACAATTTATTTCCGATAGATCCCTTTGTCGTACAACCATTAACAATAATAATAATAATGATAATACTACACGGTGGGCTTCAATTCTGAACACATAGAATATGTGTATTTATTAATGACATTTTCAATTTGATTTCCATAATTACCGATGTATATATTAGTGATGAGGATGAAAATGCATATGGTTATGTATTATACTCGTTCATATAAATACAAGTGTTTATGCCAACTGCAAGAGCAATTATAATACATTAATGAAAGCTGGTACCCTGACCAGAGAATGATAACGCCTACAGAATAGCTACATATACAACAATGGCCGTGACTGAAGTGGTTATATATGTAATATTTATATATGTGAACTTTTAACTTTTTTTTATTTATTTTTATTTATTAATATTTTTCTTGGTTTTCTTTTTCTTTTTCATAGCATTATATTTATTTCGTAACTTTAATATATAACATAATATGTATTATCTTTATGGCGAATCGGGTTAAAATAAACATCACGCTGGAATAAACACACTATTATTTTTATTATTATCAACCATTAGCTGAGGCATTATCTATATTTACTTAAAGCCGAAATTTACTGATTTTGTAAGTCTACAAATTGTTAAATAAATATATTAAATGATATCAGCTATTTTAACTAGTTTCCAACCTTTATCGCATCACAGCACTGAAATAATAAAAAAATATAACATTTTATCAGAACGCTGAAGAATACCCGTGTACCTACCTATTACTTTTAAAACTTGAATCAACAAATTTAACGTATACACTCTGAAAATTAAATCACCGCAATTTGTAAGTAATAAATATTTATTTATTATAATATAATATACTATATTTTTTAATTAAATTATCGTTATAATTGAATCATCCACACGTAGAAGGGTATATATGATTTTTTGAACTTCCGTAATGGATCAAATGATCAATATTTTAAAAAAATTATAGATATTTCATAGAGACGAAGCTCTGTATATTTATATTATATGGGAAGTATGGGTATTAAGAATATAGCTTCTATATTTCTAAAATATGATTCTCATTTGTGACATCTATGTTGTTTCAGGATAATAAATATCAAATTATCTCACCATAGATGGCGACAATGAAGTTGTGGTTAATACTCAAAGTGTTTCTACATAGTAACATATTCAAAACTTCAAAAAATTTGATAGATATGAAGGTTGATTGGGTGGAATGGTGAACGTTTCATTGTGTAAAATAATCACTTACGCCAGCCGAAGACAGGTCGTAAATTCTGTAATACCCATACTTCCCATATAATATTAATATAAATAGCTTCGTCTCTATGATATATTTATAATTTGTTTAATAACAATGCCTTTGGAGGTAAAAATCCAGTTATCGTGTGTTCTAGAATATATTCAAATATTGTTAAGATGAATATTTTAGTGTAAAAACATTATTTGTGAGATAAAATATTATCCTACAAAAAATCTCATAATGCCTACATTCAAAAAATAAGATAATATGTCGGACCTTAGTCTGTGAGACCGTGTAACAAAATGTATCAATACTATCACAATAGAATTGTCATATCAGAAAAAATGTATATTTGATAATAATTTACTCGTCGCCTGAATAATCAAATAATATTATACTATACCCAACATTAATTACTAAGTCCCCGTGTACCACTTCCAAGCCCTCGGGGCTGACGCGTCCTCCCCTTTGAAATCTCTCCACATCCCCTAGAATCCACCTTCCCTAATATGTTTTTCGTTTGTATAATATCTCAAATAGTGTTACCGCGTGGTCAATTATTGCATAATACGGGTTGATATATATAATAAAAAATTGTTATTATTATTGTATTTTTATCTCCTGATAATACCCTACACCACCTGCGCCAATTTGCTATGGCTTATAGGCTCTGATGATGATCTACCAGATGCATCCTTTGTTGGGGTGAGATGTGGTAACTAGAATAATACGCTGTTTGTACAATGTGATAATTACAGTATTTATTTCCGACTGATAATATTACAAATTATCTTAGATCTATATTCAGAGAGTGACGCGGAGTCCTTCTTATACAGGATGCGGTATCTCTCATTTAAACCCTTCCCAAACTATAAAGTTACACAGGTCTACCGCTCAAATTAAATCTGTAATATTTCGGTAAATATACGCAACATACACTTCATATTTTGGTTAATTTGAAGGAAAATATTTACACTTAGAAATGACTAGTGAAAAATCAATTATATAAGGCGAATCATATAAAATTATATAAAATTAATACGTTGACAAAAATACCATTTGTGGCAAGACAGAAAGAAATCACACATTAATTTCACAGGGAAAACAATATAATAGTGTCTCTTTCTCACTAATTAAATGTAGATATATAAAAAGGAAGATTGTACTATACAATGCAACCTCTTATACAGAACTTGATGAATGCTCCGAATTATAATATTACATTTAAAAAATATATTTAATGTTCAATACTTAAATTTATTTATGGTATTAACCATTTTTTCACATTTTAAAGGCTTATAGAACTCTAATATCTTACAGTAACACGAGTTGACAGCATGGCTGCGTACGAGTGTTTTATATCACGGTATGGTAAAGGTTAAAGAGGCACAGCTACGCGTCGGGAGGGAGGAGAGTGATGGGAGTGATGACATTGAACAGATTTATACGTGCCGATTTTAGTGTCAATTAGGCTTATTCTAGTGAGCAGAGCGCTTTTGTTATCGAGGAGTTTATTAGAAATGGTGAGTCGCCATTTCGCATCCACTTTGCGCACCCATTTTTAATGAACGTGGTATAGAAAATGTTTGATTTCAATAAGATTACACAACGGCCCACATATCTCGTCGTTTTCTTAAAATCATCAAAGAAATGTTTCCTGGACATGTTGTCTCCTTGCATGGTGATGTCGGCTGGCCTCCACGCATGTCAGATTTAACAGGCTGTGATTTTTTTCTGTGGGGCTACCCCAAATCTAAGGTATTCCAACATCGGTTCAACAATTGAGAACCTCTCAAAGAGGCGATCACCCAGGAAGTTGCTGCCATTCCGCCTGAGATGACCCGCAGCGTTATGAAAAACTTCCAAGAGAAGCTCAGTGAATGCAATAATGATGGTGGCCGTTACTTAAAAAACGTGTTGTTTAAAATCATCTTCAGTAATAAACTAAAACGGGCGAGGGCGGTTCGAGAACGGGAATTGAAAGGGGTGGAGGGGGGGAACCCCCTTTTATCTACTTTCGTTTATTAGTGAAGATGTTGCGGTAAGCATCAAAAATGTTTTAATTAATATGTTATAGTGTAAAGTAAACAACGATGTGTTTTTTTATTAATTAATAAATTTTTCAAAAATTTTTTTTTTTTAAATTAATTACAATGGACGGTTTTCCATAATATAAATCACTAAAATTTTGAAATATTATAAAGGCGACTATAGTGGCCGCTTCATAGCCGTGGCAAGCGTTTCCGTAAAATTTATTTTAAATATATTTTTTAATCGAAGTTAGATTGTACACCACAGTATAATCTAACTTAACCGATTAATGCTTACTCATTCAGACAGGATTCTCAAAATGTAATAAAACTGCATTATTTTTTATAACATACATAAATAAAGTACCGCTCGGGCGATAATATAATGTGCATTACGTTTGATGGTTAACGAGCGGCGATGGCGCATTCGCGGATTGATGACTGGCGCGACGCCCGTCGCCATAAACAGTAGCAGCGGAATAATTCAAAACTCACGTTACTGTGCACGCAAAAAATTTGAATGAATGAATGTTTTCATATTTTCAATATTGGTAAAATCAAATTTGTGGTTAAAACAATCTAAAATAATGAATCTTTTAATGATGAATTTCTTATCAAAATAATATGATTATACACCGCAAACGAACGATCTTTTTTTTTATATAAGATGACTAAAAAACACCGCCCTAGACCGAGACTATAATCCGTGGATATTGTAGAGAAGGCAATATATCACAATACAGCAAATCCTACAATTCCGAGTGTTTCCCGGCTTAGCGGGGCGTTATTACTACACTAACCGCGGCAGGCATTATTGCCCTGGTAAGCGCGCACACGTTGTTCACTGCCACCGCCTGTTTGTACTAGACTCAAAGCGAGAGCATAAAACCGTGTTTAATTTCATAATATCAGAAGCTTTGCGCTTTCACGGACCCAACTATCCAACCGTGCAGGTTTAATTCCAGTCGAGGCTTTGATACGATTTTCAGTCATTATGTCGTGCAAACCGGTGTCGAAATCAACACATTTATCCACTGTATTGTATGAATAACTAGAAACGGTTATCTGCGTAGTCGAAGATGGCATCGATCGCATTCGATATATTATATTTCATACACTTTCTTGTACGGCGTAGAAACATGGACGATTGAGACAAAACAAATTAAGAAAGAGAAAAAAAGATGTCAAAAATACTGTTGACAGTTCGACGCACTAATTCTGACAGGCTCACAAATCAATGTTACCAACCACTAAACTTTTCACTGTGTTTCTTATACTGTAGAAAATATTTTAAATGCGAGGCGGTTTCCCCAGATCAGGCCATGTTTATGTGGGAAATTCTCTTAATATCTTCTTGTAAAACTTTTATGTGTGCGAAAAAAAATTTTACAGACAACATCAAAAAACGCGTAAATTTTATGATGAGACAATTTTTTCGACATACTATTGCAGGCGCTCTTAGAGTTTGTCTCAATAGCACAAAATATAGTGAGATACATCAATAAACTTAGTTTATACTTGTAAAAACGTTATATTTATCTATAATTAGTATTATCATAACATAATTCCGCTTATGACTATGTTTAATTATCGTACAGTATAGTGAGTAAGATTAGAAAATAATCACCTAGGTGGTTTGGTCAAATGGAAGAATATAAGAGACTTAATGAAAATAAATCGATTAAAATAATGTACAGAAAAAATGTATGTATCTAAAAAAATTCCTATCCAGGGCAATGCGTTATCATTTTGCCACGTTAACCATTTATGTTTCCGCCAAATTTTGAACATATATTCTGTATAGTCTTTAAAAATTACACATCTATTATTCCATTTAATTTGTTTTAATATCACAGAATTTAGTTCTGAAATTGCATCATAAAAATAATTTGTATTTTAAAAATTGCAACTTAATGGAGGCTGCAATCCTCAATCGCGAGCAAACGATTCGGAAGAAGATGCACAAATTGCTCAATTCTGCAAATGCAACTCGGCAAGCTCTCCCAACGAAAGAGCACAAAAGATTTGTAATCAGATTTTATCCTTGACTACACCATAAAGACACATTTTTAACCAGTAAAAAGATATAAATTAAAATATATTTGCCGATATACTTATATACTGCAACCACACGTGTGTTCGTATATATTAATTATGAAAATTTACGTCTCGACAGCTAAAAGGTTTTCACATACAATTCTGCCTTTATTATATATATTAAATGTGGTCTCCCGGGGGAAGGAAAGTTTGTGTAAGTATTCCGAATTAACGGATGGAATATTTCAACTTTTACATCAAAGGTAAAATGTCGTCATATTTCATCTCCCCCCTGCAGAGATAAAATATTAACAAGTCACGGCAGTTGAGTAAAATACGTTAAAAAAATATTCGTGTTTTGAACCATTACAATGTGTATATCATCGTAAACTGTGTAATTAATCCGCGTTAGTTTATTTTAATACAGGATATATTTTATCAGAGACTGAACGTTAAAAATAGAAATAGAGCGTTTGTAAGAAGGTTTAAAAATTACGGAATATTTTCTAGTAGGTTTGTGGGTGAACATTAGTATAGTATCGCGAATATATAGATACTACATTTTAAGACACCAATGAGGAAGAAATGTAGGACAAAAACACTTATCTTCTGACCGAATAGTATGCCAGAGGCCTGTGAGAAGAATTGTTTAAGGTGTAAATGGTATTGCACTGTACACACTCTTGGAATAATGGAGAGCTTGGTCCAGTGGCAAGAGTGGGCCGAGACGACTGGAGCTCTCTATTACTTTACAGCCTTTTCCGGTCTATGCACAGCACCTTGTATATTCCTCAATATATTAGGTTCCCAGATGCGTACATTGGTACAGGGTTGCACTGCCACCGGGTGACATATACGGGATAATCCATAAATTCAATCAATTATGATATGGCATCTGACACCTGCCACTTGTTACATCAACTGTATGCAGGAGTGATGTGATACATGTGTCTGTGACATGTAACTTGCTTCTTTTAAATGTTGTTATTTAGTTATTTAATTTGATACTCTAGCCGTATTGTTCACCATGATTTAAATATTTTAGGGAACCACGACACTCGGCATGGAGACTCTAGCATAATAATTAATATTTCTTACTTACCATCATCCAATTTACTAACTTACCACGCTGTTTCTTCGCAAGGGTAGGTAGATAGAGACGATAAAATACCACACACTTTTTTTATCACCGTCGGGTCGTGTAGCGAGGTCTTGCCAGTCGTGTTATCGGTCCATTTTATTGGAAATCGACCATTCGCCCTCCAATCTAAGTGACCACCATTTTCTCCAGACTATCTCAATCTCTACTATCAACGTGCTCAAAGTATGAAAAAAATATTTTCATGCAACATGAGTCGCAAACACCACATTTCGAAGACGTCGAACATGTTCCTCTCTTTCCTTCGTACAATCCATATTTCGACTCCATTCAGAGCTAAGGCGAACAAAACTTATCTTATATATCTTTTATCTTACCATATCTTTTTCAGTCTTTATATTTTTATAAAAATCCTGAGTTAAATTGAAGATATTTGTTATAGTGGAAGGAAATTTTCTAGGAAGGATAATGCTGCCAAAGATATTCAAAAGAGGGTAACCGCAAGGAGTGAGGTGGAACTTCCAACAAAGTTTAAATACTGTTATCGCTAAAACGAACTTGTCATCTAAAGCTTAGTTAGCAATTCTGTTATCAACGGAGTTTTGGTACAAATAATAATTCATGGAACTAGTGCTTGGAACTGGTTAACTAAGAATGAAAATAGACCGAATCACGTTGAAATGGACATGCTCAGGCATATCATTAACACCGTCATTATCAGCCTTTGTTTATCTACTGCTGGACGAAGGCCTCTCCGAGTATCTCCCACACTTCTCTGTTCGTTGTTATTCGTTTCAACGCAGAAATAAGTCAGTCCAGCGGATTTTGCGGCATCTTTTTGGCCTATCGATTCCCCTTTAATTCCACTGGACGACTGCTATTCAATTACTTTTCAAACAAAATCCTAGAAGTCAACAAGCACTTCAAAAAAGCCATCATAGCTGGGGAAATTAATATTAATATATTTGGAAATAGAACAGAGGCTACAGAATATACTAACCTTCTTGGGCACTATGGTTTTATATCATTAATTAATACACCAACAAGAGCTTCGCGGGAGGGAGAAATTAGAATTGGCCACATTTTTGTTAAAATTAAAAATCCCTCAGTATCCTTCCTAGTCTTCCATTCTTCAATCATATACCACTTTACCACCGCAGCAGGCATTCAAAATACAAATTAACATACAAAAGTTTTAACATTTTACAAAACTAAAATTGATGATGATGAGCTTAAGAATAGCCTAACTAATGAATCTTGGTCTCTGATACTAGACGAACAAGGCGTAAATGTAGCAATGGAGAATTTTATAAAAATCATTTAAAAGTACCTCGTGTCGCACACCTGCACTAAATTAGTAAAAAGGAACCCACATAAAAGCCTTGGATTACTTCTGGAATCGTAAACTCCATACACAAAAGAAACAAAATACACAGACAAATCAATAAAAACCCAAAAAATGAAAATCTTAAACATGACTATAAATTATATATAAACCTCTGTAACCACGCCAAAAATAAATACTACAAAAACTAAATCTTACAAGCTCAATCTGAAACGAAAAAAAATTTGGCGTGCAATAATAGAAATAGCAAATAAAAATACAAATAGAAGTAAAAATATTAAAGATCTTAAAATAAACGATGTTGTCTTGAATACGGAGGACTACTCCTCCATCATTGTCAATTACGTAAATACATACTGCGCGAATGTTGGAGCCGATCTTGCCAAAAATATACTTGAAAGAAAAAAAACGACTGAAGAACATCTAACAAACAATAATGCTACAAATCCACCAGAATTTTCAATGTACTTGACCGATACTAATGAGAAAGAAATTTTTAAGTACATACACTCTCTGAGTTCGACAGTATTTCAAGTACATTACTCCAAAAAATTTATAGTTTCATTTCAAGATCTCTCCTACATATTTTTGATTTGAGTTTTAGACAAGGTATTTTCCCAAAAATCTTAAAAGAAGCAACCATCCACCCAATCTACAAGAGTGGAGACAAACATCTAATTCCAAATTACTGACCTGTATCACTACTAAGCTCACTCTTAAAAGTTATTGAGAAAGTAGCTAAACATCGCATTACAAAGTTGTTGGACAAATACAATATTCTATCCAAAAATCAATACGGATTTTAAAAAAAAATGTGTACACAAAATGTAATATCTGCTCTTACAGAGTATATTGTGCCTAATCTGGATAACGGTAACAAAATACTTGGCGTATTTCTAGATTTAACCAAAGCTTTTGACACTATTTCGCATACTATTTTATTTCAAAAGCTGAAAAATATCGGTATTAATGGAATAACACTCCAATGGTTTCAAAGCTTTGTGGAAAAAAGAACACACACTACGAAACTATGTAATACAGTTAGTGATCCGGAATACATAAAATTTGGTGTACCACAAGGAAGCACTTTAGGTCCGATACTTTTTCTAATTACCCATACACACATGTGATACGAGTAATGCATGTGATGGCAAATGTAAGTTATTAGGACAAGCTAAAACTATTCAGTATCTAGGTATTTGCTCAAAGACATGCATATTTCTTATATATTCATATATTATTCTGTGTTCTTATAAAGGAATGGCTTTTCAAAATTGGAACAAGCCAGCTGGAAGAGTTCCTTAAATGATCAAAGCTACTCATTTTATGTAATTCTTTTTGTCGTTACATCCTACCTCGTACTTATCATGTTTTGTTTACTCCCTGATTATTTACTTTATTTTAATTCTTTCATATCTTTAGTCTATATCAAAAAATTTACTTTGTTCAATTTACTTATTATCTCTACTTGTCTCCTTTTGATTTTTCTGTTGTTTACCATTTAATTTAATTTGTTACCTTACTTTCAACTTATATTCTAAATCATGGAACCTCATGGCTACCTACCGCAGAATAGGTACTTTATATGTACCTAGCGAGATAGGAAGCGGCCAACAGGCTTGCATGTAAATGAAATGAATTATAATATTTGTACTAAGGATTTTTATATTGATGCAAGCTATAAAAAGAATGTTGTTATAAAAAAATAAACGCCGATTTATCGACACTGAAATGAAAAAAAAAAATCCTCGCAGTTTACAGCTTCTAACGCTGTGGACCCAGACAATTTCGACGGACGCGGGAAATAATTATTGACACCTGCTTCCTTCCCGCCAGTTTCAATCTCCCTCTCGGCTCCGCGTGTGCGTTATTCGAGCTCATAGACATCGCCGAAATTGGAATCGTGTACTATCAGAGTATTAGTATCACTGTGCAACAAGAATTTGTGGTGTAAACTTCAGGATAAATAGACCAGCGTCATCATCCTGCCATCCTGCTACTCTCCTAAATAGGGAGCGTTCTGGTACTTCCGATATTAAATAAAAATAACGTACGTTTTCTTTTTTCGGGCATATTATTTCTCTCACAAAAATTAGTCCACAAACAATAACGTGACTGGACGGGACAAAAATGAGCGTTCAAAATAAGGTCAAATACCTTGGCCATATATTCAATTAAGATGGACAAGACGATGATGACATAGAACGACAGAGGAGACAGTTGAGCGTTCGTGCAAATATGCTGTCACAGCGTTTCTACTGATGCAGTGAGAAGGTGAAGAGGATCCTGTTTAAATCATTCTTCACCAGCATGTATACCTGCGAGCTCTGGTCGAAATACAAGCAAGTGACGTACAACCGTCTCCGATAACGCAGAAGACTGAAAAAACTATGCAGATGATGACAAATCAACTCACCAAACTTAACTGAATATTAAAGTTTTCAACTTTAGCCCATTCAGGTTCGACACAATAGAATATGAAAATGTATTTTCAATTAAATTTACCTGTTGTTATTTATTGTCGTATAAAGTGTATTTTCGGGTTCAGCTTAGAATTTAAGCTGTCCTGGAAAAATGTCGTAAAATAAAACGGCACGGTGACACCACTATTCCTGGAATGTATGCAAACACACACACATGTTTACTTGCTAATGTTTTATTCTAACAAATCGTACCGGAACGCGTTTCCACTACTCCACTGCCCTCCAGTTCCCTTCATTTCCTTCCTCTCCCGTCACCCCCTGTTTCCAGCAAATTGCATCGGTAACAACTGCATTCGTCCAATGATTGTCCATTCTCTGAGCGATGTAGCATGCCCATTTCCATTTAATTTTCTGAGCGTATTCAATTACATCAAATACCTTTCTCCTGTGCCCTCTCGTGATGCCCAATATTCCATGCCTCTGCGTTGGTTTTTGAACCTCTCTTTTATAAAGAATTCACTGGACGACTGCATTTGTCATTTGCCATTTCATTATCTTGGCGTATTCAACTATATCGTTCATTCTTGTCTGTTCTACGTGTCTAGCAATGCTAATTTCTTATTTTATTATGAATGACTATGGAATCAACAAAGCTGTATATCATATACATACTTATTCTATCATAGAACAAATAATTAACAATTAACATTAAGTGTAACGTAAAGGGTCGTTAAAAAAGTATGAGTTCGAAGAACTTATTAAGAAAGAGAGGATAATTAAAAATATATTTGACTCCAGTGATAGACAACAGGTTCAAGTATAGACATCAGCAAAATAACATGATCAATACTGGATTTGCAAAACATATGCCAGTGAACGTAATATTTAATACAATACCAGAAAATCAGTCATAACGACGATCAAATATGGAAAAGGGCCAGATAATATCTCTCTCGTGTGGCTGCATGGGACCAGATTGAGCATTCAAAAAGGTCAAATACTTCGGCTATATCGTCAATGAAAATGGAAAAGATGATGATTACATCGAAAGACCGAGGAGACAGTCAAGCGACCGTTCGAATATGCTGTTTCACCAGGTGAAGACATTATTTATAAATCGTTCTTCACCAGCACGTGCGAGCTCTGGTCGAACAACAAGTAAGTGACGTACAACCATCTACAAATTAAATATAACAACTCTTACAGAATACTGTTGAGGTTGGCGCGTTATTTTAGCGCATCTACAATGTTTGCCGAAGATCGTGGGCATAGATTTGTCACGCTTCTGAAACACCAAGTTGCTGGCGTTTAACACTCAGCACCAACTCTCTAGTGCAAGCGGCGCTCTCATGGAAGGCTGACTTCCAGACCAGAGAATGGCATCGACTGTAGAGTAGCTACAGATATGATAATAGCCGTAACTGTAATTTATTACTTATTTTAAGACAAATATTATTTTGTAACTTGTATGTACTGTTTGTATTATTTATAATACGGCGAATTGAGTGTAACACAAACAACATAATAATAATAACATATTATTATTATTAATTAGAATAAACATATTATTATTATTAATTAGAATAAACATATTATTATTATTAATTCATAATTATTATTATTTTACATCAGATGTAATATGCTTCAGCAAATGAGACGAGCGTGCTTTAAAAATGTACGATTATGGACCAGGAAAGACATGTTTGTCAATACAGGAGAATGTGGCATTCTTCGCGCAGACATAGCTGACGGTAAGTTGGTAAGTAAGGTGATTTGTTATAAGTATATAGGAGCGTCTTTATGTAAAGGTAATACCACCCCTAGTGAGGCATCGTTAGACGACCGCACGAAGAACTGCGAGAAGGGAACTCGGGGTGGTCGGGGTGGCAGGCGGGTAGAAGGGTGATGGATGCAGAAACAATGTAGGTAGCGGCACACCTTAAAGAATATTTTCAACCCCAGAGATGCAAGCTTTTGATAAATCAACTGTTTTTTTTTTATTATTATTTTAACCCAACATTAATCGATAATCAGTTTATTAAACAGTGGTCAGAAGTGTACATGCGCCAGTGGTCACTAGGTGTTACCATATTAGAAAGATTAAAAAATTAGGTGTATCGTACAGAATTACTCGCCGACGTGTCGCCAACTAATTAATAAGACAAGACACGTGTCAGTAATTTAAAGGTATTATCATCGTCGTGGTGCCAAAGAAACGTGGGATAGATTTCGGTACTTGCTAATATGGTAGGAAAGTAACTTACTGTCTATAACTGAAATAAAATAAGGTATTCTGCGGCGAGAACGCCATTATCGATTCTGTTGCCGTAGTGTACCTATATTGAACGCCTTTTGTGTTTCATTTTTTTCGACCTCTTAATCATCATCATCACCTGTTGAAAAAAGCGGAGATTGGCGAACCATCATTGTCTTTATTTCTTGTTTATTGTACGGAACATGAGACTTTTCGAGGAATATAATCTAGGCGGCATGCATAGTGGACCATGTGCGAGATCGCTCTTTTGTACATATCCACCCAAGAGACAGCCACATTGAAGGAGATAACGAACTAGTAGCTCTTCGATAGGTGCTGGATAGACTGACAAAGACACTGGACCATAAATTGAAGAAAGACTAGTTTTTCCTAAGAATCAGGAGATGGATAAGGAGTGTCGGAAGCGCTGACCCAAAATTTGTGGAAAAAAATTGAGAGAAAAAATAAGAATAATATGTAAGTAAAATATATCAATCTGTGTTCAAGGACAAATAATAATTTTTATTTTTAGAGAGAAATCTATTTAAGGAAAACATATTTTAATTACTACCGGAATTCGAACTTGAAACTTTTCCTGTCCAGGGAAATGCGTTATCCAATTGCGTCACATCAACTAAGTTTATGACAAAAATTTTAACTTATATTATAACTTAATTCTGACGTCTACCGACGTGTATAACTCAAAGGTATTTGAGATTCGTCGCAATATACATTCGATTGTTTTCTTTATCAATTAGAGCTTCAGAATATAAGTATCTTTCTATTTGATTAATTTAATTTGTATTAATAATTCTTATACGCATTTGTCTCTTAAGTTTCGCAAACACTTTATTCTGCCGAACTTGTCACATCGTTCGTTACCAGTGATTATCTTTTTCTTGTCTTAACCAACATTACTTATTACTTAACACTTTTCTTATCCAATGAACGAACGTTAGCGATCATTATTTTATTTACAATTGCTCGAAATATTTGGACCGTAGTCTTTCTTAAATTATTTTGCCAAGATGTTCTTTTTCTTCGCCTAGCAATTTTGCCTTTAATTACGAGGTGCAGAATCTCATTTTATGACTGGATGAATGGCTAAAATATTACAATTCTCGCGTTTTTATTGTTTTAAGGATTTCTTTTTTTTTTTACATTCAAATCTTCGTATCTTACCTTACTTACTTAGTGACCTTACCGACCAGCTAATTTTTATACAGTTATTTTGTTTATTTCTCTGTTGTATTGCTTTTTGCAAATACAGTGTACGAATTTTCATCCCTATTGCTATTGGCATTTCTCGTCTAATAAATTAACATTACATTCATTTTCATTACAAATATCGTACTAATGTAATTGCTCCCTCCACTGACGGGTTAGAAAAGAGGGTTGGAAAAACGAAGACGTTGTAAGGGAGCAAGGAGAAATGGGGCAGAAATAAGACAGCTCGGAGGCAGGTGGGCGGTTGGGGTTAAGGGGAGTTTTAGGGGTTGGGAACAGGGGATAGGAACTAACCCTGAGAAAATTACTGAGCAGACACATCACTGTATAAGCAGATGGCACTGGAATTATACCCACCTGTAAACCATTGGCGGGAATAACAAAAATAATTATAAATACTAATTAAATGTATTAATTAGAAATATATACAAATAAAATCAATTTTATTGAAACATATTGTTGCGCTACATGACCTATGTTCTAAATAATTACAACTTTACAATAAGAACGTGTTCTCCTTAATAAAAATAATTATATTTTCTAAAAATAAATACTCTCCGTAATTTCATAAAGGACCTACAGGAATTTGATATATCTTACCAGTGACATCTAAATTTTAAACTTTTGTCAAAAATGATGGAGGGAGAAATATTTTTTTTTTTTCGTATCATTCAAATTAAATTAATTTGCAAGTAATCGGTGCTCCAGGTTGTGTTTCATATTCCCTATTCTCTTTATTTACGTACCTTTGTGTCATATATGTGTATGGGTGTTGCCGCCCTTTTCGGATATTGAAGAGCGCGCAAAATTTCAAGACTCAATTGCATCCAGTACACTGTACGATTAAAAAATCTCAATAATCAGTGTGCATTTTGGTCAGTTAGAAATCTACCCAGAAGAAGAACAACAACATCGGACCAGCTACGATACCAGAGCGTCGGCGCGGTCAATCAAAGGTCAGTGGTAGTTTTCATTTTTGACTATATTATCAATAGAAAACCTGAAAACTACAGCTGTCGAAGGCACTAAAAAATAACATATTCATTGATTCTATGATGCTTATAACTCCACTATCTTTATTTAAATAACTGTTACTTATTGTTGATTGTTTTAAGAAGTAACAGCTATTGTTATTATGACACGTAGGTATTTTGATTATTCGGGAGACCGCTCTGTTCGGAGTGCTGCCTGGAAACCCACTAAAATTCTATAGCTTGTATCACTTATTTTATACAGTATTGCCGATTGCTTGAAACATGTTTAATAAACCAACTAAACATGGATATTTTATTAGTATTATTGTAGTTGGGACTGAGCCTTTCACGTAATCTTCCAAAATTATATTTTGCCTCGGTGCATACCTATTGGCGTTCCATCACAGACCTTAGAATCGTCACATCTGATAACTTATCCTGTTTATGATGATGAAGATGAGTCATGGGTCCTTAACTGTTCCAGGATTTTGTTTTCAAACACTTCTTTCTTTTTCCTCAGGTTTCATACCCATCATACACCTCTGTTGTAAATGCGAATTTCAATTTTTCTTGACAGTAGTAAAAAAGCGTGCAAGCGACGCATTCAGCTCCGGCCCTTTCCTTCCATATATAGCATATTTTATTACTTGTGTGAATATCTGATCTTTATATGTTCTTTTTTTTATATTATATTGTCACCTTGTATTGTATCTAAGAGTAAATAAATACAGGTCTAGAATCAATTTACTTCATATAAATTTTAATTATTTTTATACATTATCTTTTATTATTAATTGTAGAATTCGCGTTACTTGAGCATTGTGTGTGGAACCGATAAAGGTATTTGCAATTTTCTACAACCCTCCCCCTTCTGAGGCTGTTTATTATAGTAATAAAAAAGCTTGCATTCTCATTTTCTAATATGGTAAAAGTTACACGGTTATGTTAAAAAAATATAATTATAAAAGTCATATCTTCCATTCTTCAATAGCATATTTTTCAACTGTTTACTATAAATTTCCGCACATCTAGAGCGTGCTGTAGTTTTATATGAAACTTTCTAAACTGTTCCATAAGTGGATAAATTCTTTATTAGCAACATCCAGAAAGTTCCAGACCCTTCGTGACGATGGTTTTCATTAAACTTTTGCCGAAACAACTCGGAAGGTTCTTTTTTGTGAGTTTATCTTCAACGATCATCTTGACGACGGTGCTTTCTTTCTACACGCCCATCGGCTATATTATTTATCTCGTTTTTAGTAAGCTCAACATTACAATACAGAATAATTGGTTGGAAAGAAACAAGTTATACTTATCTCAAATCTGTGATTACAAGTCAAAAAATATTAACACGAATTGTAGATATCTCGTAGAGACGAAGCTATTTATATTATATTATATGTATTAATGTATGGATATTACAGTACAGGACTTACGATCTTTCAAAAAATTCAATTGAATTAGAAAAATTGAGATTTCAAGCGTATTCTAGTATAATATGTTAATCATTCATCATATATACAAATAAAGAATAAAGCTTTCATATTTCTAAAAAATAAGACTATCATTAGTGACATCTATGCTGTTTCAGGAAATGAATATCAAATTTCAAACCATACAATCCAAAATACTTGAAAGGTTTCTACATGGTAACATAATAATATATAACTTGCAAAAAATTGTGATTGATTGTGGGTAGAATTGGTGAACGTTACATTGTGTAAAGTGATTACTTAAGCCAGCCGAAGACAGGTCGTAAGCCCTATAATATCCATACTTCCCATGTAATATAATAGCTTTGTCTCTGATATATCTAAAATTTGTCTTAATAACAATACCTTTGGAGGTAAAAATCTGTGTGTTCTTACAAAAATTTGGACATACTTAAAAATTGTTAACAAAAAATATTTATTTAAAAATGGCTTGTTATTACCCGACCTCGATAGTTTTTAATGATTATTGATTTGATTTTAAAAAAAATATTTTTGTATAAAAAACATTTTTTTTAATAGGACCACATTAAAATGGACCACAATTAATTATTAGACTAAAAGTACCTAAAACTAATGAGCATGTATGTAATTATAAAAAGGACTAAAATGGAGATAGGATAAATACATGCATCATACTTTGATCCAAGAATGTAAACCGACTGCCAAAAAGAATATTAGAATCAAATATAAATTTATATTAAAATAACATGTCTGAATGGTATTCAATAAAAATAAATAATATTACACATTATTTTTATCTGATGTTTTAATTTTTTTTTAATTTCTATGTAACATTAATTAGTTATTAAAATTCATATTGTACTATTATAAATTATGATCATAATTTTATATAATTGTCTAAGCAGCCCCCATAATTCAAGATCATCCATATCTAGGGGTGTTTAATGCACCTGTTAGTGATGAGAAAATATGCTACTCTTGACTCACTGGTGTGATTGTGATTGATATTCGATAATATCAGTGATTGGAAACTGTGACTGTGATCACAGTTTTTGATATCACAATACACGAAAGAAACTTTAATAAAATAAGTGTTTTTATTTATATCATTTCATTTGCGGAAAAATACATATTCTAGCATATATAATTAGCATAGAAAATAAATGCGAAACACTAAATTAAGTTACCAACAAGCAAGCATAAACATTGCCAACAAAAATAGATTCCAACAGATGGCGCTAATCAAATTACGAAAAATCCGATAAATGGCGCTGATTCATGTAATAATCTACTTAAAACGGCGTCTGAAGTTCAATACAATGTTTAATAGAAAAAAAATTGAATCACGAATCACGATATTCCCAGATATTCAATCACTAATAGTGAGTGTGACTCAAAGATATCAGTGATTAAATCACGGTTCGTGATTTTGAGCTCATCACAAGTGCGTATATCTTTATATATGGAAATAAATATTACCTTAGCTCAAAAATTTTGTCTGTCTAACATTTTTAACGGTAACCGAATCTGACGTTGGTATTGTGCTCACGGCATAAAATATACTTCTCGCAAATATTATTTATATTTCAATAACTCGCTTTATATTCACCAATTCCCCATTGTTATCACAACCCACATACACCTCGTAAAAATAGAAATCTCTAATATTACACTGGGGGGGGAGGAATTTCGATGAAAAATAGCTTTAAGATGTTCTAATATCTGTCCGATAGAGAACGACCGTCATATATTTATATATACATATATATAAATATATGATATACATATTGTGACATTTCGAATAAACGCGCCAAGGCCTAGGGCGCCATCTACCAATGCGAGTAGGCGCGGCCGGTGGATAGAGAGGTTGGAGTAAGTAGCGGGGACTTCGGTGCGAGCGCCGAGCGGCGCTCCGCCGAGATAGTATTGACGACAGAGATCGACAATTGGAGGATTATTTTCGCGGCAAAACAAGAGAGAGTTGGGCCTTGTTTATCCCGTGAAAGTCGTGTAAGGGGGGACTCTTCGCGGGAACGAGCGGTAGGCTGCTAGCGTGCAATAGAGGCGGGACGAGCACTGTCCACGCCGCAACGTCAAGATAGAGCCTTTTGGAAGTCTTCAGAAGTCGAGAGATGTTTTGGTCCGGCCTCGTACAGATCCGGGACGCCGGCTGCCTCATCACACCATGGCAGCCAAGTATGATTCGAGTAACATTTCAACCTCTAACCTAACTATAAACATCTGAGACAGGCATCCCGACACCACACTTTATCAACCCACAGACTGAATCTAGCTGGTGGCGTGGTGCGCTGGCATTCTATCTACCAGTGTCAGCGCGCTACGTAACAATATATATAAATATATGATACACATTATTTACTTAATCAGGAAAGCTAATTTTTTGAGCTTTACTGATTATGTTAACAATGTGTATATGTATTACATAAATTATATTTTAAAATGCCACTTTTAATACCTACGCCCTTTTACACGGGGTATTAACTAGTACATACATATATATATATGTATCTACGAATATACATATGTAGACTAACTCCAGAACCACCTTTAAATTGTAAGACGCCCCGGTCTAAGTAAAACAACTGGATTGATGTTCATTTTATATGGCCAACCCTCGGAAGGTCCTCATCCGGTTCTCATTAAGGATTCTGGACAAGTCGTAAAAATGTCAGTTGGTCTAGGTTAAGAAGAATTATGTGCCATATATTTTTTTATTTGAACAGTGCATATCCAAATCTCATGTTGTCAAATATTTATTGTTTCTGAGATAAGTTTATAGAACTCCATAATCATATATGTGAAAATAAAACACTTAGTTTTTTATTCTACTCGTTTAATTTAATTGAGACGCATTTAGATTATCAATCTAACAATTAAACTCAACAACTTGTATTTATAACTATAATGAGGGATAGCAATACAATTTTATTAGCATGACATGAAAAGGGACAACATTATTCATTACAATTCTGAGGATTTCCATACATTTTGAATATTTCTAAGTATTTTAAGTATCCATTCAGTCTCAACACTACTTTAATACTTTAATGTCATGAGTAATTTGTCACTCATGCCATATTGTCTTCTAAGATTGTAAAATTAAATAGCTGTCCTTTTCTACAAATTACGTCTTAAGTAAATTAAATGAGTAGAATCAAAACACAAGTGTTCTATTTTTAAATATGTCAAGTTGTCACTATAGAAATAGAACCTCAGAAATATTCCTGAAAAATTTGTGGTACCATTATTTTTCAAAAAAGTTATCTTATATTATTTTGAATTTAAATAGACATAAATGAAATCTTATGAAAATTAAACATAGCTCGATCGGTGCTAGATTGGAAAAATCGGTGTTAATTATAATGGTAGTTGCTTTTGCCCGCCACCATTTTGTATTAAGATTTAACCAATAGCAGTCTACTTAAACGGCCACTAGTATGGAAACTAGCTTGTTTTTGAAAGAAGGCGTTGCATTTATTTTGTGTTTTAAACCAGATTATCGTTTATCTTTCATATTAATCAGTGCATTAATAAAAATGTAATTCAAACTGTTATCAGTTTTTTTATCAATAATTTTCTCCAAATATTGATGTTGCTGAGTACCTTCAATTATCGAAGAAAAATAACACATCACGATTAATTGTCAAACATGTGGTGATTGTATAGTAAAGGGATATATTGTAAAAAAATTTAAAACACTCATTACATGGCAAAAAAAGTATCCCGCTATTTTAATAATCAATTTTTGACTTGAGATAATCTCTGAGATACGGATTTTCCTCCCATGAGACAACTCTCGCCTTTCGTAGTCATTGTGTGCACACCGTGTCTCAAAAATTCGCCGCCCTACGCCTTACTTCACGCTCGTATGTTAAACGTCAAATGTCATCGTGTACATCGTTTGGGTGATTTTGAAAATTCACCGTAGCAATTGGTGTTAGTAATTTAACGCCGTATGTTAATATTAATATTTCATGACTAATCTAACTATCAGAATATATAGTTGTAGGTAGTGATGAGTTCAAAATCATGACCTGTGGGTCAATCACTAATATCTTTGAGTCACACTCACTATCAGTGATTGAATATCGTGATTCGTGATTCAATTTATTTTTCTGACGCACCCGATTAAATCGATTACCACTTGAATCAGTGCCATCTACCGGATTTTCTGTAATTCTATCAGCGCCATCTAGTAGATTCTATCGAAACGTTTATATATATATAAAAATATTTACTGATAATTACTTTTTTAAACATTTTGATTCTCTTTGTGATAATATTAAATTAGATTTACATTAATTATTTATGGTAGAATACGTTTTTTACGTAAATGAATTTCTAATGATATAAACAAATACGCTTAAAATTATGTATTCGTTGTGATATAGTGCGGCGCACGCGCATTAGTAATGAAACTGTGATCACAGTCACAGTTTTCAATCACTGATATCATCGAATACCAATCACAATCACACCAGTGAGTCGAGAGTAGCAGTTTTTCTCATCACTAGTTGTAGGTATCTATGGTAGTTTTAGGTGACGTATATGTGCCCGTATCGAATCTCGCTGTCAGAACGTAACTATTAAAGTAAATTTTTATACATGCCAAAAAGAAGAAATAAAAGAAAGACAACAAAAAAAAAGTTATTTTCGATAGATTCCTTTGCCATACAAACACCGACTTATACATATCATTACGCTGCATGTGTTAACTTTAAAAAAAAATTATACAAAAATAAATATATTTTTTAAATATGTGAGAATCCCCCATCGCAAATGTAACGTTTTTGTAAACACTCGGAATTTTTTAAAACACACCCTTTGTTTTGGGCAATATTTCATATTTTCAAAATGTTTTTCTGCCGCACCCTCGTCACAAGTCACATCTCCAGGACATCCCTCACAGTGATCTATTAGTTATACGCCAATATTGTCCTTGAAATAAATTTTTAACCTCACTTTTCTTCCAAGCATTCATCATCTCACTTCGTCCATCGCTAAAATATTGCACATCTGTTAGACACGTTTAATTTTTAATATTTAAAAAATCCCGCACTCAACGCGCCAAAATAATCAAGTAGACTATGTCATTGCGTTATGCGTATTTTTTTTTCTGTACGTCCGATATTAACAAATTTACAAATCTTTTGAAAGCTATTCTGTAATTAGAAATATGGTAGTTGTAATCTCCACAAAGTTTATTTAAGTATTTATATTATAATAGAAATTACATTAATCAACTATAAAGATAGGTATACAGAAAAAATCTATTAATTAAAAAATTAGAAAAGGTCGAGGTTCGAATCTCGGTATTAACTAAAATATTTTTTCGATAAATTTATTTTCTCTATTTATCTTTCTAGTCGATTCTGTATTAAAAATACCACAGGACTATGTTCCGAAAAACTACAACTTCATAACCTTTATTTCAATTCACACCTAAACGAACTAGACATTTTCAATTCTGCAGTTACCTCAATTAAATCTAAATTCAATATATAAACTTTAATAGCCTTTGTTTTTCATTTAATTTTTATTTTTATCACAAAGTTTTTATTCCCTATCCCATTTTCCTTTTTCTTCACCCTCCCGTTCCCCTCGAATATTTTCTTATTTTCTTTTTATAACTTTTTTCTCTCTGTTTATATTTTTATTCTCAACTTTTTCTCTCACATTTTTCTGCATTATAGTCCTTTCTGAGAAAACACGTAACTGGTTTAATTAATATTTGGCTTTTATTATGATTTTCGTATTTACTGATAAACTCTATGTTTTCCGAATAAAATAACAATAATGTATTCTCCGTAAAAAATGAAGTTTTTAACAAAGGGTGATTTCGAGGGTTTTCTGGTCATGATCAAAAAAAGTATACTAAAGTTTTCCCTAAGTTGCATCATGATATTATATTTGTACAAATATAGATCAGTGGCGGACGGTCCAACATGGTATGCTATGAAAGTGTGAAAAATATTGCCGGCACCCAATAAAATATACCTTTCGGATTACCTTATCGAAAAGTCGACAAAAACACTCCACTGACTAGTGAAGAAATGAACGAATTTATATACGTATTTCGCCCGGTCTTAACATCGCTGCATCATACAATGTAGAAGAGAACCTATTACATACAAGTAAAGGTTCATCACAGAATACGTTTAATGGCCGACCCTCTGGCTTTCTTCAATTTAAAATAAATATAAAACGATATACATTTTATTAAAATAGACTTTATTTCATACGTGCCATTTCACCCTTCATGCATAATCTTTTCGTTGGATTTGATTATATAATTATACAATCCAAGATTACATCTTATTTGTCTTCAAAATAAACTGCACTTCTGCACTTCGTGCATCAATATACACGAAGTGCAGAAGATGAAAATGCAAAACAATCCATTAACAAAAAAACACAAAAACATAAAATAGTATTACCAAATCTAAAACGTATAATATGCGGTTATACATAAAATAACATCTATTTATGTAAAAACCAATAAAGTTAACACTTTACTACAGGTTTTTGTAAGTAAAGTGGCCACAGAAACTGACTAAAGAATAATAATTTGTTTTGTTTTAATTTAGTGAAGCTGGTACATTATGTTTAGCTCGAAATCCCTCCGTATTACGTTAACATAAATAAATAAATTATACTTAAGAGACACCGGAATCAAACAAAATTATCTCAGTTGTTAAAACACTGAATTCATGACTTTTAGGTAAGGCGAGCAAAAGCAAAATCTACTTTACCGACGCGAAGTTTTTCCAAAATGGCGCCACCTCAACATGTGAGCAAAACATTGAACCGCTATATTTACGTTTTCAGTATCCATATTGTGTTACGGGTACTAAATATATATCAGTCAGATTCATTATAATGTATATTATTACTTCTCTCAGGTTTCTAAATGTTTAAACCCATTATAACACATCAAAGTTTGTGTATAAATAGTATGTGTTTCCATAATTTAATCATATTCATAATTTATGTCGTAAATACGGCGCGATGCTTCAAATATTGTCTTCTACATGACTAAAATTAATTATAATCCGAAGCTCGTTAAGGTTTCAGATGGGTAATTAATATTTACCTCAATGCTGAACGTTTCACTTGATATTAGAAAGGAATTAGCCAAGTTTATTATAAATATTGTAATCACTTTCGCGCGATATCACTTTATGACTGACATGACAGAATTTCCATTCACGTTCCGCACTTGATATAGGTAAATTTCACGGGGTATCTCGCATGTTGCGGAATATTTGTACAGAGGGGCGATGAATTGCTTGACAGTGCAAGCTCGTGGCGGAAAAAAATGACATTACCATTTTTCAGGTATTATTAAAATGATTCTTTCTATTTCTATCTATCTATCTACATATTTTAAAAAGTGCAATAATTTATATGCACGTACACGTGTAGCCCTCCCCTGTAACAACACTGTATATCAGTTTTTACAGCTGTTGATAGATCTACGAAGTGTCGGCCATCTTAGACGATATACAGTGTTGTACGAAAACTAGCATAAAAATTGTGTTTATTTATTTGATATGTTTATTTAATATACCATTCGATGCCCAAGAAGATATACAACGTCGTGGCATTTATACCTCAGACTTGTAAAAAAGTAATCGGACGTCGCCGATTGCTTGCTGCTAAGCCCTGCGGCTGGCTATTGTGTCTATATTTGAATGCGGAAATCCCATATTATATTGCTTTAACAATGTACCACTTAGTGTTTTTATTAAATGGATATAACAACCTTAAAGAAGTTAAATAATATGGGCAGGTAAAATAAACTAAAAATCTTAAGTGAATACTTAAGTGTAAAGCCATGTTCAACTGCAAGATTCGAATACAAATGTTATTATTAAGAAGAACACATTCCTATTGTGAAGTTGTAATTGTTCAGAACATAGGTCTGTGATATTTTAAATACTAATTAAATGTTAAGGAGAACACATTCTTATTGTGAAGTTGTAATTATTCAGAACATAGGTCTGTGATGTTTTAAATACTAATTTAATGTAATAATTGATTTTATATCTGAATAATTACAACTTCACAATAAGAATGTGTTTTCCTTAATAATATAAGTTGTATCAATGTTTCCAAAGTTTAATAAAAATGAATTGATAATTCTGGCATCTGCAGTCGGTTTACTCAGAGGTATTTGTGATTCTGTAAAAATAATGTAGATGGCTTTCAAAAATAATGGAACGATAGATGTATTAATTCGAAAAAGTGTAACATATAGGTTCGAAAATTTGTCATGAAAAATACTGGCGTTATAACACAATTGGTAGTGTACTTCCCCGGATTAGAAATAAAGATCCAGATTCGAATCCCGGCAGTGCAAAAACAATATTTTTAAACAAAATTGATTTTATAAGTATATATTTATAATTAATACATTAAATTAGTATTTACTAATTGAATGTATTAATTAGAAAGATATTCATGTTAAATTAATTTTATCGAAAAAGATTGTTGATGCGCTACCGGGATTCAAACCTGGATCTCTTTTCCAATCCGGGGAAGGTACATTACCAACTATGCTACAGCGACAGTATTTTTGACGACAAATTTTCGAACCCATGTGTTACACTTTTTCAAATTAAACACAAAGGATATTGATCTTAAAGAAATGAAATAATATGGACAAGTTAAAAAAATATTAATTAAACACAATACTTTGTGTAAAACCATTTTGAACACCATAATACATATATCGAATCAATACAACATATTAAACAAGTTTATTTTGGTTCTATATTTAATTTTTTCCAAATAATTCGACGATCTTTTCAACTGTGTATGTCATAATCATTTGATAATGACCTATATATAATATTATACTATACTAATTAAATTACAAAAAAATTTCGGCAATACTTACGTGGCCATCGCTAAATTCAATATTTTAAATGAACTTACATTGCATATTTCACCTGAAAAAATAACTAAATACAATTTTTTGTAATAAAGTAATAGTTTTTAATTTTTCGTGATAGCGTAATCTATGTAATTTTAAAATTTTTGAAACATAATAATTGTATGTCATCGGGCATGTTCAATAATATTAAATAGTTTTTAATGATAAATTAAAGAACAGTTTATTAAAAGAAGTAAAGAAAAATATAACTCTTTAATTTAACTATACGCATTTGCGGTACACATTTGCATGCATAGAAAAATAATCACACCCACAATTGAATAAATCTCCTTACTGGAGATGTCTGGAAGAGGTTATAAATTAATTTAAGAATTCAATAAGCTGTGGAAAAGCCGGCAAATGTTAGCGGTGTGCCTTTGCGAAATACCGTGTTGCATAAATACAATACAACCTGTGTATAGAACCAATTTCACAGCTATATATTTGTATGCCACGTTGAGTTTGATTTTTCGATAATTTTGTTAAGCTAATAATATTTTAATGAAAGAAGCTTGAATTTTTGTAGGAGGTACAAAAATTTACGTCTGCATCCCTTACATTTTTACGATCAAATTGACGAATCTCATAATTTCCTTAGGGTACTTTTTATTTGAATTTCTTTATGTGAAAATACATAAAAATGTTTATGTCTTTTATGAGAAAATGAATTTACGAGTTACGGGTCTTTGATCTTGTGCTTGTATTAGGTATTTTGTGTAAATTTTGGAAAGATACGAATTTTCCCATTTGTCCTTTGATCATACTTTCTCCTTAGTTAAAACTCCAGCACGTTCCAGAATATTTGCGTAAGGCATTTTTTCTATGGTTTTGTCGTGTGTTTATTGGGAACGATTTTCTCGACCGGGAGTCTCTTGGTTCGAAGAAAAGTGAGCTATCGTCAACACACTAGGGTAGCGCACTTCGCTAAATAAATAAAATATTTTAAATATGAATTAAATATATTAATTAGAAAGATATACATATAAAATCAATTTATCGAAAAATATTGTTGTTGAACCTGGATCTCTTTCCAAACCGGGGAAGGTGCATTATCTAACTATGCACAGAGACAAATTTTCGAATGTTACCTTTTTGATATTAATACATTTAATCGTTCCATTATTTGAAAGAGCCATCTACCTTATTTTTACAGAATTCACAGATTCAGTAAATTAAGTCACAATACTACATTTATGAGTGATTACAATATTTTACACTAAGAGTTTTCATTAGAAACGCTGCTAGTCTGGAAGAGAGTACGAGAGATAATGGGCTCCATCGAGCGCGCGTCTTGCTCGATCATTCTCCGTTGATCTCTACCGTCTGACTCATAAAACTATCGGTATGGCATCTGCCGGCTGCGCTCTCATTTGGTGCGTGTCGCGGCTGAAGCAACTTTGCCGCATGCAGGTCTGTCTTCATATTTTCTTGGTCTTCCTCTCGGACTTGATCCTGCTTATGTATTAAGGCTTTATTGCGGAACTCATCTGCTCTCACTACATGTCCCAACTACAATATTCTTCATGCTTTTGCGATATTTAGGGCGATATTTTAAGTTTCAGTTTCTTTAATTTACTCCATTTTCCGATCACGGGCCTTAAATCTTGCGCAAGACTTTATTTTTGATCCTGCGACCGATTTTCTCAATTTAATTTAGAAACTAATTTTATTACGATTTCCAAATCTCCCGTTCTATAATAAAATGAATCCATTTTAATGTAATATAACACTACTAACATGTAGAAGGCTTCGATCTTTTGATATTCGCCTTTTTCGTTTGAACCGCCTCAGCCTCCGCTAAGATGCCTCTCGCCCTGTACCCGCAAGAGGGTAGATTGGTTTATCACCCCTTTGCATTCGATGCTGGCGATGTTAAAGCCGTCATTTCAAATGTAATTGAATCTCGCCATCTCGTAGCTAGGGGAAGCTCACCCACGTCTATGTACGGAGTCTTCGAGGACTGTAAAGATATTTCTTGATTTATCGAGTCCACATTTCGGTAACGTTCGATGAATATGATGAAGAACCCTAATAACTCAAATGATTTTATAAATCAAAAAACTGAACTTATTTATTTCTCGGTGGTTGATCGGAGGTAGAGATTATTTATTCCAGAAACTCTGTCTACTCTTCAATAACTGCATATGTTGCGGGAAAAAATCGGTTGAAATTTAATGATTCAAATACATATTAATATACATAACCTTGTATTACATAATATTTATATAAAAATATATAAAAGCATTTTTTTAATGTTTACTTATACGAAAATGATTTTATACATTATTTACGAATAAGCATTTGTTAAAATTATTTTATTAAAATATAATATTACCCAATGTTACAATCAGTAAATGTATTCCAATCGGAGAAAAACGTATTAAATTTTAATTTACAAAGAAATCTTTAAATCATTAATCTTTAATCAGTGTAAATACACTGTTTTTATTTATAATAAATCTATAAATATATTCATACAAAGAACTAATTCAAACTCTTCTGTCATGAGTCTCTGACCTCTTTGGCCAACATTTTGGATCCCAATACAGAGATTATCATCAAGTGCTAATGCGATATGCCATACCGTATCGAAAGTAGTGTGTGTCGGTATATATGTGATTTTTAGCAATACCGCATTTATTGCCTGATCATTGCATGTATGAAACAAATAACACTACTCAGCAGAACAGCTCAAAAAATACATACAAATTTCTGAAGTTCTGAAGTTTTGAAGTTAAAAAAAAGTACATACTCGACATTCAACGTTGAACAGGTCATCATCTTCGTGAAATCTTCAAGGAACGGACAGACTGCAATTAAAGTATTCGACGTTGGTTTTAGGTTCAGTATATTGGAGTTGCATCGTTCTCACGGCGGAATTTTGACATTGCGGCGCATATCACGTGACACGATAGGAGTTACATGATATGAAAATTAATCCTTCACAATTGTTCGACGTATTTATTATATCTCGCGCTCAATTTGTTTACATTAGAATTTGCGCACTTTTTATAAAAAAAAATTTATATGAACATTAATTTTTTAGATTTAACGCTATTACGTAATATTAATAAATGGTAGTGTAAACGTATTTCTAGGTTTTTATATTCTCTATTCCGTGATCTGCTTTATAGCGATGGTCTGAAACGTAAGGCGTCGTATAAGTGAGATATGCATCTTTCATCACTAGCAGACTTTATATAAATGTAAATGGGTACGACACGTATTCAAACACCCTCATATGATGACATCTGTCAAAAACAGTTCAGAAATCTACCGCTAATGTACGCCAGAATCAATGCTGGCGATTTATTCAGGCGATGTATACAGGGTGTCCAAGAGACAGTAGTCTAAACGGAGATTACAGTTAGGGGACATCATTAGAAACTAGCAACTCATTGAGCGTCAAATTGGGTTATTCAAAGTTCAACGGTTCGGACAACGAAATCGTTTTAGTCGGTTTAGAAGTTATTATTAGAAGTTATCATTACAAAAATGAATGCTGTGCCATAAATACTGGATCTATCGTTTCAAAATTTGGCACAATGATGTCTTTGTGGCCTCATTTTATATTAATAATTATACAAAATACTTTGTTTAAACCACTATTTATTCATAATTCTACATGTTTCGATACCTATGGTATACATTGTTTCCTGAAGATGATACCATAGGTATCGAAACATTAATAAATAGTGGTTTAAATAAAGTATTTTGTATAATTATTATCATATTTTTATTTACAACTAATTCAAAAATAGTTACTTTATCTTTTCTGCTGAAGATCACAAAAGTTCTAATAACTTCTAAACCGTTGAATTTCGGATAACCCTGTTTGACGCTCAATGGGTTATTAGTGATGTCCCTTAATCGTAGGTTATATTTGGACAACAGTCACCGGGACACCCTGTATAATATACCATTCAATTTGATGCCTACGCAATATTTGTACAATAAATAAACGTGTTAATATGATGATAAGTTTGAAGATTTAATCCTCTTAAGTTTGATGTGCATATTGTATGGTTTGGCGGGTTAACTTAGATACTCCCCTGTGTCACTTTAGCGAGGGAATTCAATAATGGGTTTGTGTTTACCGATCTTAGTAATAACATTGAGAAAACGTCTATCTGATTTGGTTTCAAGTACATTATATCAAATTCGCCAGACCTCCAAAGGTGTTATCGAAATTAAGGTTGCTTCGTTTTATTACATTCAATAAAACTTTCAACAATTTGAAGTGAGTAATTGCGAAAATTTATAATACATATCATCGTCGATATTACAAAATGTGGTATATTTGAGATCAACACGTGCTATATTTAAGATCAATAAGGGTGAAGCTACAGATTCTTTAGCAATTTGTCATTTCTCAAGTTGGTTATAATAATATTGACAAATAATCTGTAGCTATACTCATATTGATCTTAAATATACCACGTATTGATATGATGTAAATATCAAACATTTGGATACTTTTGCATCAAAAAAACAAAATACGCTAACTTTTACGCTAACTATGTATATACTAAAAAAGCCTCGGCAAACGATAAAACATTATTTTAATACAAATTGCTAATGAAACCTTGTCAGTCAGGAAAAGACTAAAGCACATAATGGAATAATAGTACCAACATGATGTATAGAAATGAAGTCTGGAGATGGCAAAAGAGAAACCAAATAGTCAAGAAAGTAAACTGATTGCGGCGGAAATTGAGTCATTCAGTCGTGCACAGCAAATCCATTTATAAAAATGAATAAATTAAGAGTTAATTTTATCATACCATAATGAACAGGATTAAGTAATGGTCGCGTAGGTGGTTTAGTGTGGAGTGGAATGAATGGATAAAAATATGACGACAAGAAAGACTACGAGTGTTAGAGTGATGAGGATAAATAGTGGACGTCCGCTTACACCAGATACTGAATGATGGAGAAACCTCAAAATCGACGAGCAAGCATGAGAAAATTTACGTGGATTGGGCAAGAGTTTTGTTTAAGGTAAAATGGCATGATTAATATACGTCAATATTTTTAAAAAAAAAACATTTTTTACTAATGGTCAACTTTATGTAGTCTCTCGCGTGTAATACTTCTCTAACTATTTTGGGTTTTTTTTCTACATTCCGCCCAAATATGATCTGCTATGTACTGTTCTTGTGGATTAAATCTGCCGGTAGTGGTGCGTGGAGGGTGAGTCTCTTATATGTTTTTTTTCTTTTGTGCCGTCTCGTTTTCCGGAAGGGAGTGCCTCTTCACTTCCCGTCTACTCTCCAGCCTTGTTATTAATTGTATTATTTTATATTGTCTTGTTATGTATTGTAAATATTATTTATTTATTTATTTACTAATAAAGTGAGTCAACCGGGGACAATGAGGGCAAATCTTGTTTTGGCAGCTGTGCGGTATTGCCCTGTTAACGTGCGGGGCGCTATCGAGCAGCTGTTTAGTAGCATTAAAATATGCCAACCAGGCGGCAAATGAGTAGGACTGAGATAGGAGCCTTGAGCTTATTGCATCGGTCTATATTGCCCTCATTGTAGCATCATTTGTATAACTATACAAGTAATGCCCCTTGATCGCGGTGGATACGTTCTGAACATGGTCGCGATAAGTAAAATTTCGAAATCAACGGGGGATTTAAAAAAAATCATTTGAAAATTCGAAAAAACACTTTGTAATAAAATAAACATTATTAAAAACTAAAAAAATGTCATACATAGCCATAATTCATTAATGTTGTTCCGCGATGCAAATAATAAACTAGATTCCCTACGTTTATTATACCAAATTTACCGATAACTATTAAAGAATCCGTTACAACCACGCTTTACATATCGCACATATTCCTCGTTGTTTTCTTCTCACAACTCCGTGCATTGAATGTGAAGAAAAAGGGCCTTTTCAATGATTTTGACACATTACTTTCACACGGGAACAGGCTCCGAGATATCATTTTCTTGAGACATAGCATTTATTTATTAGACTTTATTGTCATACATGTTTTTGTTGTAACTGAGCTGAATATATTATAATATAATATATCATAAGATACAATTATATTGCAATTAAGTATATACTCACAGTTTATTATGTGGGATGGAGTAGACTTCACCTCTGATATATACAGCATTGTCCTGGCTACCTTGCTAGACTTTCGTCTGTGTTAAAGTAGCCAGCATGCCAGTCTATTTCCTGCCAGCCGACCAATTTTTCACATTGTCTTATGGACATATTACGAAGGGGTAAAAAATATGTAGTTAATTTAAAATTAGCGTGCGTTTGATACTGCAGCTAAGATTACACTGATGGATGTACCCAAATGATGCACTGACTCAACTATAGCAGGTACCGGCGTACCCGCGTTCTTTTGTCTCATTCTCGTTCGTGATTTTATGTACACTCGGGTCTCTTTTCATGCGTACTATTTTTATGCGGTTTTGAAGTTATGCGGTTTATATTTTAAGAAGCTTTTTTTTAAAATAACTATTTTTGAAAGGGTCAAAAATTCAGAGTTTTATCTGTATATGCAAACACAATCTGCGCCAGTAAAATTCAGCCGAAACCGAATGAAATTGAGCATGTCTGGGCGCGTTTCTCCCCTCCATTGTTTTCAGAAATTATCAGTGAGCATAATGCAGAGGATAATGTCATGAATGGCAATGATATCATTGATATAACTGTTGATACCGTTGAAGAAAAAAAAACGAAAATGAATTGGAAGAAAATAAAACTCCAGTCACCTTCACAGCGAGTGTAATTCAAGGTCTTCAACTTTGCAGTAAATTGGCAAACCATTTCATTGAAAAATATGATAATTCTGAACGAGCATTTAAGTTTCAAGGCGAGCTTCAGAATTGCATTTCTGGATATCAGGAATCGTATAAAAAATTAGCAAAGCCATCGCAGAGTTTAATCACTGATTATATTGTCAAAAGGGAAAAATCAATATGCGAAGTTGAGGCTAATTTTATTTGTAAAGAATCATTATTTTCAGAACATAGATCAGATGCGTTGACTATTTCTTCTAGTGATGAAAGTGATTTCGAACCAGTTCGCAAATGATGTCCAACATTGTCATATAGCTATGATAATTCTTAAGAAAAAAATATGCAAAAAAGATAAACTTTTTATACATAAATTTCGAAGGAATATGTTAAGATTATATTTTTCTTAAATTTAATAAAAAAAATTATACGGTTTTTGGTATATTTTAACTTATTGAAATAGTTTTATGAGATTTTAGAAAATTATGGAACGTATCTTCTATTCTTATACGTGTGTTTAGTCTTTTTTTATGCGTTTTCCTGTGGAACGTATCTACCGCATAAAAAGAGACCTGAGTGTATATGTAGACAAGGAAGAAGTGCAATTACTCATTATGACGATTCCTGGCATGTTTCAAAGCCGGACAAGCGCCAAGACAAAAAAAATATTTTTTATAAAAAGATCGCTATATGACGAACTCGCTGGGGATTCTAAAAAATATAATATAGAACTAAACTATAACTGGCGAATCAACAACATGGAGTAAAATTAAATTCTAAAGCAGGAGACATCACATTACGCCTTAAATACATTTACATTTTAATGGTATTTTGATTTACACACATATTTACGTTTTAAATTTCCATACGTCAACACGTATCCTATTACCCCGCAAGACTTGCCACCTCCAATCTCATTATTTCTATTACAACCTGTTCACTGGAAAACCAGTCTAATGTTTACCATTTTATTACGGTGTCAAACAAATCCATCTGTTGTTGTTGGTGCGGGGTAACTGATTTATTTTCAGTTTGGGAAAAATGTAAACTTATACATATATATATACATAGAGTGTACATTGCTTAAAATTTTTACAAAATCAACGTCAACGTACTTCGAAATAAATATTTACGTAATTTATCCATTGTTAATTTTATTTATTTGCTTTAGGCCTAAGTCACCTAACAAAAAAATAGTCTGGCCGCTCGAAATTGGATGATTTTTATTTATTTTTTATTCAATGTATAATTTAGAATCAATAAAATATTTTAATCAATCGAAATAATCGCATAATTACAATTTTTTTGAAATGCTTATATCTCTGACATGGTTGATATTAGGCACATATCTCTTGAAGATTTTCGACTCGGAATTTAGCCAGGTTCCCATAAAATATTGTGGACTAGGTCTCTATATATATGTTACAGTGGATGTGTATTACCAGTGAGAATATATTTTCACTGACGTTTCAGTGAAATTATATCAGAATACGTTTCCACCAGTGAAAATATATTTCTACTGATTGAAATATAACTTCACTAGCAGGTTTTAGTAAATGTATATTCTACCCTAACCTATAATTGAACCTAACCTAACCTATTCAATGTGTTGAAAAGGAAATAAAAATGGCTGAGATTATAAACACGGTAGTTTATGCAGTAAATAATTTGATTTAATATAAATGAAAATACTATAAGCGAATAAAGATGACAGTTGGAAACGCCACCCACGCCACCAAACTATTTGTTGCCATGCTGTAGGGCGACACACTTCAACACTTAAGGCCAAATATTCCCGCGCGGCGTATTCTCGCTTGTCAACGAATACAAACTTGCTAAATGTAACCAGTGAATTTGTATCTTCATTGTTAGATATACATCCACTGACCGGCTTAGCGAAAATATACTTTCACCAGTGAAAATATATTCTCGCTGGTAATACAGATTCACTGTAACATATATATATATATATAACCGGCGTATCTTCTTCGTTAGTTAGCGTTTTTTGTACATGGTTTCATCGAGGAAAACTTGGCCTACATTTCGGCACTATTAACTCAATTCTGGGAGATTTATATCGCTTGCGAAAAAATACGGTAAATTAAACATATATGTATATATAACTGATTTTGTATCCATCGGTTTTCTATATAGTCCCTTTGTCCGACCTAAACCAAAAATTGCACAATTACTTTTTAGAACTTTGGGCAAAACATAGGTACATGTCCCTCACCCCTGCCTCAGAATACGACTATTTCAGGATCATAGAGTGCAATAGAATAAAATTTGAATGGTGTTCAATATGATACGCATTATTATCATGGGAAAGGGGTAGTAGGGGAGAAGGGATTGCCTATGAATTGCGCAAGGTTGTAAAGAGTCATTTTTCAAAATTTTCATATAGTTTTGTTAAAGGTTGTTGATTGTACAAAGAATTTATGTATATATAAATAACAGGATATTTTCACATGAACTAACTTCATGGGTTATTAAATTTTATAGCTCCTCGTGATAACATTGTCGTCGTGTTTTTTAGAAACGAGAAAAATAAAAGATCATCGAACTTCATTGCACATCTTTTATTAAAATCACTCTAGTGGAATTGTCTGTCATCAACAACTAAAACTAGGGTCGCGAGCATACCAGAAACGTGACAATCCAGTCTTTATACCAAAGAAAAGAAATCTAACGTGAACGATGTAAGTAATGTAATAATTTTAAAAAATTATGTATAAGCACTTCGATTAATTTAACGTAGACCGGTTTCGATACGACTACGTTAGAAAAGGCAGCCCATACTTCAAAAATAAAATGGAAGCCTTGCATTATATATTTTAGAAATGTTAAAAATTTTAAATTCTCTTCATCACCAATAAAAATTAATGAAAAACTCGTCATATAATACATTATATGAATACATTCCCCATTTGAATATCACCACGTCCTCCCCCTACCCCCACCAGGACCGGCTGCCACCCGACGATCGATTCATTGCATATTTCATTTTATGGATCAGTTGGTGTGCGTCCATCCTGACGGAGATACAGTTGATAATACCGAAATCGGCCAACGTGAAAATAAAGTGGTTTATACAAAATGTATCTGTAACAGTAATAAGTCTGTACAGAAATATAAATAATAAAATGTGTGTGCTTTATATCGGCAATAAACGTAACGTGTTTGATTTGACTAGTTTTAAATCTGTTGCTTCATATCAGGCTCTAAAGACCACAAACTAAAAATGAAAAGAATGCCAATGAAGAATGCAAAATGTAACGTAAGACAAAAACTATGTCAAATTTCTGACATGGCTTCGTTTTTAAAATATTTCTACCCCAATATTCCCCCACGAAATCCTTTGAAAGGTTCCAAGAAATTATTCTTTCCGCCGTCTTTTGATGTTTTTCCGCGTATTTTTCCGCTTCGGTCAAATTTTTTTCCACTTCTCTAGTATTTTTTTAACGGGCTACGCAAATAGCTTTGCTTGGAGGCAGAAAACATAAATAATTTCATTTTATTTGATAGTACATATTTTTCGCGTATTTTAAAATAAATATTTATCTTAGTTTAATTTATTTAATCTAAGCTAAATGCTGCTACCAAAGTAAGCAAGACCTTTTTAATTATTGAAGTGGGTTTTGATTTGAGAAATTTGAAGGGATGAAGCATCATTGTGTCGGTTCTTATTCCTCATTTATACATCTTCACATATATTATATACTCGTATATTGTTCTATCTTTTTGATATGTCAATGGATTGCCGGTTGACGTGCGCGAGTTTGGATGCACCGCTATAGACACCATAGTCCCTAGTTTAATACCAATAGATTCCTCCCTCTCCCCCTCTCCCTATACCACAGATTGTCGTACAACCAGCAAAATCAGAAGACCTGTAGCCACAGTAAAATAATAAAATAAAATTTACTTCACCACCTCATTCTCAACAGTCGTATAATAAGCGCAAGCAATCTAACACGAATTTATTATTTATTTAAAATATATGTAAATTAGTATTTTCATATCTGCCGCACTCGTGCTGAGGCTAAATTTTTACATAGTTAATCAATAATCATATTTATATGTCAGCAAATCGTCAAATATGATTTGATAATAATGAAAGAAAGAAGAAGAAAAAGATGGACCTCCACGGAATCATGTACTTGAATTTTTTATAGCTTGTAAATGGTTTAATCGATTAAGCTATAATTCACGCAAAAGTGACTAAGTGTCATAATTTTATTTTCATAAAAGAGCCTTTTTTGTATGAAATTTATTGTACGCCTATGGTGTAGTATTAATGGTGAAAGTGATGATATTCGAGAAGAAAAACAAGATAACGTGTAAATACTTATAGGTAAAGAATTTTTGGAACAAGTAGATAAGCTTGTGTATTTGGGAAGTATGTTTGATAGAAACGGAAAGTCTGAGAAAGATATCGAAAGCAGGGCGACTGCAGGGAGTAAATTTGAATGAATCTAATGGGAACTTGTCAACCGAGCCAAGACTAGCGACATGCCTGATACCGACACTGATGTATGGAAGTATGACCTGGAGCTGGCAGAAGTCTGAATGCAGTAGATATCTTAGGCGTATATGTAACAGATCCATTTATGACAAAGTGAAGAATGAAGAAATATGGAGAAAATGAAAAACTGATCTTAGCATAGTGAGTAAGATTAAACAAGGGTCACTTAAGTCGTTTGGTCATATGGAACGGATGAACGAGGAGAGAATGGTAAGAAATATACATGATGCAAGTGTTGATGACACCAGAAATAGAGGACGTCCGCGGAAGACTTGGCACGACCAGATAAACCAGATACTGGAAGATGGTCCTGTTAGAAACCTCAATAATCGACGAGCTTATATGAATATGGATGAAGCGAAAATTATGTGTCAGGACAGAAAAGTGTGGCGCTCTATCCTCTCTGCCTACCTCCGCTCTGAAACGATGTGATAGTAAGTTAGTTAGTTAATTTTCGAGGTGATTTATCTAAATTTGATTTGATTAAATTTTATTGGATGTAAAGTGTTAACAAAACCAATTTTCGAAGTCTATTAATTTGCACAAATATTCTGCCCCCGGGCGGGGTGTAAAGTGGAGCGATCAAAAGTGACAGTTAGGACCTTCCCGGAGAATAGTTTCAAGTTTAAATGGATTTTTTTTTATATAATGCAAGTCGATTCGGGAAGTTTTCGGTGCTGGTTAGATTTAGCACTTTGTCTTCATTATCTACTTCTGAATGTTTATCTGTTCAAAAGTCTCAGAGTTAAAATTTATCTCAAAGCTTCGACAATGTCGGATTAATAAAGTATAGACGACTTAGAAAGTATTTATCTGATTTCAGTATCTACGATCCAATTTTTGGAACTTACCAAATCGTGAAGATTTATTCAAAAAAACATCGGCATTTTTATATTTAAACTAAATCCAAGATATCGCGAATAAAATTTCAACTTTATATTTTCGGTTTAGACTCTCAAATTTAATTTGTTACCTAAGTTTTCACAGTATTAATTTTCAGCACAGATTTTATAAATGTCCTTTAAATACGTTTTAATACTTTTATTTTATTCGTTGGCTGTTAATTGAAGAATTTAATATATATTTGACATTTGTCGTTATTACTTGATGTTGCCAGGAGTAAAATAACGCGAAACTTCAAAAAAACACGTCGCTTATACCACAGCGCTAGGCCAAAAAATAAATTCTTGTCGTGAAGTTGTAATTATTCAGAACATAGGTCTGTCATATTTTTTAAATACAAATGAAATGTATTAATTAGAAAGATATACATATAAAATCGAAAGAATTGCACAAATCTTCGGGTCGCGTCCCGCGAAATGGAATACGATAACTCCAGTCGTAAATCGGAATCACCGCAAGATTTGGGAAGGAAGTAAAGAAATCTAGATATAGGATGAGGTCGATGAGGGGGTAAAGGTTCTAGTCGAAGAAGCAGTGATCTCGGAAACCGGGACTCGCCTTACCTTGGATATGACGCCTCTGTTATCCATCCAGTCGCCGCCGATGAGCCGATCTCTGATCCCACTTGAATACGGCGATGTCACAAGTTCACCCACGACATACAAAATAACATACAAATACGTTATCAAACACAATATCACAAAACACAGTGCTGGTGCACTGGAGCTGAAAGTCCACGTCGCGAATGCTATCGCGACGTTGAGATCGAATAAATATCGGTCAAGTTGACGTCTGCTGACGTCAAGGTGACAATTCACACTTACAAGACGAGCATTAGAAAATATATGGATGGGAATTTGAATGCAAAATTGTGTCGATAATACCGGTTTCGGCTGAATCTAAAAGACGCGCCAAAAGTGTATTTACGATTTCGGAACAACTGTCGAAGTCGATAGTCGATAGTCGATATAATATATTAATATAACTTTCATATTTAATAAAAAAAATCAACCTATATAATATTAATACGTGATATTCTGAATACAAATGTGAAAAATACACAAATATGTTTTCATACGTTTTCTCATACTAGCACGTCGAATATTAGAGCTTCTAACAGTGTTATCTTCCAATATCTGATATATTTAATAACACTAAGTCATTCTTTCGGCCTCGTCCTTAACCATTCTCTCCTCCCTCAACCCTTTATAAATTCTATGAAATAAACCACAAACAGATCTACCTAAATTCGCTCCTAATTTTTTCATTCTCCATTCTATCGTTCATAGATTTTCTACAAAATAGCCTGAACGACCGATTTTTTTATACAATTGCAGTTGAAATTTGAATACATGTTTATATTGTTTACTAAATTATGGTTTTCCTTTTTTAAACCTATTAAAGTATTTTATCTTTTCCTATCAAATTTTCATCATTTGACGTACTTGATGATCTAGTGATTAAGACACTCGCCTAGTGATCCATTTGTCAAGGGTTCGAGTCTCATTCCAGAATACCAGCAAGCTATTTTTATTTTCATGGCACAAACATCTAGCTTAGTTTGAAAGTAGGAAGAATATTGATACGACACGTATTTGCGCATCTTTATTTTAAAAAAAAAGTTAAGCTAATAAATCAGAATCCGCTGCATGCCTGATTTTTTCTTAACTTGCGCAATATATGCAGTGGCGTAACAATGCGGTACATCGGAGCCTACGTTACGTAGGAGACTAAAAAGTCAGCGCCAACATTTTTAGAATCGATACTTTTGTGAGTATTGATTCTTGTGCCAGATAATCTGTTCTATCAGAAGATGATTATTTAATGTAGAAAGCAACAATAAACAGGTGTCATTCGTTTGGATTCCTGCACATAAGGGAATTCATGGAAATTAATGTGCTGATAAACTGGTCAAGGAGGCCACGCTTTCTGGAGTTTCCCTCATCAATTCCATATCCTGATGTATGACAGACTTAATATGGTAAAAAAAAACGTACGAGTTCTATTTGGACTGCACAATGGATGGATCCAAATAATCATAAGGTAATCGGCTTAAAAGAATTCAAAATTTTATTCCCCGCACCTCCTAGTTCTCCAAAAGGAAAGTCTCCAAAAGAACAATATCAAATATCTCTAGAATGAGAATTGAGTATTGCCAGATAGCCTTACGTTGATTCAGATTGAACTTAATAGATTCCCCAATGTGTGAGTGTGGTGCTGAAAAGGAACCCTTTCCCGGGACCGGTTTAGAAACTAGGGTTTCCTTGTCGGTCCCACTCATCAAAGCTAATAAAAATATGCTACTTTAATTTAATAACATATTCAAGTTTATGCAGTATACAAAACGAAAAAAGATAATAAATTCAATGTGGTTATTAGCAATTTTCGCAAAAATTTTAAAATTCAAAGCCTTTAGCGTCCCTTAAGTGCTGTCTTTGTTCATATTCATAACATAAATCTGTAGAACATAGTTTTATGTATAGATGGAAAGTTGGTGGAAAATTAATGTGCAGTAGTTCAAGGCAGACACTCAGGAATCCATTTATCAAAAAACACTCACAAAAGAGGGACAGTGGATGAGACACAAAATGGATCGAGTCACTCTTATACCGACAGACTAACGGAGTTACAAAACACGAGGTATGGAGAGTGAGATATAGGCGCGTAGGTGGAGTACCCACCCACGCAGGCCAATATCTTACCTAAGGAGCTCCAACGTATCACCCATACCCGAATAAATTCTTTATTTAAAAAAGATTCATCACATTATTAATTAGGTCTATATTTCTAGGCGAGTGGTGTCTAAATCCAGTCAAACCACCAATCATACGTTCACGTGCATCTTTAAGGATCTCACAATTCCACAAAATATGCTCAGGCGTCTGTTCCACTCTCCCACATGTATAACTGACGAACATTTAACAACTGACGAACTCGTCAAATTCTGCGGAAATACATAGCAGCGAATAACAATGGACAAGAAGAGTGGGGAGGCTTTCATTCAGCCGTGGATAGAAAATGGCTGATGATTATATACAATACATGTAAGGGGCCCTTTTACATTTTAAATTGGAGCATTTTTTTAGTTACGCACACTGACCACGTATGTGTTCACCACGTTATATTATATTCAGTAACTAAATCCTTCACATATTTATCCAAATAACTGGAGGAACCACATTATAAGCGGTTTGGCAGTTCTCGTATTTTAAGATAACACACACACGCCTTGCCCTTTACACACTTGGAGATATATATAATCATTAATGTACCCGTGTTCTTGTTAATCTTTGATTTCATCTGTGTTAGGATTTCCACTTATTATCTACGGTTAAATTATTAACGGCAGAACGTGGATCTGATTTCAATTATCGGAGAATAACATTATTAGTTGGCTAATATCACATACATACATTTATCGGTCGGCAACGAAATTTCAAACTGATTTAAGATAACACGTAGGGTGTTCAAAAAGTTTTCGAAAAATTCAAATAAATATACAGAAAATCCAATCAGTAGCTTTGTTTTTAATACTGACAAAATTGAACGAAAATAACGCACTGTGCCTTCCTCTCCCGGTACGCCGCCGATCAATTTATATGTTTATATATAAACGTTTACCTAAACAATTACAATATTACACTAATTTGAGTAGTCGTACGAACCTTTGACGAAATAGTGATTAAAACATACAGTCCACATTTTGGAGGTGCCAGCAGAATCTAGATTGTGGTGAGTGCCAAACTCCTTCCATATCCTGAATTCTTCCGGCATCTATGCTTATACGCCACGCATATTAAACAGAGAATTTTTAAAACATCCCTCCGTTTCATCTTCTCGTGCCGTATCCGTTCAACAGACGCATGTCCGTTCGTGTTGCTTATTATCACTGCGGTCCGGAAATGCTCTACAGTAGACTAGCCAAACCATTAACTTAGGTTCTTTAGCCATGATATTCTCCTTCTTTCAGTGCCCTGATTTCCAGATATCTTTCCCTAAATAGTGAAGTGCAAGATTTCACATTTCTCTGAATCTCTATATATGAATGAAGATATTGAAGTATTTCGATTTTTATTTTATTTATTCTGTTCATGTTCTTAATATACGAACATATTAAACATTTTTATAAATATACAAAAAAGCGAACAAGTCACTGTCTCCTTAACTAGACCGAAGTCCGTACTAAAGGAGACAGATTCATCCGTTGTCTATCATACAAATATGAAAATCATTATTGTTATTAATATTTTTTTTTATCTAAACCAAAATGAATGAAGTAAACTGGGTTTTAAAATAATTCTAATATCATAATAAATAAGTTAAATATTCTCGCTATCTAAACAACACTATGCAAAACAGAAAAATGAATATAAATAATTTTTATTCTGTTGTTTTAAATACTTTTTTTTCCTTTTTAATAATAACTTCTTCATTCATAACCACCCTATTCACCTAGCTAATTTTGAACATTCTTCTGTTGATCCACACCTCAAATGCTTCAAGTCACCTTATTATTTATTTAGTCTATATTCCCATTCCTTAAAATAATTACGTATAAAGCATCCCTTGTACTTACGTATAATATATACTGTGGTAATTTTTCAAATATTTTCAGATTTTCACGGCCATTCAAAATCTTCTGAAGTACCCTGACGTCTGTTTGGACCTCTACGGTTGACGTTTCTGAATACCATTGATCTCGCTGATCGGTGAAGATGGATCGTACATGGCATCTGAAACGTCTACCAGAGAGGTTGGATACACTCTGCGGAGTAGCTCAGAAAACTCTACACAGAACAAAATATTGAGACAAACTGGTGGCGGCACCTATGCCCAACGCACTGAAGCTCAATGTAACGTGACACCATGTCAGAGGTCGATAGGGAAACTCGACTTGTTGCTGACTGCAGGGCGCTAGGTCTCGGCTCGACGTGTTAACCTTTGAGCAAATAAACGTGAGATAAGACCATTGTATGTATTTTTTTTAATACACCTGTGATGATTGTATATGCCCCCTTCTAAATGGTGTAGGAAAAACCAGGAGTCATTACTTACCTTGGTGATAGCAATACAGCTGACCATCATCCATCTCCATAATATCATTTAATGTCTGAAAAATGAACACGTATAATATAAATGTTCTTGCACTCTGCAGCGAACTCAAGATTACAAGTCACGCCATCAATATTCCATTTTATCTGAACGCAAAGTTTTCATATTCAGTATACACTGTATACCGTCCAACGTTTCCATGCAATTTATATTTTGTCTACCTATTCCATCTGATATAGGATGTTCTATTTTAGTATAATATAAAAATAATGCGAAAGTAATTACCGTTTTTTTGTAAGGAAGTGATTTCTATATTTATAAAAAACCATGTTTATATAGTTAATTACTTATTTACAATTACAATTATAACTGCAAGTTCTCGTGAGATCAGTCGGGAGTCTGCGTCCACCGTGGCATTATGAGCCGAGTCTCATCTGATTGAGACAAATATATGTTTTTGATATAAGACAAATACATGCTAATACCACTCTTAATTACATATATAAACACAAACAGATAGTTTTTAAAGCAACCCAAAATATAATTACACTAATAAACATAACATACATGCCCAAAGAGCACATAAAACATATGGCCAAAGGAACTACAAATATTTTCGACCTAAACTATTCAATAGGATGTTGAAAGATTTAACTCAATTGAATTGTCCAGGTAACATGAAACTGAAAATAAAAACTTGGATTCGTAATATGGGTAGAGCAAGTATTGGTGCACTCACCCAAATAAATCAATCAAAGCTATAATAATTGTTATCACAAATTTCCCAAAATAATATATTGAAAGTCTACTTTGTAATTGCTTTTTATACATATACCTTATGTATGATATATAAGATGTATGTTTAAAAGGTACATAATAATTTCGGTCTAATACTTGTAAACTAATATTCTACAATTATTTGTAAACTATGCCCGTCTCAACACAAAATTTTCTAGTGAGACAGGCACAGTCTAAACATATATATATTTATATAATACAAATTAAATGTATTAATTAGAAAGAGATACATATAAAATCAATTTTATCGAAAAATATTGTTGTTGTCACCGGGATTCTAACCTGGATCTTTTTCAATCCGGGGAACGTACATTAACCGATTATGCTATACAAAAATAGTGGATTGACGACAAATTTTCGAACTTATATTTTACACTTTTCAAATTAATACATCTATCATTCATTATTTGAAAGTCATCTACTTTATTTATAATGCACGTTCCCCGGATTGGAAGAGATCCAGGTTCAGATCTCAGTAGCAACAACAATATTTTTAGGAGAACACATTATTATTGTAAAGTTGTAATTATTCAGAACATAGGTCTGTGATATTTTAAATATGAATTAAATATATTAATTAGAAAGATATACATATAAAATCAATTTTATCGAAAATTATTGTTGTTGCGCCACCGGGATTCAAACCTGGATCTCTTTCCTAACCGGGGAAGGTGCATTATCCAACTATGCTACAGCGACAAATTTTCGAACCTATATACATTTAATCGTTCCATTATTTGAAAGATAAATGTTTTAATATCAAAAAGGTAACATATGCATAATGGACGATAATAATATGGATAATGCACGTTCCCCGGTTAGGAAAGAGATCCAGGTTCGAATCCCGGTAGCGCAACAACAATATTTTTCGATAAAATTGATTTTATATGTATATCTTTCTAATGAATGCATTTAATTTTTATTAAAAATATCACAGACCTATGTTCTGAATAATTACAACTTCACAATAAGAATGTGTTCTCCTTAATAACATACATATATTTTATAAAGTTTCTAATACATAAATGAATAAATAAATACTAACATGAAGAAGTAAAAGAGAAGAAGAAAATATATAATATTGAAGTAACTGAAGGCTTGTACCATTTCAAGACGAATTTATTAAACGTTACACAAAATTCGTGGATCGATGTTTATTTCAGAAGACCGCTGGAATGGTTTTATTACGGAGAGTTGCAAACTAATGTTTTCATTTCTCCCCAAGCATTCAGTTCAGAATACCCAGTAATGTCTGACTTCCAGCACTCTGTACGCATAATCATGTACCCCTGAAGTCCTTTCCACACCCTCACACCCTCACACCCTGAACATCGTCTCACCGCGTTCCTCTTATCCAAGGGAGGGACGGCAAATAGAGCGTAAATTTTTTAATACATAAATACATACACAAATACATACGTATATAGTACATATTTATTTATCGTAATAAGGGTGTTTTTTTTTTTAGGTATGGAACTTTAAAATGAAATAAAACACATAAGGGATGCATTGCGCTTCGTTGTGACTACGGTCATGAACCTCCGAGCCCATTTAGACAGTTAAAAGAGAGGAAGAAGAAATAAATTGTATTTATTACGAGTTAATGAAATTATTTTAAAGAACCATAGTAAAAAAAAGTGACAAGTATGAATTTTATTAAAAGGTCATTGTATATTTCAGTCAATACAAAAGCCTTGGAGAACCGTCAATCATTTATCAATAGGCTTCCACTCCTTTGATAACTAAAATTGTCCACCAAGTTTATATTTAATTTTAACCCTTAATAACATTACCTAAATAAAATAACATATAATATGTAAGGCTGTATTTTTAAAAGTATAGAACTTTAACATGAAATAAAACACATAAAAATCTTGGTAATTGCCATGGTATTGGCTTTTTAGGAAAGATAATTTTATGCCATAGTGTTTAAATATGCCGCTAGATTGCGCAATCTAAAAGTTCAATTTTCGACCAATTCTGGATATCGTTATTGTCGATATATATCGACAATAACGCGACGAATGTTGACTTCCAAGTCGTTTATCGGCGTAGACTAGCGACTTCATATATCCCCACAAAAATAATCCAAACGTGTTGAAACACACGATCTTGGAGGACAATTCACAGGTCCATTACGCGAAATTATGAGCTCATAGAATGTTTTCTTCAACAAATTAATTATGGCGTACGCTGTGTGGCATGTTGTGCTGTTTTTTGAAACCACAGCTTTTCCATATTAATGCCATTCAATTGGGGAACGAAAAAGTCAGTAATCTACTCATTCAAGTTCTCCTCAATACTACGCTCCACTACAGCAACAGCTTCTTCGGTGCGTACTGTACGACGTCTCTGCGGATGCGTATTATTAATTTGAGTATGCGTAGTTCGAAAACGATCCATAATTATTCGAATTACTTACTCGGGTGGACAATTATGTCGATCGTAAAATGGACGTAGCGCACGGTGAGTTTCGCAAACTGAAACACGATTTTAGAAATAAATTTCGTAAGTCCTTTCATGGTAAAATGGCAAACCAAACTGAGCACAAATCAGCTGTCAGCTGTCAAATTGGCTGTCGCTGGGAAAGTGTTGCCGATTTGAAAAATAAACCTCTAAAAGAACACTTTTTACCAATTACAATACGTTACTGTGATACAGTGGTTACGATACTCTCCTAGTGTTCTTGTCGTCAGGGGTTCGAGAATCGTTCCAAGAGACCAGTAAGTTAGTTATATTTTCATAGCACAAGCTTTTAGCTTAGTTTGAAAATAGTAAAAAATATTGATGTGACAAGTATTTTGTGTACGCATCTCTATTTTTAAAAAAAATACATATATGTATATATATAAAATAAAAGATTAATTTTCACTAAGCCAAAAGCCTAAAAATTAATTATTTTGTAGTATGGTATGATATCGCTTATTTCATAGAATAGTTACACATACGATGATATGTTATGATATTTATTTATTTATTCTTAATATAGTGCATACATTTTATATTTATACATGGTCTAATATAAACAAGATCAAAATCGTTTATTTTTACTACAACTTATCTTTCACATAATTGCTTAGTTTAATTTTTTAATCTATGTAGTTTCTCCTCCTTTCTTATGTTTTCTGGTATTTCATTAAAAATCTTCATCGCACTGTACATCATCGATTTCTGAGATTTTGCCATCTTACTGAATGGCAGTCTCAATCTAACTTTTCCTCTTGCATGATGTTCGTGTTCATGTTGACGCGCATCAATTTTTCGTACAAATTCTGCAAATATTTTCTTAGTGAGGATTTTACGAATTTTACGGATTTTACCATTACATTGTTATACTATAGCATAGTTATACTTGTCTATTTTGAATAAACTTTACATTGTGGTTTTTATTCATTTTAATATAAATTATTATACCTTTGTTTTTAACCACTTTATGGGTTAGATTTAATACTCAAACTGGTTTCAGAAAATATAATTTCCTTCATCAGGATGTCAAATCAACTAACTAAAAACCAAATACAAATTTTCTCATATACAGTATTGTAATTAATAATATAATTTTATTTAAATTTAATGAATTTCAAAAACTGTGTCATTTATTAACGCACGAAAAACGTTCCCAAAGCGATAAAAAATTTCGCACGTCTTGAACACTCCAATGGTTGTAACGAAATCTCGAAAGTTACTTAGTACAGAGTTGAACACGGCACGATCTATGATTTAATTCCATTAAATTGTGTACACGTAAAACGACGCAATTGATACGTATCATCTTTGAGAGTTATCTCTCATTTCAGAGTTTTATAATAATCAAATAACGTCCGTTGGTTATTCTGATCTGTATACAACAGACAACGAAAGACAGCTCTCTCCGCTCTCAACTCTGTACTGCATTTTAAGCGAGTCTCGAGACGAGTCCAATCCGTGTAAACGCATCGTTATAATGATTCAACCCCAACCTGAAAGGGTTAATAAATAAATTAATAAGGATTATATCCGGGTCTCGATGCCGGAATCTCACTTTTCTCTGTCGAGTGCTTAATTGGCTTAAATCGTACTCGTACCCACTTACAAATCAATTTATTACGTATTAAAATAAATACCCTTTTTTTAAATTTGAAAATCAAATTACAATTTTCTTTAATATTCTCCGTAAAAACAAAACATATTAAACTTCAGACCAAAGTAGAAATTCAATATCCAATTAGTCTTTA